>CM028132.1:47472500-48017500 GCA_016271365.2 Neoceratodus forsteri | reverse complement strand
CTGACTGGGCTGGTAACGGGTGGTGGCTGTGCCATCTACATTTAAAGAAGCCCTCCTTGGACTTGCCCTACCAGCTCCAGCCATCGACTCTGGGGCTCAGACGCTGACCCTGAAGCTGACCCCGACCCGTTAAAGGGCCCGCTCTATCTAACAACAGCCTACATACCCCCTAGAAACCAAACCCCGGCTCTAGCCTCCCTTACGGAATACCTTTCCTTGCTGCCCCACCCCTCGGACCAAATACTAGTGGGTGACCTTAACATCAATCGGCTTAGCCCCTCTTCCTCCTCTGCCTGTGACTCCTTTGCCGCGGTTGATATGACCCAACTCATCACCAACCCCACTAGGACTAACCCAAAGAGAGGCACTAGTACTCTTCTTGATGTAGTCCTCTCCAATCGCCCTAATCTGATCATTGACATCCAAGTCCTTCCCGACTCGCTTAGCGATCACTCCCTCATACTTTTTCACTGGACTTCCACAGTATCCTAATCATCAGCACAGTCCTTTCCCCGGCGGTGCCTGAAGCCAGGTGGCCTGAAGAAACTCGAGGAACTTCTGTCCCAAATTGATTGGTCTCCTATGCAGTATGCCCCCGACACTGATACAGCTGTAAACTTCTTTATCCAAACATTCAATAAAGCCTGCGATATTTTTGCTCCTCTGACAGTTCACCGCTCCAGGGTGCAAAATGCTCCTTGGGTGACCCCAGCCCTGATCCAACAACTCAGATATAGGGATAGTCTATGGCACCGTGCCACTGAAACTGGCCAGCCTAGCGATAGGCAGGTGTATGTGGTTGCCAGAAATAAGTGTACCTGGGCCATCAGAAAGGCCAAGCCCGAACACTATCGGGCCTCGCTCACCTCCTCTTGGGGGAATCCTAGAACCTTCTGGGATAGTATCAAACAGTTAAATGGAAGTACGCGCTCCCCCCCCCCCACAGATCAATATCAATGGCACTACCTCCTCCGATCCTGCCCTTGTTGCTAACTGCCTCAATATCTCCTTTACAGATCTTAGCCCTATCCTTCCCAAGGATTTCTTCAGCCCTCTCCCCCCGCCTGCGGTCTTTACACGCCCATGACTTTCACCTCCGCCAGGTCACTGCCCAAGAACTCAGACCTCACCTAGTCAACGCCTTAGAGCAGTAGTACGGGTAGTGACACCCTGGACCCTGTATCCTTCAACAAGTTCTAGATCTGGTCCTTCACGATTACCAGTCTCCTCAATAAATCTCTGTGCCTGGGGCAATTCCGCCAATCTGGAAAATTGCCACAGTCACACCCATTCTTAAAGGTGGAGACAGGTCTATGGCAGGAAATTTCAGGCCTATCTCCATTCTCTCCTCTTTCCAAAGCCCTGGAAAAAGTTGTAGGCCTCCCAAATTACAGACTACCTCTCCAACTATGACATTCTCTTCCCAGAACAGCACAGTTTCAGTGCTGGCCACAGTCTACTACAGCCCTCCTAGAATTCTCTAATTTCCTCCACTCCTCCCTAGACCAGGGCTCCTGGCTGCTGCGTGTGTGTTTGACCTTTCAAAGCATTGACACTGTCTCCCATCCCGTCCCTTCTGGATGCCCTCAGTTACTCTGGCTTTGCCGCTGGGCCTATCTCCTGGTGCACCAGCTATCTGTCAGCATGCTCACAGCGTAAAAATTGGCGGGCTCTCTGACATCTGTCCCATCCTCTCCGGCGTTCCCCAGGGCTCCATTCTTGGACCTCTACTCTTCTCCTTTACCTTAACTCACTTCCAGGTTCCTGTAGTGGTAATATATTACTGTATCACGGATGACGCCATCATCTTTGCCGCTGATCGTAACCCTATCGCTCTCCAGGACTCCCTGCAAAGATCCTTTAATGAAGCCGAGGGATGGTTGAAGGAACGTAGGCTGGTGATAAATCTCAAAAAAACTAAAACCATGGTCTTTGCTCACCCACAAAACAAGTTGTGCAACTTTAAGCTCCTCATACACTCAAGCTCTGAGCTCATGCTTGAGCAAGTCTGCTCCTATAAATACCTTGGGATCTGCTTTGACCCTCTCTCTCCTTCCATGGTCACATATCAGCCCTTGCCACAGCTGCAAATATCCGACTAGGCATATTACACGGCACAAAATTGTCCCCCGAGGCTCTTGACTCGCAGTCACCTCATCCATCCTGTCACTGGTGGACTATGGGCTGCCTGTATCTGAGCGCTGCTGATCAGACCGCTCTCAACAAAATTCACACCATACTAACAAAGCGTATAGGCTAATCACTGGGGCCCCAGGTTAACGCACACCTGTCAGTTATATGCGAGAGCTGTACTGCTTGACCTTGATGAACGGCTTAAATATCAGACCTGTATCATAACTAAAAAACCCTTCTTGTGCTATCCCCTCCAGGTCTGATGGCCACCACCCAATGTGCAAACTCTCAAGTGCACACCTGTTCCTCTGACAAAACAAACCTATCCATCCCTAGGGCTAGGACCGCACACGGTCAAAGAGCCTACTGCTACAGAGCCCCATCCTGGTTCAACACATTACCCCCATCCATCTCTGATGCCCCTTCTATATCCTGCTTCAAATCCTCCCTACGAAATCACCTAATTAGTATTCACAGCTGTAATTGCTACTAGTTTTAGCCTGGCACTAACAATATGACAATGCCACTTGTAAGCTGCTTATGACTATTGAAGTTAGAGTGCCTCATGATATTATTGTTTGCCTCCCTCTGTTGTATCAACTTGATGTACTACCCATTGTTTTGTACTTCGTTACTGTTTACATGCTGTTGTACTGTGATCTGCCTTTTGTGACAAGGTATCTTTGTAAATGAGCCTCTGGCTCAAGCGTTTTCAAACTGCTGTACAAATAAATAAATAAATAATACTATCGTTCAGGAGCCGTAATACTATCGTTCAGGACCTGAGCGATAGACTTGTCTTAATGCTGTTCATCTTTGGTGATAATACTATCGTAAGAATTACAGTATTTCAATAATAATTTCAACTATGTATATTGTATAAAGCAACACTATGTATATTGTTCTTGCATTGCACTATGTCTATGTAATTGTCCCTGACCTAACCAGGTCCATCTTGCAAATGAGCAATGCTCAGTGATGTCCGCCTGGATAAATAAGGATTTGATTGACTGATTGATTGATTGATTGATTGATTGATTTTCATGTCTCCCCTCACCATTCTTTCTTCCAGGGTGTACATATTGAGGTTCTTTAGTCACTCCTCGTAGGGCTTTTGATGCAGACTGCACCATTTTAGTTGCCCTCTTCTAGGCCACCTCCATTCTGTCTATGTCCTTCTGGAGATGTGGCTTCCAGAACTGGGCACAGTACACTAGGTGGGGTCTTACTAGTGATCTGTACAGAGGCATCACCATCTCCCTCTTTCTGCAGGTGATAACCCTCCCAGTGTACCCCGCATACTACTATCCCTCCCAAGTGCCTTGTCACATTGTCTGCCACCTTCAGATCATCAGATACAAATAGCCCCGGTCTCTTTCCTGCTTGGTAGTTGTTAATATCACTCCACCCATTTTGTACTCTGCCTCTGGATTACTGTGCCTTAAGTGCATTATTTTGCACTTTTTTGCATTTAAACCAAGCTGCCATACCCTGGACCACTCTTCAAGTTTTCTTAGGTCTCTGCTCGTCCTTTCCAGCCCCCTCCCAAGTATCCATCCTATTGCAGATTTTTGTGTCATCTACAAAGAGGCAGACCTTCCCTTCTACCTCCTCTGCAAGTCACGTATAAAGACATTAAAGAAGGCCAGTCCCAGCAGTGATCCCTGAGACACCCCACTGGTCACCCTCCCTTCCTCGAAGCGAACTCTGTTCACCACCACCCTCTGTTGCCTATCCCTAACCAATTTCTCATCCAGTTTACCACCTTTGACTCCACTCCTAAGCTAACCAGTTAGCTTACTTACCTCCTGTGTGGAATGGTGTAAAGCCTTACATAAATCTAGATAGGCTATGTCCACCGCTGTACCCTGATCTAATTGCTTTGTCACCCAGTCAAAGAAATCTATTAAATTTGTTTGACATGGCCCCCTCCCCCAATGAAACCATGCTGTCCTGGGTCTTGTAACCCTCTGGATTCAAGATATTCCACAATCATTTCCTTCAGCAGTGATTCCATTAACTTTCCCGCCATCGATGTCAGGCTGACTGGCCTATAACTGGCAGCCTCCTCCCTGCTACCACTTTTGTGAAGTGGGACTACATCTGCCCTCCTCCAGTCCTCTGGAACCACTCCTGTTTCCAATGAGCTGTTAAACAGGACTGTCAGAGGTGCAGCCAGTACCTCGCTTAGCTCCCTTAATACTCTTGGATGTACCTCATCTGGCCCCATTGCTTTGCCACCCTTCAGATTAGTGAGTCCCTTCATCCTCTGAAAAGGGACTAGTGTCCACCTCCCTCCCTCCCTCCAAAGCTTTTGTTATTTTTATGTAGCCCTTTCCCTTCTCCTTCCTCTGTGAACATTGAAGAAAAGTACTTGTTCTAGATGTCTTCCTTTTCCTGGTCCTCCTCTGCACAGTTTCCCCCTTTCCTTTTTAAGCTTACATTCCCACCCCTGGTCTTCCTCGTTCCACTAACATACCTAAAACATGTCTTGTCCCCTTTCATTACCTCCTGGGCTATTTTCTCTCCAGTTTGCACCTTTGTGCTCCTTACTGCTTTTCCTGCTTCCCTCTGTTTCCCCGATACACCTTCCTCTGCATCTCCTTATACCTTCTGAATGCTATCATTTTAGCCTTTACCTTTTCAGCCACTTCTTTTGAGAACCAGAGCAGTCTCTTTTTCCTCTTACTTTTGCTCACTTGTTTGATGCAGAGGTTTGTTGCCTTTTCTATGCTCCCTTTTAGCTTAACTCACTGATCCTCTACCACACCCATGTCATCCCTCCCCACCAGCCATCCCTGAGGCATTCACCCATCTTTATAAAATCTGCCATCCCAAAATCCAGGACCCTCACCCTTGTGTGGTTTGATTCTGTAGCCATCATATTGAATCACAGCGTATGGTGATCACTGGTCCCCAAGTGGCCTCCCACCTTGATGACTGCAACACCGTTCCTGTTATTGAGTACCGGGACCAGTTCTGCCCCATCATGAGTGGGTTTGCTGAACAGTTGCCTGAGGAATAGCCCCTGAAGAGAGTCGAGGAATGTCCCTGCTTCTAGCCAAAGCTGCAGCTGGGAGGCTCCAATCTACATCTGGCAGGTGGAAGTCACACATCAGCAGCACTTCCCCCTTTTCTGCCATCTTGCTAATGACTTCCACCAGTACCTTAACCAATTCCTCCCCCTGTGCTGCAGGTCTGTAGATCACTCCAAAGTAAATAGTGACTCCATTCTCCATCCCCAGGGTGACCCACAGTACCCTGCTTTCCCTGTATTCCCTGTATCTCCATCATTTTTATACTTTCTCTCACATAAAGTACCACACCCCTCCTTTCCTTCTCACCCTGTACTTCTGGAACAGAGTATAGTCTGGTATGGCCTTATCCCTGTCATGATTTTCAGTGCACCGTGACTCTGTAATGGCTGCAATATCCAGGTCAGTCTCTGACCCATGGCCTCTAGGTTCAGAATCTTATTCCTGAGACTTCTAGCATTCACACACGTGGCCTTCCAGATTTTGTTTCCACTCTGCTTGTTATGCCCCTTTCCTCCCTCCTTCCTCCCTCTCTTTTTAACACTCATTTCCTTCTCCCTTTGTCTGTATCACCACTTCCTTTATTAATTTGCACCCTGGGAGATTCCCTTCCTCAGGTTCTCACCACTCCACTTCAGTCTGGGGGCGCAGTTTCTGCCTCCCACCCTTCCACCACCACCTCGGCTAATTTAAATGTTCATTTAAATAACATTTAAACCATCCACTGAGGACTGCAGTCCCCCGGATGGATGCAGGCCATCACCCCTGTATAGGCCCTATCCTCCCGATGGGTACTCCAGTCCCCAGTGTAGCAGAAACCTCCTCTCTGCACTATTCCTTCAGCCATGAGATAATGGTCCTGATACAAGCAGCCCTCTCCTCCCCTGTTGAAGTCAGGCAGCCACTCAATGAAAGCAACTAACCACACTACCTAGCATAGAAACATAGAAGGTGACAGCAGATAAGGACTGTGTGATCCACCTAGTCTGACCCTTTTCCCTACCTAATACAATACCGCAGACCCTAGTTGATCTGCGGCTTACCCTCTTCCCTATTGCTAGAGCACCCTTATGTCTGTCCCATGCATTCTTGAATTCTCCTACCATTTTTGCCCCCACCATCTCCGCAGGAAGGCTGTTCCAAGCATCCACTACTCTTTCTGTGAAAAAGTACTTCCCCATGTTGCCTCTAAGCATACCCCCCTCTAGCCTTATTTCATGCCCCTTTGTTCTTGTACACCTTCTTTTCTGAAAGATGCTACCCTCCTGTACCTTGTTTCTACCCCTGAGGTACCTGAATGTCTTTATCATATCCCCCCTCTCTCTCTCTTCTCCTCCAGGGAATACATAATAAGGTCCTCTAGTCTTTTCTCATATGACTTTTGGTGCAGTCCCCTCCCCAGCTTCCTAAACTCCCTGCACTATCTTAGCCTTGTCTATAGCCAAGTCATTAGTCCGCAGGAGATTTAGGACTGTCTGCATATTTGCCAACTGAAAAGCCATTTTGTCACTGCTATGATGATCATTTCACAGGCAGAATCTTTTCTAAATTTAGTGCCAAATGTAGCGTAATCTAGCATAAAAATACAAAACATAAGTATGGCTGCTGTTAGTCTAACTGCAGTTCTATGAGGCAAAGTAAGTGTCTGTCTAACTGTGAACTCTGCAGGCTAAAAGATCAGTATTTGGCAGGTTGCCATACCACAAGTTGCTCAGGAGCAACCTGTGAAAACATGGAGACTTGTTAATGCAAGGCATTCAGCGCTTTAGTGAAATTTTAAAAGCATGCCTATTTTACTGTTTTTTGAGAAACTACTGACTGTTCAGTGAGGTGAACTGCTTCCAAATCCCTTTAGAGAACCCAGTGCATTAATAGAGTGTATGATGTGCAGGTGTATTGGGAAGAAATGACAACCTTCTGCCAATCTATGACTTGTACTGGTGCAGTTGCTGATTGGGTACAGGTTTCATCATATTGCTCTGCCTATGCATTGTATTCCAGACCAGAAGGGACACTAGAACTGTGCAGAATACAGAGATCTGCTGGCAGAATCCACGCAGAATGGTGAATTCCACTTCCAGAATGCTTTTCAGAATTCCTTTTAGAATTCTGCAGAATTCTGAAAAGCATTTCTATATCAACGACAGAATCACTTTCTGCAGACTGTGGAAAAGGAATCCTTGGTTTAGATAAACTGCAATTTACTAATCTGCAAAAGTATTCCACTTTAGAAATTTCAGAACTCCATTACTGATGGAACTCTGTGGAATTATGCAGAATTTTCCAAAATTCCATGGAATTGTGTTTGGTTGGAATTTGTAGCTTACACACAGCACTAGCGGACACACTTTCCTCAGGGTAAGATGTTTCAATTTCCAGCTCTGCAACTCATAGGAGTGAGGGCTGCAATCCATGCTGAAGTATAAACTGAATGGTTTATGATGTGGAAGGTGGCAACATAGGGACTGATCTGAGACCAACAAATTAATTTGTCTTGAGACCTTATCTACTGTAGGTTTGTTGAATCTGCACGTGAAGAACAAAGGTGCTAATCTGCAATAGCAACCCCACCATCCCAACTCTTTCCTTATAATAACTGGATATAAATCTGACCTGCACAGGCTCAGGAGGGAGCTGGACGACATGTTGCATGCGTTCACTGTGGTGATGTCTGGATTCTTCTTCATAGATAGCATCCCTATCATGCTGTGGAAGATTCAGAAAGCTGACGAATAGTGCTGGTTTTCCCAAAGGGTTCGGTTCTCTGGCTTGGGTTCTCCTTCCAGCGGAGCAGTTCACACAGCCAACCCTGTAGCAAGATATTGAAAGGAGTTATTAATGATGGGTCTGCTATCCACCACAGGCAGTATGATAATGGTATCCATATTATAGCACAAGAGGTTGCATCTGTAACTTCAAAGAGTTGTGTGCACTTTAAAGAGCAGGTTTCTAGAAGCAACCTTCCCAAACATATATGTTAAGTTACCTGGCCAGGAGTTGCTGCGTAAAATTATTCCATTTAATTCTTCCATAATTAAAATTTATTTTGCTCTTGATTTGCTCTCTGTAGGCACAAGAAAAAATGAAGCCACTTCCCGACTCTGAAGACCGACCCACGCTGGTACATACAGCCCGTTTGTGATGTCGCTAAGCGAGATGCGTGTATCGTCCCATTGACTTGAATGGGGGTGATTTTCTTATAAAGTTTATTACTATTTATTGTCGAATTTAATTAATCAAAACAACCACTCGACTTATATCCCAGTGCCATGTAAACACAGTTTTGGAATACTTTTTCAAAATACTGGATTATCTATTGTGTTTATACCACTATATTGCACTTTAACTTGTTACTGCCTGTTTTGTCTCTATCGCTGTTATCCATTACACCATCGTGCCATTGTATACTGTGTAGATTTTGTAATGTTGTTATGCTGCTTTTCTGTACTCTCTCATGTCATGCCTAAAAATGACATTCATTTATCTAGTAAATAAAAAAAATATATATATATATAAATAAAATAAATTCAAAATACTGCAGTCCTCTGAGTACCATGGCTGTGTAACTACCATGAATGGCTGAGTGACTGAAAATGGCACTGAACTATTGTGCCTTGACTTTGATGCCTTCCATGCAGTCATCTCCGAGCTCTTTCTTTACATTACTGGGGCCTCCGAGGTTTGGGCAAGAGGACCGAGAAGTGAAGCTGAGTGGCTCTGTATGCCCAAACCTCACGTGAGACGTCTCTTGTACCATAAGAGACACCTGGTGGAGGCCCCAGTTTCTTAGTGATTTGTAATAAGTTATCAGTAATTTTTTTTGCACATGCCTAAAGTTTCTGTAGTTGTCCCTTCCCTGACTCTGACGTTGAGCACTCTACTTGTAAAGTTTCAGGATGTCAGACCACTATACACAGTATAAGAAATACAATGGCTATGTGCTGATTGGCTGGAATTATGTGAGTGATTTATAATATAAACACACAACTCAGCACCAAACAATGCCTGAAGTGTGGTCACCTCTAGGGTGAAACCTGCCAGCTATTCTGCACCGGCACACTACATGACAATTTTCTACTCTCGGTGTCCCTCATCATCATCATCAAGATCAGTGAACCTGACCAAGCCCTGGGATGTGCCATGTGCATGAAAACATTTACAGACACGTATTATAAATTATCAGTACTGATTCACCCACACAGTGCTGAGGATTTAAACAAAAGGAGGAAATCTCTGCTCTGCAAACTTCCCAAGGTGTCATGCTCGCAAACCATAACTGCAAGCCTAAAAGAATGTGCACACAAGGATCTGTTTGTTAAATTTATTTAAAAAGAGAATAGTCAGCACTGACAGCCTCTCACTGATATATGGGGCTGGTCCCAATTTGCACTTTTTTTATTTACTGTTTACTGCAGTGTGGTAGACTGTATCAGGCTGTTTGCTGAGTTCTAATCTGACAGTTCCTGTAGCAGAAATCCCAGAATCCCCTGCAGTTGACATCATAGGAGGGCTGCAGCAGAGGAAGATTCAATAGCCTGCAGTGCACGTTAGAGTTTTTTATAAGCTCTGATCTGCTGCTCCTGCTGTCCTCCCTGGGCTATGTACAGTCACAGATGACTCTACAAAGCCCTGTGATGAGTTGGACTTCTGATTGGCTAGTAGCTGATGTAAATCACAGATAATGAAGCAATTAGTTGTCCAGCGGCTGCACATTGTGCTGTCATAGAGGCAACTGAGGTTTGTGAGTGAGGTTTGGTAGTACACGCTGGAGCAGTCATGCTGGGGATGCGCTGTCTATGGCAGCAGGTCCCACCCCGGGTAGAGCGGGTTTCACATTCTGTTGATACAACAACCCCAGTGGTGGGCTGGGAAGCTTGCTTCTGTGCAGAAGGGTCATCTGCATGCATGTGAGCCCATAATGGGGCATGTGCAGACCACTACAGGAGGCAGGAGGGCAAGGATGGCAGGGTTAAATCAGTAGGGAAACTGACAGCCACCAGGATGATGGTCCAGCATACCTGAGCCCTATGTCCACCTCCCACTCTCACTCCTATATCAATAATCTTGTCCAGGCTGGGATGATGCCTTCCTATTCACCCTACCACAGGGGAAAGCCGTGGCTGGATCCTGGAGTGCAGGTGGCATGATCATGGGGCTGAATGGTTGCTGACAGAGGCCTAACTGGGGGCACACAGCCTGAAAAGCACATGCTCTTCTATATAAAAAAAAGAACAAACTGTGTTATTGATATTGTTGACATGCCTAGCCATTAAACTAATTATTTTCCAGGTTGGGTATGTTGAATGCAATATCTGAAAGGCTGGGTATATCACAATGAAGTTCCTACATAATCAAAGAATGATATGTTGATGACATCACAATGGCCCCCTTCTGCACTCAGACCAGCAGTTGAAATTAATGAGAAATTGTTTCTTCACACAAAAACCTGATTGAAAAGATGGCCAATTTTTTACTGTTGTGGTATAAAATTACAACAAAACACGCTGCGCATCAGCCTGATGGAAAATACACATTTTTTTAGACTTGGTTCTAGTATGGAAATGGAGATTTAATTAATATGCTGAGGTTAGCCCATCAAAATAGAGATGTAGCCAGAGAGCTAGGCCCCAGTAAATATCTAGATATAGTTAGACAGCACAGGGAACCTTTGCTGAAATGAATAAGGATTTCCTGTGAAATATCTAAACATAACTAGATATACTGAGACTTATCTATGGCAAACCAACTGTTGATAGACAGTGCAGCAGTAATTATGTGCCTACAGACTAGACTCAGTCTCCTTCAGATGCCATGATGGGCCATCTCCATTCCAAGACTGCCAATACTCATGTGCAGCTTCATATACTGATCCTATTCTCTGGCTGCAGGGCAAGCTATGATAATCTCTTGAACTGGGAGCTCCAGCAGTGAACTCTTCACCAACCCTTGGCATTTTTAAACATGGTCTAAAACAATTGCTGTTGCAGGAACAATCTATTTAGACTTGTTTTAATTGATTGTGTCTATGTTAGTTAATGTGTTTACTGTTTTTGGTTTTTTTCTTAATTGACTTGGGACGTTCTGAAAACGAGACCTGTTTCTCATAGAACCTATCCAGTAATTTATACAACTTTTAAATAAAAATAAACTCTTGGACTTCCTATACTAAAGAGCATTGCCCCGTCCCCCATAAACTCTTTCCAATCATTAATACCACAGGAAGAGCAGAGTCAGGAGTTCAAGTATGGAAACAAACAATATTTATAAACATTATATACAAATAATATTTATAAACATTATCTACAACATTCATATTTCATGGACTCAGTGCTTAGAGTTTTGACAGTTTTGTTAAATAAAGTGCATTTCCTTCCATGTTCTTCTTAAGACTTACAAATTATTTTTTGTTGTAGGCTGAGACTGTTAGATAGCATTCTCCTGCCACTGACAAGACTACAGTACAGTTCACATTAAAAATATTTTTTAGTTGTGTTTAACCAGGATTAGCACACTAAGCTGAAAGCTTTTTTACAGGCGTGACCTAGGAGCACAGGGAAGTCAAGTGACTTGCTCAGGGACACACAGTATGTAAGTGGAAGCTGCTGGATGTCACTAGATTTGCAGCTCAGAGCCTTAAACCACTGCGCTATATTGCCTCCCAATGAGCTGGTTTTGCATTTTTAAAGCTGGAAATGCATTCGCAACTAACCTTTTGTTGTTTTCAGCACTTAACCAGCCCCAAAGATCAACTTTTGTGAATGGTTGTGCAACTCAACTGGAATGCATCTGTCACAATGCAATGCAAAACTGAGCTGTAACTCTTAGGTACCAGTTTTTAAAAGGCTTTCTGTTGGACCCAGCAACACTTAAGCACCTCATTGAGAAATGCAAAACAACTAATTGGCCTGACAATTTGATGTGACTTGCACTGTAGGCCTCTTCTGTGACATCACTGGTATATGGGTGCACAAAAGTCAGGGGTGATATTTGTGCACCTTTTATTAACATGAAGGCAATGTTAATGTGGGAATAAGCTGTATGTGGTGGAGGACTGCTCCGAATATCCATTTAACCTGACAGGTTATAAGATCTTGTACTGCAGAAGCAGCATTGCAGTTACATTATAGCAACTGTAGTCAATTTGGAATCTTAGCATTTAATAGGCATTGCCATCCAGAAAGACTGGACCATCTTTTCAATGTATTTCTAGGTTTTTGTAGATAATGTTATAGCAGGTTCTATGTGATAATGGCGATTATGGAAAGGCGATCACTGTTAGGGCAAGTGTACATCGGCAAAAATTGATTTCAGCTATGTACACTCGCGATTGCACACGAAAGGGCACCGAAAACATTATTTTTGTTTATGTGGGCTGTGCCACCACACACCCCTGAGGGTCTGCGCCATCTGCACCCCGCTAAAGGATTCTCAACTCCGGGGTGCGTCAGGGTGAAAAAACCTGGACCGGGCAAAAAATATCAATGCGCCCAGCATTGAACCATCACCCTCCCAACCCTTGCCTGCCATGAACCCACCATGCCACATGGCCAGCTTGGCAGCCCACCACTGCACTATACCCTCACAAACCCTCACTCCCCTTCTACCCATCGCATGGCATGCTAGCTTCCCCCATGCGTGAGTGTACTTATAGCGACAGGATGTCACTATAGCCATATTCGCCCCTCTATCCAGTAGCCCTGTGAAGAGGCACCGCTATTGAGTCACCCTTTTTGTTAGTGCTCAATAGCGGACGCCCTTATCACAGGATACCATTATAGCAATAGATGCATTACTCATGACGAATATATCATTGCAAATGATATACAAAGAATGACAGAAACTGGGGTAACTCAGATAACATTTAGGCAAACAAATACCTAGCTTACAAGGCCTCAGAAGTTCTTGCTTGTACTGCAGTATTCCTACTTGTATACTAGTGAGTAATAGGAAATATGAGGATATATAATGATTTAAAAAAGATCCAGCAATCCTTTGTGATCTTGTTTGATCTGGGAGGTCTGCTGAGATGCTGATCTCTGCCCTTGCAATAACTACCCCCATTAATATCCCTAGATGTAATCCTTGATAACTCATCAATTATGCCAAAGCAAAATGGGTAACTGTTCCACACAGCTGACAAATCAAATGTTGCCTATTGAATACTCTTCAATAGCCTTTCAATTATGCTAAAACAAAATGGCTAACTGTTCCATGCTTATCATAAAGCAACTAACTCACTGTGTGATATGATCAAGTCATTTAACCACCTTGGGTGGGATATTCAGACTGCGTCAGGCAGTGGCACAAGCCTGGGCATAGCGCAACTGGGATGTGCCAGGGCGCTGACAGGGTGATATTCAATGGTGCTGCGCCATGGCTCAGCACCGTTGAATATTGCTCTGTGGCCACCCACATTGTGCATGGCGCAGTGGCACTGCACCAGTGCAAGTGGCCAGAGAGGGGCAGGGGGATGCGCTAGCACAAGTGCAGTTGCGCTAGGTGCATCAATTGCGATATTCAAAGGTGCACATGCAAATGGGGCCATAATGCATGTAAGGTGCAAATGGGGCCATTTGCATGTCATTATGGCCCCATTTGCATGCAGGTGTGCCCATCCCCAGCGACTTGCGCCTGGCACCCTGCCAGACTGCAGTCATCAGCGACCGATGCCCCCTGCACAAGCGGCAAAGTGCTCCACTGCCCGATCGCGGGCATTTGTATGAAAAGAAATGTCCAATATCACTGGTGGTCCAGTGGACTGCTGGCAGCCCGATCGTGGGCATACATATAAAATTAGAAGATCCTATATCCCTGGTGGTCCAGTGGACCGCTCGCAGCCCAATTGTGGGCATATGTATAAAAATAGAAGGTCCTATATCCCTGGTGGTCCAGTGGACCGCTCACAGCCCGATCATGGGCAGAAGTCTAATGAAAGATTAATCCCCATCCCTGGTGGTCGAGTGTTACCCCCCCATCCTCCCAGTGAGCCCCACCACCCTGCTCTCCCCTTGGTCAGCGGCGGGTGGCAGCTCCCCCCACCTGCAAGCTGCCCAGCCATCTGCCGACTGACTCGCAAGATACAGCTGTATGCCCATTGGTTCATAGCATGGGCCAATGGGCGCAGATTGCTATTGTATACAGTCCAGATATGTGAATAGATTCATTCACATATCTGGACTGTGTATACATTATGAGCCTGTATGCCCATTGGCCCACACTGTGGACCAATGGGCGTACAGCTGTACTGTGTCGCAGTCAGTCGGCGGGCGGCCGGCAGCTATGGGTGGGAGAGCTGTCGCCGCTGACCGGGGAGGAGGCACTCAGTGGGAGGGTGAGGGGTACCGCTGACCTCCGTGGATGGGGATTAATCTTTCATTAGACTTCTGCCCGCAGTCGGGCTGCCTTACATGCACTATGACCTTCTATTTATATACATATGCCCACGATCGGGCTGTGAGCAGTCCACTGGACCACCAGGGTTATAGGATTTCTATATGTATACATATACCCGCAATCGGGCATGGGGTGCCGCTGAGCTGGATGGCCACCCACAGTTGGTTGCTGCCGTGTTACGCCCTGCAATACAGCAGCTCATCTGTGGTGGCGGCTGTTGCTCCTTTATTTTTGGGATCAACTGTATGCAGCGATGTCAATCAAAGTCTTTATTTATTCAGGCAAACACCATTGAGCAAGCTCATGTACAAGATGGACCTGAGACAAAGGTACAAGTAATAATACAGTCCAGACATTATACAATATCGGCAATACAGACAATACAAGAGATGCAAAGGTACAATACAAGGAATAGGTAAGGCCTTGGGGGTGGATGAGTACATACTGGGTTAACTAAAGGGCTATCAGAGTGCTGAGAGTAAGTGTCTATCCGTGACTCGGGGGCATGTACTGAGGTGTTTCATGTAAGTTAGTCCTGTCTATTAGTTGGCATAGTGAGCTGGGGGTACAGGGGTGTATTTTAATTTATGGGCGGTGAAAGCAGTTACAGATTTCTTTAACTAGGCGGTCATATAAGGACTTGAATGAGGATATACTGATTGAGGAGCTAAGCTTCAGGGTTTTTTTGCAGGGTATTCCATAAGGAAGGTAGCACAAAGGACATAGCCATTCTTCCAAAGTGTGTTTTCAGCCTGGGTACCTTCAAGTAGATGAAAGAAGAGCATGTAGGGGGTTGTGCCTTCATGGGCTCTGCACATCCAGGGCTGAATATGGGGATGTGCGGGGGTATGTATGGGCACCCCCCCCACTTGCACCGCATACATTACTGATGCACTCCCGCGCATCGGGATTTGTGCCACGACATTCCCTTTGAATATCGTGCGGCTGGGCGATCAGTGGGCATGACAGGAAATTGTAGCGCCATGCTAAACCCTTCTGAATATCCCACCCCCGCGCTTAACCCACCCCTCTCCTTCACGCTTTAATTCTCTATACTTACACCATTGAGCTTTCTTAACCAGACTCAATGTCACTTAACTTTACTGTGCAGGCCTAATAGTTGTTGCCAACTGTTGCCTTTAAAGTGCTTTGGGCTATAATTACTAGGCAATCTGCTATACAAACCCTTCCCTTCCCTTCCTTTCCTGTCCCTTCACTTTTTGCTATCCACAAAGCTGACCAGCCTTACTTTGTCTATTTTAATGAACTCTCTTGCCACAGTCTTAGGGCTCAGTTTTCATAAACTATGTTTTTTTTGAACCACAGGTGCAAATTTTATCTTTGCATGGGCGCAGATTTACTCCTTAGTTTCAGACAAGCCTTTTCTGTCTTCCACAATGAAATATCACATTTTGCAGCCGCTTGTTAACAAAACACAAAGGGCTAAGTTCGCCAACCTGAGTCTTTATTTTGCATTTAGACTCTGATTCCAAGAAGGAATGAAATGTGATTTCCTATAGCATCTTTCCTGCACACTGTATATCAAAGTACTTTTAACAAACGTTGATATTTCCTCTGGAGAAATGTTGTTCTTCCTCCTTGCAGTAATTGTCTTGATTCTTTCTGTTGCTCATCTCTTCTTCCTCCTTTTCTTGCTATTTTCTAGGTTCTAATATTTCTTATCTTCTCTGTACTTTATTTCTTTTTAGTTATACTTTATTTGTAATATTATTGTATGCTTTATGTTAATCATGCATGTTTGTAAATTTAATCATACAGATTTGTACTAATTTAAATAGAGTAATTTATATTTCTGCTCTATTCCAACACTCATATAATAGCCTTTTGAAACATTTTAGGATATACTTGAAGTCTTATTAGTATTAACTAATATTGTACTTAGGTTGTTAAGACAGTGTAATTCTGTTTCAATTGATGCTCACTTTATCTGTTTTGTGTAGACGAGATGTATTGTTATGTATTTCTTTATTATTTAAAATTTTTAAGATGATATTGATTGAAAAAGTACATTGCAAGCTGTCAACAGCTGCATCAGCCATTAGGAATGAAGTGGAAGGCTAAGAGAAAGTGAGAATGAGGGAGTCATATCAAGGCAAGGTTCACTCTAGCCACCCCCATGTAATCTACTAATTCCACCCTTCTAAAGTTTGCTGCTGTTTACGTAAAGGTCACACCACCACTTTAAAACATCTCTAAATAGCAGCAAGTATGCCAGTAGGTGATCTTCAGTACAGGTACAAGAAATCAGCAGTGTCCCCTTAGTCTACTCCAGTTACAGAGTTAAAGCCTGCTAGCAACCAACTGTCTCCGCCCCTTAAGTAGCTTACCCTGCTTCTGAGAGATGGGTGGGAGAGAGGGAACAAAGGAGGGTGTCTTCAGGGGCAGGTCTCAAAAATCAGGAAGTGGAATATTCAGGATGTCCATACAGGTTACTACTACAGAAAATAACTACAGGGGAGTCTGGAGCCACCTCTATTATTGATTGAAGAGACTGGGGGAAGGGTAGGACCTGTTGAGGCCTCCATTGACTCAGATATCCATGACTTTTGCTATGCTGGATGTCAGCTTCTGCCCATTTTCATTGCTGGGGGGGGGGTGTTGAGAGTCAATCAATAGCTTCAATCGAAATGCCTATGCCTATGTGTGAACTGTCAGTCAACTGCAACACCCTCCCTACCGCCACATAAAAGTTTGTCCACTGTCAGAAAATACACAGATTTATTGCAAGTCCTTGTTCATCTAATTCTTGTCTCTCCTGCCTTTAGCCAAAAAAAGGCAAGATTTGATTATCTCCGCTGCATCAGCCAAGACAGCAACACCAGCTGTTCTCATTGTGCAGCCTCTTCCTCACGGCCTACATGTTAATAACCTGATCATTCCATTTTCTCCTTCAACTGTGGCTGCAGTGCAGTGAAGAGACAAAACCCGGGCCCATCTGCAGCAGCTGTAGGCACTGAACTGTGAAGCCACTGGGGATTTATAAACTAATCTGTAACACAACACTGCCTTGTTTTTACATGTGAGAGGCCACATTTGCACAGACCTGCTCTTTTCTTGAAATAAAGGTGGGAGGGGGGATGAAGACAACAAGATAAACAGCCCATTTGCTGCGGAAATTAAAAATAATAATAATTTATTCTCTAACTGCTTTCATTTGACTGATATCAGAAGCAGCTGGCAGCTAAATAATTTGTTTGGTTTCTCCTTATGTGCCCTGAGAAAAATAACATTTAAATAACTATTTTTATTATGCTTTTAGGCACTGTGTTGTTTTCTTATATGACCAATAAATTATAAAAACAAAATATCAGATCAACCAACTCAGGGAGAAAAAATGCAGTCATACCTGTTTTGTACATATGCAGTTAGGTCTGCTGCTGATTAATTTGAATTCTCAAAAACAGGTATATAGTTTTCATATCGTTTTAGATGTAACAGCTTGAAGAGTTTTCTTTTAGAGAAATGAAATGAAATGTATATCTGTTAAAAGTAAAAGTTATGAAAGATACTGCCTTTAAGGCAGACAGCACCTGCTGCTCTGATAAAACTAAAAGTTATGAAAGATACTGCCCTTGAGGGAGACAGCACCTGCTGCTCTGATGGTGGGAGGCACAGCATTGTGGGAAACTTCAGCTTGCAGTGAGACAGGTGACACCTGAGTGGTACCACAGCTTTAAAAAACTCTGTATATCTGACATAGCATTATATTGTTAAATTTGTGATAAACCGGCATCATCGGTACTCATCAAAGCACTTAGCATAATACTGTATGCCTCATTATTTTTATTTATTTATTCATTGTACTCTGTCTGTTGCCTGACATGAGTCTTTAAGGAAGACCGCATTTGGTTTGCTCTCCGACATGCAAGGTCCTAACCTTGGTGCTAGCAGGGGACAGATTAGATGCAAGTGTGGCCATGTGTACAGACCTGAGTAAACAAAATTAATTTCTGTCACCGAACTTAAAAAAAAGAAAACATCTGACAGGATTCAGAGCTTCATAACACCCCAGAATTTGACATGCGCTGCACAAAGAAAGCTAATAGCGTCTATTGGGGAGCCTGACATTGAAGGTGAAATGGATTCATGGTAATTAGAGGAGTATTAATCCTGCTTTCCCCTAAAGTATTTGCTTGGCTGATCAGATTAAGGGCTGTAGATTTCAATAGCACCCCCCCACCTCCACAGCAGGCCCTGAGAAATTTGTGATACTTCACAGATTCAGACATATTGCGCTGTGTGTACCCAGCTGCTGCAATAATTAGCTGTATGAATGTATCAGCTGCTTCTGTGATTTTTATAAATAATAACTAACCTACAGAGCAAAAAAAAAACATTTTCATGAAACTAATATTAGCAATTCCTTGCAAGAGCCTTTGAGCTCTATCTGACTTTCTCCTTAATCTCACTTTGTATCAGGAACAGGCAAAGCTTTTCTGTTTTAATTAAAGCCCAAAAGGTACTAAAGGTTCTGGTTTTCAAAAACCCTTTTTGAACGTGTGCTTCTGTTCAAGCATTTGAGTATTAACCATATGCTAACCATGTGATACTAACTGGTTTGCACTCAAACTGATTTTTGGGGGGTCTTTTGGGTTCAAAATTTAGGAACTCAGGTTCTAGAAGGTACTTTGTTACAGTTCTGCCCATTGCCACATTTTGCCTTCTTTAATTAGCCAGTAATTATTACATGAACCCACTTTAGCTGCAGAATTTATTTCCTAGATGGTATTTTGTAACACGTATAAATCTGATTCTCTAAAGACAGACCTTTAGACCACTTTTTTCACAGACCTGGTTTGATAAGAAACCCAAGACCATTTTTTTTTTAAATAAAATTTTTGATGCCTGCTTGGTGGTGCTGAGGGATGAGGTGCTGGACACCACACTTCGTGCCACACTGGTGACTCAAGTTCGGGAGCAAGCTTGGGCTGCCATGGGTCAGCTGGGGGAGGGGCAAGTAGCTGGATTGAGCTGCCAACAGGCAGTTCTCCTCTCCCGGGAAGGATCCAGAATCTCTTGGACTCTTGGCTGCCACTGAGTAGAGGCTTGATGGTAGCAACAAGCCCAATGGGAGACTTGGCTCTAGGCTGGGTGGGGGGGAGGAGCCATAACCAGATTCATAGGGTACATGCTCACCTCCACGGGCATGTATGGCCATGCTCTGGGGTCACGTGCTAGGCAGGGAAAAAAAGTAAAAATACCTATGGCTCCCCATTGCTGGAAGAAAGATGGGAGGCAGCGATGGGGAACAAAAAAGGAATATAGAAAAAAAAAGGGTTTTATCCCCTCCTATCCCTGGTGGCAGAGTCCTTCAGGAGTCCAAAGGTTCCCCTCAGAACCTACACCCCTGTCACTGACACCACTAGCCCTCCATGGAGCCTTGGCATATCCCCTAGGCAGGGTTGGGGTGGGAGATGTACCTTTGACAACGGTTACCATTGTAGCAGGTGGCATCAGACAGGACCAGGATGTACCAGAGCCCATTATCTATGGCCACTGAAGCCATTTTTCACTATTTTCTAGTCCCCTTCAAGACATCAGCCCCACAACACCATGCGCAGCATTCAGATCAGAGTGTGCTGCTGCGTGGCATCAGCCAGCATCTCCTCGCCTCTAGCACATGCCTACCCACAACCTTTCCTGTGATCACACAGGTTATGCTGCTGTGACAGCTTTACACTCTCCTTTCTATTAGGATGCTTGATCCTTTTCCACCTGGATGGCCCTTGATGATCCAAGCTCATCCCTGTACCTACTGGATCATAATGTCATATGCTGAATAGCGCACTACATTACAGCTAACCTGGAATAAGCTGTATGAGACAGTAGTGGTGCAAAACCACGAATACTGCTGCAGACAGTATTGCACCCTCACAGTATCCCAGGCAGAGGATAAGACCTCTGCTGAGACAGGGTTCCACAGAGCAGCTGCCATGGCTCAATGGACTGAGCCATTGCAGTAACGAACCCGGGCACTGCATCTGGGACTGGGTTTGATTCCCGGTCTCAGAACATTTAATTTTTTTTTTCGCATTTTAGTGTGATTTCACTAACCCCAGTTGAGAATCTTTATTGGGGGAGGAGTTCAGGGGTGCAGCCTCCCATAACGGGGGGCGGAGTCCCCCACATAAAAAAGACTCATGCCACATGTAAAGAATCTCGCTGTATCGGCAGCACGATTTTTGCATGCAGCATAATGTCGTGTGACATTATGACCCTGTGCCATTCCTGAACCCAAGTCACCGGTGTCACAATCAATAGCCCTACCGCTGTACTGATGGGCTGGCTAATTCAAGATCATAGTGTGTATTATGCACAGCATAACTGTTGACAGGCATTCTTCTATGAGTCCACTGTAACTAAAGCAGTAGTTTGGGGAAGTAGGACAAAAAAGGTGGGTTTGATTGAAAGACTGCACATAGGCTCCCTTATTAAATCGAGCTATTGTAACCTAAAAATAACTTAGTTTGTAATTGTTGCCTTTTTCCACAGTTTACTTTGGTCACACTTTATTTTAAGCGTCAGTTTCAATGTCACTGCAGGGTAAATAATCATTAATTACATGCAACGGGTAATTATACACTATAGTTACTTATTTTTTGCATGTAGAGTAAATGCATTGCAGCTGCAATGGAGTTACAATGTAGTTAAGGAAACGTAAAGTGTTACTGTTACTTTTTGCAGCTCTAAACTAAAGAAGGCTCTGGCATGCCCCCATTGACTCTATACCAGTTGTCACAGACAGCTAAAAAGGACCTCTTCTCTGACTGGTGTAAAATCAGCAGGGGTATGCCAGTGTTATCATTAGTTTGGATCCTCAAAAAATAACTGAGGTATTATAAACAGTTTTACCTAAGATACTGTTAGGTTACAGCAGCCTGATTCAATTCAAAGTAGCTGTTTGATTATTTATTCATTCATTTATTTTTTTTGTGGCCAACTGCTGTTTTTTGACACTGACACATTTCAAAGAGCAAACTCTGATGGCTGAACATAACAGACACCCTTGGGGCTAAATTTTCTAAAGGGTTGCAGGCCCTCATTGGTGGCTGGCTGCTAAGGTAAAGACTCATCACTCTCTTGATCCGTGCCTCCACTTGCTCCCTGTGACCAGGGTGAAGGTAAATATGGTGTTTAGACTGGGGGAAGTCAGAGTCTAGAAGCGGGCTCCATCCAGGAGCATAAACAAAATAAAATATAAGCTTTGCTGGCCTGCAAGTTCCGCAGTCACAGTTGTCTGTCCTTATTCTGGGGCCTGGGGGTGATATTTGTGTATTAATGTCTGCCTGAGGTTCATTTCTCTGACCATCCCAAGAGCTGCTTCATTCTTATTCTTCACATATGTTTACTGTGGGTTGTGGTTTTATCATGTGCAGTACCTCTTGAACATCCATTTTTGCAGTGCATCAGATAAAGAACTGAATTTTTTTTCTAACTTTCTTAACACTGCTCTTTACCTCACACAAATAAAACATCACAGATCACCTTGTCAATTTGTTCAAGACAGCTGGCTCCAGGAGAAACTGCTCCAGCCAAGTCACTCCATTAACGAAGTCCTTCCTGAGAAATGTGTTCCCCAGCAATTTGCTCCCACGGTATAAAATATTATAAAAATATATAAAAGCTCCAGGGGGTGCTGTTTACCTCACAGGTAGACTCAATGCGCCAGAGGCCCTTAAAAGTACTGGTTTTACTGTAAGTATTGTGTAACTCAATTTCAATATATCGAAGGAGCAACTTGTCAGGAAATTAATTTGTCAGGGAGGCAATTGTTGATGGAGTGAGTTGCATAGAGTGAATTAATGTGTTACCACTCATCTCTTTAATTTTGTGCTGTAGCTTTAGTCTTAATGTATGGGGGAGAAGCTTAAAGCTGATGATGTTATAAGTGAAATAACTTAGAAAAAAACATTCCACAAGAACAGAGGCTGCCAATGGGAAAAGCTGAGAAAATCTGGGATAGACGGCAGACGTATGTAGGCTATAGATATGCAGTTATAAACAGCTCTGGCTAGATGGTACAGAGAGTAAAAGCTCACCCCTCTACCATAGCTTTGCAAAGCTTAGACTGAGACTTAAAAATGATCCAACCTTTTCCAGCAAAAATTGGATGCCAAGACTATCACAGCTTTTCTAAGCTTTTTTTTCTATCAGAGTTTAAGGAACAAATCAGAACTACTAGAAATTCTATGCTTTTTCATGCCCAGTTTTTATTAATTTTATTAATGTTCTAAGGATTGTTCACCTTAAATTGACACAAGGACTTGGAACAGGAGCGTGTGACTTCTGTTTGACTAGTGAGGACATCAGGACTGGGCAACAGCTAATCTGAGATTTTTTTAGCAGCTTTAACACCATTGTGCCTGTCTCCTGTTGGTGTCATGCCCCAGCTGCCATCTATAGTTCCTAGTGCTGAAATACCTTCTTCAGCCATAGCTCTTTGACCAGCAGCTTACCTGTTTCTAGCTTCCCCACTTTCACCATGCTTTTATGGGATGGAGTAAAGGATTGCTACATGATCGCTGAGCCATGGATAATTGTTGACCATCTCTTTGGAGTGCCTGCTGAGTATGGGTAGAAGCAGACCTGTCACAAACATACTCAGCAGGTCAGGCCCTCTGCTCCCACAGTGCCAACCTCAGAATGCAATAGTGTGAACAGGTAACAGACAGGGTAACCCTCCTGTCTGCTTTTGGGTCCAAATCACCTTTAGTCTCAAGTTCTGGGGGAATTCAAACTGTGAACCTTATGCTAACATACCCAATGAACAGGCTCAGATATTGCCCTCTTTGGGACTGCAGTACACTTTTTGCCAGGGCACCGCCAGGCTTCCAAATGAACCCTTTTAACTCTATAAGAGACCTTAGGTATTCTTACCTTTTTCCAAGCTTAGTAACACCTTCAAGCTGTTGAATAGTTTTGTCAGACTTAACCCCCTATACGTCACATGCACACCCAGGCAGTCTTTCAAAGAAAAGGTACTTTACTAAAAGATGATAAAAATATGAAAAATGTAAACACAGGACAATATATCAAAGAGCTCATAATCACATAAAAGAACAAGGGAAAATTACAAAGCAAAACTCCTACCACAATACATTTAGATCTTTGCTATCTAAAGTGTTACCTCTGGAAGTGCATTTTAACGTTAGATCAGAGAGCTGTGTCTCTCTAGAGTCCCAAGATGATATGACAACATTTCAGACACAAGTATCAGTTTAAATTCTGTTTCTCCACACCCCTTCTGTGAGTCATCTAGCTCCTCCTTTTAGAATATAAAATTACAAAAAAATGATTTCCTATCAGGAGGTATTTTAAATAAGGTGCCATCAGAAGAAAATTACATTCCTCTATATAACTCCTTAATTACAATGCTTCCTTTGAACTTAGCGATCCCATACTGGCACCAATGTGTTAAAAACAACAGGAATCAGCCTAATGATGTCCTGTTTCTGAAGTCATAAAGTCACATTTGATTTCCACTTCAAAAACATAAGGTCATAAAAGGCCATAAAATGCAGTTTCTCAAGGAAGTTAATTACATTACAGAGATCTCCTGGTCAGTGTAATACATCCTATGATTTCAGCTGCTGACACCTTTGTAATTTAAATGGGCCAAATCTCACAGATTGACATTTCATGCACTGACCATGTATTTGTACTACCAATATCATACAATAATCATAACCAGCTGGTCAAGTGTCACAGACCCATCTGCCATTTTGCCTCCAAAATGATTTTTCCCAGGTTTTGTTCCCACCTACCTCCATCTTCTAAGAGTGCTTCTTTTTGCCATATAAATTTAATGTATTCTTTGTCACATCTATCTATACTGTTGGTATTTGATTCAGAGGTAGCTTCTCTCCCCACCCACTGAATTCTTGTTTGACAACAGTTTGCCATAGTTTATGTGGAGCTGCCTACTAGCCTTCATGATTCTCAGATGATTTCAATCACATCTAAGTTGTTTTCCAGAGTGGTGAGAGGAGAGTCAGTGACAGTCCCTGTCCTGCTCTCTGCAACAGTTCTTGTATCCTTTTGTCGGGTGGCATGGGAGGCGGGCTGGTAGGATGTTGAGTAGGTGAGGAAAGGGAGGCACCAGAGCCCTTTTGGCTGGGGCTGGTGGGGAAAGGGTGTGATTGATGTTGCTTAGTTTGTGAAGGAAGGGTGTGGTACTGCTTATTTTTCTGAGGCTGGGGATGGGGAAGAGAGACTGGGTTGGGGGATGGACTGGATTGGAAAAGTTTCTGGGAACTGGAAATCTCTTAGCATCAGTCACTGATGGCTAGGGTATTTCCTGGTAGCTAACAGCTGGTTGGAAGTATTTGGGCCCTTAACCCTGTAAGTAATGATCTGCTTAGAAGTGCCATGGGCATGGGTGAGACAAATGCTACCGTAAACCTGGTATCTTAAGATGTTTTGAACTGTTAGTACTTTAAATGTGCCACCCACCCACATTTTGTCCAGATGATCCTATTCCTGATTTGGCACTCAGTTGGGTATTAGCCATGCACCCCCCCCAATCATAATTAGCAATAAATGACAGCTTTGTTATTATCAAGTTATTCAGCTGATCCAAAGTCTGCCTCTCAGGAGGTTTTATATATCTACTGTATATCTATATCTATATTAAATCTATCTATCTATCTATCTTTCTCTGTGTGTGTGTGTGTATATATATATATATATATATATATATATATATATATATATAGTACATCTCTCTCTATATATATATAGCTATATCACATCTCTCTCTCTCTCTATATATATATATATATATATATATATATCAATAAATCAATCAAAATCTTTATTTATCCAGGCAACATCATTGAGCAGAGCTCTTTTACAAAGATGGACCTGGTTAGAATAGGGTCGGTAACATCCATCATAAATACATGTAAATAAGTATATAAGCACAAACACAATGGTGCAGTAATAGGGGAGTCAAATGATAAAAGGAAGACAAGGCAAGCCATAACAGAGGAGGATTCAAATACAAGGGGGCAGGTCCACCATTGAACCATGCAACTGTATATAAACCATGTTCACTGTATAGAAGTACCGGTTAGTTCATTTACCAGGGGCAGTCACTAGTACTAGCCATGAAAATGGCTTGGAGAACCACCAACTAATGGCAGATGGGGTACCAGGAGGGGTATGTAATATGTAAGTGAAGGATAAACATTGTGAGAAGTGAAGTCCCAAGGATAGGTCAGTTGAACTGATGTGGCGGTGGGGGCCTACTGGGAGAGGGAAAGGGGAGTTAGGACTTTTATAGTATGATTGTTTGTAGATTGTGGATGAGTGCAGTATAGAGTTGTGAAAAGAAGGCTGGAGAAAGTGGGAAGATAGACCAGTATCAAAGGGAGGACAGAGGCATCAAAGTGTTACATGAAGGCATGATGACAGACCAGGGCCAAGGAGGAGACAAGCACTAGAAGTAATTTGTTCATGGTTATATGGTACAGGTTAGCATGATGACAATTCATGGTCATGGGAAACAATTGCACTGATCATTTCTGAGATGTGAATATAATATATTATATATATATATATGTTACATCTATCTCTCTCTCTATATATACATATATACATATATATGTATATATTTATCTATATTACATCTCTCTATCTATATATATATTACATCTCTTCTATATATATATATTACACCTATCTCTCTCTATAGATATATATCTATATCTATATTACATCTCTGTTCTATATATATATATATATATATATATATATATATATATATATATATATTACATCTATCTATCCGTCTCTCACTCTCTACAGATATATATCTATATATATGAAATACAAAATCACACATACCCCCATAATGCAAATCACCATGGACTGTATATGCAAATCACCACAGAATATTATGCTGGTTCAACTTTAAGCAGAAATGAATGGTACCAAAAGGCCTCTCACACAGTCTGAAAAGGGTGCCAACAGAAGACACAGACACATGTTTTGTCCTATCAGGACTCATCAGTGTGCCTCGTCTGTATGACACCCCAGTGGAATGAACCAGCTATGCTAAGCTGGTCTATCTGGGTATGGTTGTGATGAGCCCAATCAAAATGAAAAACAAGCTAAAACACAAAGAACCTTAATGTGCAAGCACTGAGGTAAAGGTTACCCTAAATGGCACTGGCCGGGAAGCCAAGTTTCAAAGAAATACAAAATCACACATACCCCCATAATGCACTCTTTGCAGACTATGTGAGAGGCCTTTCAGCACCATGCATTTCTGCTTAAAGTTGAACCAGCATAATATTATGTGGTGATCTGCATATACAGCCCATGATGCTTTGCATTATTGTGGTATATGTGAGTTTGCATTTCTTTGAAACTTGGCTTCCTGGCCAGTGCCTTACTGTATCCTTTGCCTTAGTGTTTGCACTAAAGTTCTTTGTGTTCTTGTTTGTTCTTATTGGGCTCACCTATCTACCTAGACCAGCCAACTGAGTAGCTGGTTCATTCCACTGGGGTGTCATAATGGATGAAGCACACTGATGAGTCTAGGATGAAACATGTGTCTGTGTCTCTGTTGGCACCTTTGCAGACAGTGTGAGAGGCCTTTAGCTTTCATGCATTTCTGTAGAAGTTGAACCACCATTACTATTATGTGGTAATTTGTATATACAGCCCATGTGCTCTTATGTTATGGGTGTGTGTGATTTGTATTTCTTTGAAATTTGGCTTCCCGCCAATGTCCTTTGGGTATCTTTGCCTCAGTGCTTGTGCACTAAGGTTCTTTGTGTTTTATATATATCTATGTTGCATCTCTCTCTCTCTATATATATATATATATAGATATATCTATATTTATATTACATCTCTCTCTCTCTCTCTCTCTCTCTATATATATATATATATATATATATATATATATATGTTACACCTCTCTTTCTCTCTCCCTCTATATATATACAGTATATATATATATATATATACAAAATCACACATGCCCCACAATGCAAAGCATCATGGGATGCATATGCAAATCACCACATAATATTATGCTGGTTCAACTTTAACACAAATGCATGGTGCCAAAAGGCCTCTCACACAGTTTGCAAAGGGTGCTAACAGATGACATAGACAGGTGTTTCATCCTACCAGGACTCATCAGTATGCCTCATCTGTTTGACACCCCAGTGGAATGAACCAGCTACCCTAAGATGGTCTATCTGGGTTATGTTGTGGTGAACCCAATTAAAACAAAAACAATTTAAAAGACAAAGAACCTCTTGTGCATAAGCATATTCTCTCTCTCTTCTATATATATATATATATACATATATATGTACACATATATATATCTTGATAGATAGATAGATAGATGTAAGTTAATAAAATTGGGCAAAAATTTTGAACCTCCCTTTTTCACTATAAAATATTCCCGTCATTTTCCAGTCTTATTTGGTGGTAAAATGTTCTAGTTCCACAAACATTTAAGTATTTCATAAACATTTTAGTTTATATTTTTTCCTCAAGAAAAAATAAAACAAGACTGCCACATTTGGCTTAGAAATAGCACTGTAGACCTGGCTGGGGTTAGGACTGAGAAAAATATAAACAAAAATCATGGTGCACATCATAGGAGTTACCTAGACAAGTGGATATGACAGGTATGCTAATATTTTTATTAACTCTACATGAAACAAGCCTTTTGGGAAAACATTTTTCATTGCACTGTTGCTTTAAAGTGAAACATTCATGAACTATGCTTATCATAGTTTGAAAGCCCATAAAAGCCTGTTGAATGAGGCATTGGGTTTACTCATAGGTAGCAGCAGTCCAGAGGTGTGGATGACTAAGTCTGCCTCATACTGGTATTACATTGCCACCATTTTTAAAAACTTGTGATGTCATTGGTGATCAAAATGAGGCTAACCTCTATGTAATCAAGCATGGTAATCCGCGAACAAGGTGACCACAACTGAACGCCTACAATAACAGTGACTCAATTACAGTGCCTGTGTTCAGAGCTACCTGGCAAGGGCATGGATACTGGGGTTGAGCGAGGTAGGGTGATGTGGCATGTATACATGCGCCAGCATTACGCGTGGGAGGAGAGGCAGGAGAGGGAAGGTAAGTGGAGGGGTGGTGGGCAACTGCTGAGCTGGTCCAGTAGCATGGTGGGGAGGGTGGTCAGTTGGGAGGTGCAGGGTTCAGGTCTGGCGTGGCACAATTTTGTTTTTGCCAGCAGGCGGCTTTTTATCTTCAAAGAGTTTCACCCCCCCGACATGCCCTCCCCTGGAGTTAAGAATCCATTAGTGGGGGGGCACAGCCCCCCCCCAAATTAAATAACATTTCCTAGATCTCAGGTGCTGGATGCCACACCTCACATCATGCCAACAACCTGGGTTCGGGAATAGACTCGGGTCGCTGGGGGTTTGTAGGGGCAGGGAGGATTAAGCATCCAGAGGACTGCCTCTCTCCTGGGAGGGTTCAGGGTGTCGCCACTGCACTGGCAGCCCCCAGTGGAGATTGGGAAGCAGCAACCAGCAAGTCAGAATTTGGGGATGGGAGAGGCGGACGACCTGTGTTCATGCACGGAGCGAAGATGCGACTATGCGCTGATGTCACAGCACATCCTCTCCCCAAAGGGAACCATAGCAAATACTCTCCATGCAGCAGCATGAAGCCACTGATGGATTACCTGATTCAAGATGGCCAAACAAAGCCTGACAGCTGGGGTGAGGGCTCCAGGGTGATGCAGTCTCCTCTCACGGTCCCCCTCCCGGGGGAGGCCCCTCCATAGGGGGTATGCTACGGTCCTTCTAGGATCAGTTGAGCATCTGCATACATGGCTGATAGGGGGTAAGTAATCCCCAGCTGCAGGGAGTGCATAAGAAAGTTAAAAAAATAAATTAATACATACATACATACATACATACACAGTCACCAGTATTGCAGTAATGAGTCACTGAACAAGGAGGTCAGGCAGGGTACCCAAAAATTAAGTGGTGTGATTCATTACTAAGGACGTGAAACAGTAGATTCATGTACAAGTTTGCACCCAAAATTAAATGGTGTCAAACAGAAGATTCACTAACACTGAAAATCACTAAAAGTGCTACAGAAAACACTGACAAAACGTATAACTTAAACACAGACATGAAACAGAAGATTCAGCAAACAAACAGGGTTGGGTTGCACCCAAAAATTAAGTGGCATGATTCGTGAGAATCGTGACTAAGTGACGGAAACAGAAGATTCAGTGAACACGGTTGCACCTAAATATTAAGTGGCACGATTCGTGATTAAGTGACCTGAAACAGAAGACAGGGCTGCACCCAAAATTAAGTAGTATCAAACAGAAGATTCAGTAACACTGAAAATCACCAAAACTGCTACAGAAGGATGTGCCACCCTTGCACAAATCTGTATGGCACTATGGCACAGAGATGGACAACACAGCTTGTAGGGCAGTATGACCTTTCAGGGCAGCACAGAGATGGGCAACACAGAGTCTGAGCCATGGGTGACACCCTACTCAAAATATGTGAGGCAGTATGTGACCTAGTACTAGTTCAGGCACAGATATGGGCAACACAGAGTCTGAGACATGACTCCCACCCTCCTTTCATAATCTGGTACTATGGCACAGAGATGGCCTACACAGAGTCTAGGTCAGTATGACCTTTCAGAGCAGCACAGAGATGGGCAACACATAGTCTGAGATGTGGGTGACACCCCCCTTCAAAATCTATGCCACTATAAGCCCCCCCCCTCAGAATTACTGAGGTCCCTCTGTCCAGTCTGGCTCTCTTGAATTCTTTGGTCTGTTTCTCCCTGACTAACAAAAATGGGTCTTTTATCATTTTACTGTGGAGTCTGTAATGTCTACACTCTGCTGCTGTCTACTCTGCACTCTGCTGTTGAATTTGTTGGTCTCTCTCTCTCTCTCTCTCTCTCTCTCTCTCTACTCTCTCACTCTTTCTAACGAAAAAAATAATTTTCTTAATGAGTACTTTCAGTCTGCTGCAATGTGTGCAGCACTCTTCTGTTTTCTACTGTTGAATTTGTTGGTCTGTCAGTCTCTACTCCTCCTCTCTAACAAAATTGTCATCAGTTTTTGTTTGGGAAATCACACATGCACATGACTGTCTCTGTTGACTGCAAAGCCCCAACTGTGCTCTATACTCAGTTTCTTACAGATGTTCTATGGTGGCTGACATGGAGAATTGCCTAGAACATGTCAGTCACTGAACAGAGACCCTTATTGGCTGGCTCCCTTCAGTGCACCAGGATCAAAAATGTGTCCCTTTGTTGGTCATGTGACAGTCCAGGGACTCAGGAGTCTTCGGCAGAGATCAGTGAAAAAAATAAACACTTTTTTTCCCCTGCACTTCTCTGCAACCTTCACTGCCTTTTCCATGCAGTACTGCTGGTGAGGGTGTTATTCCAGACTGGACCGCACTTCCAAATCAGGCCAACTTGGCAATCCGGATTGAGCCATGAAAGGCTCGGTTTTCCTGGTGAAAGCCGAGTCGGCCTGGTCTGAGGGGGCTCAGAACTGCACCAGAGCTGGTTTGCCCATCTTAAAGTAAACTGCAGATTGTTAATCCATGATCCACATTTCACATAAGAAATGTTGGAATTCTGGTACCCATGGAATTCTGCGGAGTTTTCTGAGATTCTATGGGATTCCATTCTGTTGGAATTGAACCTTCCACATAGCCCTAATATTAATACTACATTGCCTCCACTGTTGAAACCTTCTGATGTCATGCAGGGAGAAGTTTTTATTTTATTTATTTATTTTTTTATTTTAGCTTTTTGTTTACCGGTAAGTGCACTAGCCAGCAGGTGACTATTTTCAGGCACGACCGGGAGAGTACAATACAGGATAACCAAGGAAGCAAACAACAATACAATTTGAGGCAATCATTACAGAGTACATTCATTCATACAGGAGGCAGCTCGATAGGCTAACATGGTGTAGGCTAGTCTAGGCAATAAACAATAGGTCAGTATAAGAGAGGTTAACAGGGAATGTTGGTACTGGTATAAGGACAAGGTCTAGACTCATTCCTCAGGGAAAAGGTATCCAAGGTGAAAAGAAAGGCGGGGGGGGGAGTGTTGTAGAGAGGACCGGGCTCCAGGTTCGGGAAGCATGCTTCCCAGGGCCAAAGAGGGGCAGTTGGAGGAAAAAATCATGGCACCCCGCCAGGTTAGGGGATGGGACAGGTAGCCAATGGGTACCGTGGTAAGGTGTGCAAGCGGCGATCAGCAAAGAGATCTGGGGGCCGTAAGGTATGCTTATGGCTTTGGCGGTAAAAAGCAAAGGGTAGTATCCAGGCTTGTGGTTTCCCCACTGGGCAAGAAGGTAAGGAGCGGCCGGGAAGGTACAAGCCATTTAGACTATGGCGGGGGTAGTCAAACGGTATCATGGAATGGAGGAGGTAAGGAGAGCGATGGGGGGGGAGAAATTAAGGCACCCAGCCGGAGGCTAAGGCAGCAGGTTAGAAAGCTGAGCTTGGTGGGGAGGTGCCATAGACGGGCGAATGGCAGCAGGCAGCCGGGTGGCTTCTGGGATTGTAAGATAAGCTTACGGCTTGAAGCGGGCAGCTAGCTAGGGGAGCACCGGTTCATGGTCCCGCTTATTGGGCATGAGAGAAAGGGAGACTGGAGGTGAGAGAAAGATTCAGTGCACTTACGGCTTTAGCGGTTATAGGAAGGTACGTGCAGCCGGGCTCGCGGTTCGAGACTGGGCATAAGATCCGATAATGGTTCCTGGCCGGGACGCCAGGGGTAGTGAATAGGGGCAGGAGAGATGGGGTAGTGATCCTTGGAGTACCAACATCTGACTATTCGGAGGTGGCCCTGCCAGGTAGTCGGTTAGCCTGTGACATTTAGCGTAAATAAAGATAATACCTGGCAACAGATTACAGGAGAGTATATTTTACAAGTAGCATTTAAACAAGGCAGTGCGATCATTCACAAATACATAACTAAAATAGTACATTTGCATCCAATGAAGTTAATAAGGAGGTAGTACAGGCAGGGGAGCTTAAGGGTAGGGGTAGGTCGTAGGAGGAGTGGGAGGAGAGAAATGAGAGGGCAGGTAGCGAAGGGAGGGAGTAGAAGCCGAGAAGGAAATCAGGTAGGGTCAAAGCAGGTGCATTGATCTAGGGAGGCCAGGTGGAGTCTCAGCCCACGTTTGAAAGCCCACGTTTTGCCTAAGCTGTTCCATAAACTGGTGGCAGCTTTATATCAATACAGAGAAGACTTAAACAGGGATATCTCTGGATCGATGCCAGCTTCAGGTAAGCTCAATACCTCATTGAAAAGAGCTTTTCATTTGTTTTCACAGTATGCTGGACACTTTTTACGACTGGTCCCTGTTGAATTTCTGCTGAAGACCCTTATTGTTTGAACATGCCTTCAGCTTTCAGAGGTTGTTATTTTTAGTCAGTGCATTTTATTCCACAGTGATTGTTTTGGATTGTTTTACTTATAACATGGCACTGGAAGTCCACAAGCATGATTGGTGGTAACATGTCATGTGACTGTATATTAAAGTATTATAATTAATGGGTTTTGCTTTCTACCATAGAGAAACCGTGGTGTAATTTGCCGTAATAAAGGAGTTTTGCAATGGCAAACATGCACAGTTTCACTAACTCTCTTGGCATGCACAGCCACAGCTCTTCCATGTTTGCAGATGATCAGCCACCCTGCCTTCTCACCAAAACCACACCACCACTTTAACTCAGCCATAAGTAATTTTCTGTTCTTCTAATCACTACCCTGTACCAAACACCTACCAGAGGGAAAAAAACACAAAAAGGTAACTATGACAAAGCGACCACAGAACACACGAAAAGGCAACTGGACTGCGCCACATCAGAACATAAGTTTATTTTATATAATTGTTGTGGCCAAAAGTGAAACCCAGCAATTATATAAATAAAAATATGAGTTAGTGTGTGTAAACTGAAATTTTACACATACCTCTGTGTTGGTGCCTAGATAAACCCCTCAAGCTTTGTTCTTGGGGTTTATGTGGCACTCAGCATCTCGGTGCGTGTAAAATTCTTGTTACACACACCACTCCATACTTTATTCTATTTTTAATGCACTTCTCATGAGTGTGAGGCACTTGGCTATACCTTGTGCCTCACACCCCTAGTGCGTTCATTAAAATGCTTTATTGCATAACCTGTTGTGTGTTATTGCTGACAAATGAATATATATGAGTGTGTGTGTGTGTATATATATATATATATCTATATATATATATGTATATATATATATAGAGAGAGCACAAATGTCCCTTTAAGGAGAGATTTCAAAGAGCAGAAATGAAAATGAAGATTATTTGCACAGAAAATTGTACCCGTTAGCATGACATATTTACAAGCAACCCCTCCCTCAGCTTCTGTTTCTAATGTACAACTCACCAACCCTTATTTATAACCTCCTTGATTCTAAATAGAATGCTTTGTTTGCTTTTCAGGCTGGTTTTAATTTTTCTAGTCAGACAGAAAGATTTTTTTTAGTAAGGAAGTGGTTTCACTTTTATGCTAACCAGAAAGGAAAAGATCTATTAACACTGCATTTGATAAACAATTTCTTCTCCTTTAGCTCACTATTTTTAAAACAATCCTAGTTACCTAAGCAAATATTTTTACCCGTGGTACAAAGCTGCACTAGAGCTAAACCCTTCACAGCCTTCTGTCTCTGACATCAAAATAGATGCATTAAAAAAGTGTCGTTCTCTCTTGAGTCATGGAGTGTTTAAAGGTTTCATGTTACTGAAAAGTTTGTACTAAACCCTTTTTATTCCATTTTGATTGTCTTGTTATATTAGGTGTCTTTTCTCTTGTTTTAAGTCTACATATGAACATATGACAGGAAGGAAGACAAAGAAAGAAAGAAAGAAAGAAAGAAAGAAAGAAAGAAAGAAAGAAAAAGAAAAAGGAAAGAAAGAAGGTCATGTGTGCATCTGAGCAACATGATTGCCTAAAGTTTTGTCTTCATACAGTCTCTCCTACAGTCCACCTCCATCTGTTGAATGGCGGCACTTACTAGGCACAAAACCTACAGGAGTTCAAGCTTCTAGAACATGACAGCAGAAATGCAGCATTTTGGGAGCAGACAACCACTCAAAAGAGAGAAAGATATTGTCATCTCACCTCCAGGCCTAACTCGCCCTCCTGCAAAGATGGCCATGGCATTGGTGTTCCACTCCGCTGCAGCTTCATTTGTGAACAAACACGGAGCACCACTCGAACAAATAGCAGGAAACATTGAGAGCACATTGTGACAGACATGCAAACAGCGATAACTGTGTTGACTAGCGAGTCACAATGGCAGGACAGCAGACTGATGTCCTGGATATGGTCCAGTCTTCCATCGACACTCGCCTACAGGCTGCTGAGGAGCAAGTCAACTGGTTACTGTGCAGAGTTGTGTGTCTTGAGGGCTGGGGAAGAAGGAAGACTCTAAGGCTTTTCAGACTGGCAGAAGGCCTTCCGATCCAGCTGCCTACCTCTGGCAAAACCTCCCTGAGTGGTTCCAGATGACACCAACCAATTTGACTTTGAGCTCCATAGGCACACAGAATTCGCAGGACAAAACTCTAGTCTAGCAACATCAAGACCCTGACCCCGGATCTTTAATCTCCTTCAGTTTCAGGAAACAGAGTTACTCCCCACTGGGCTCCAGAACTGGGGGACATCATAATGGATGGGGCAAAGCTCTCCTTTTACCCTGATTACCCAAGAATTGATCTCAATGAAAGGCAGGCATTTGACAAAGTTAAAACAGGTCTCTGCAACAGGGGGATCAGCTATTCCCTGTCATATCCTGCCACTCTCTCTGTAAACCTCAATGGCAAGAAGCTCTTTTTCAGCTCTCCAGCTGAAGCAGATGCCTACTGTCAGCAAGTCCTGGCTCACCCCGAACCGCTCGCCAGGATCCAGACAACCCTACTAACCAGATGAACACAGAGAACCTAAATACAGAGAGACACTCCAGCAATGGGTGAGTTGGAGTAAGTACAAGCCTTCCCTATGCTACCATATCACTACATGAAGTACATCAGGAGAAGAAATTAGCCTTTTCAATTCTGAACTGTTGGGCTGTTGCCTGAGTTAACTGATACCATTAAGTGTTGGTCGGTGTATGTTACAAATGTTGGAACTTTATTAAGCACAAGCTAATTCTCTGGTAGAGGAAGGCCCTATGTTTTTGTATTTATGAGTTTGTGTTGCCCCCCCACCTGAAAAAAATGTTGCATATACAGTAACTGCTTGTGGGCCCTCCCCATGTGAACATCAGGGACTGACTGCAACTGCTGAGATCTGCACCATGTTTTGCACCATGAAGCCCTATTTTTCCCCTTACCTCATGGGTGTAGGCAGGCATACTCCAAGCACTCCACGGTGTGCAATTTTATTTAAGGGGGTAGCAAATAGGCTCTGAACTACTTCCTTTTTCCATGAAAACTAACCAAAGAAAACACTGAACGTTTCTGTAATTTTATTCATAGGAGTCGAAACTAGAAGGACTAGTCACTAATACTCTCTTTGCATCCAAAGGACAACACAACTTTACAGGCTCTGGGATGGTATGTGGGTGTCTTAGGAAGCAATGCATGGCATTTATATTTACCCATGCATGGCAACAACCATTGTCATGAGATACAAAAGTCGTATTTATTGTGCCAAATGACACAACAAACATGGTCCTGGTGTACATCTGTATATTGTCTGGCTACACCCCGGGGGTCAGCCACCCTAAGAAGGGGGGTAGCAGTGAGTCCACTTGATGTGCAGATCTGAAATCCCTGGCTACACCCCTGCCTTACCTGTCTATGTTTAAAAGTCTAAAGCCTTGCAATAGCACTTTGGGGGTGGGAGGAGACTACTGAGTCAAGACTGAAATGTTCTTGCCCCTACAATAGTGATCCCTCACTGCCATGGCACTGTTTCCTCTTTGTGGGGCTCCTAAGCACAAAGATTGCTTCCATCCTCTGCTTTCCTCCCAAGGGTCAAAAGTGGCATTTTATGACTTTGCCTGCTACTGTCCTAACACCTGGACATCACTTCCAGTGCCCTATAGACTGTCTCAACATGTTGAAGGAGACAGAGACATAATAGACTGGTCAGTCATGGTAGACGTGATTTGGCACGGCCCTGCATGTTGTATTCATGCTTCACATTTCAACTAGCTTTCCAACTAGCAATGGAGGACACCGAAAGCAGGCCGGCTGCAAGCAGCCATCTCATGACTGGAGACTTCTGGGAATACTGCCTGCTGTGATCCACATAATATTCTGTGGAACAGCCTTTTTACACGGAAAATCATTCTGCAGCCATTTCTGCAGAAAACATTGAGATTTGTGGAATAATATTCCACAGAACAGCATTTTTTCAATGGAAAATCCTTTCTCAACCATTTTCTGCCACAGAATTCCACTGTTCCGTTTCTGGCGAAATTCAGTGGAATTTCACCAGAATTTGAAAATTCCACACAGCACTAGTTATTATATAGTTACAGGAGGCACCTCAACTCAAGTAAATATACATCCCCACTGGTATCCTCCCGCACCCTCCCCAATATTATCTTGCACAGCCTGCTGCAGGTGTCTTCAGAGAAGTAAAACGCAATAAGGTGAAGGTAGTATGATCTAGTGGTTAGAACAGTGAATTGTGAACAGTAAGATCAAAGATGTGAATTTTATCACAGACTTCCTTTGAGATCTTGATTAACATTTTTTATGTATTTATTATTCTTTGGTAACCAGGTAAAGCCCACCAGGTACAAGTACCTGTTTTCAGGGGCAACCTGAGAGCACTGAGAAGGTTAAGTGACTTGCTGAGAGTCACATAGTATGCAAGTGCGGGTTGTGGGAATCAAACCCAGGTCTGACAGATGTACCAAGCTTATTCAAAGCTTGTTACTCCAACCTCTGGACTATTCTGCCAGCACAACTTGACCACTCTGTATAAAATGGGGGGGAAGGGGGCAGGACTCCACTAAAAAAACAACAGTCCAGATTACCAACAGAGTAGCGTGCACCAGTGCATAGTGCTACTCAACATTACTGTTCTTACACTTGCCAGTAGGCGTGAAATTTTTGTAGTGTCCCAGTCTGTGGCACTTTACCCAGTGTTGACCATTTGTGAGAAAACGATTCAGGATGTGACTGAAACAGGGTTTGTAATGCTATCACAAATATTGGGGGATCCAGTGCATAACTGGGCCTAATATGTTGCAGCTCAGTGGGGCTATCTTGGGTAAAAAAAAATATACCCCCACCCCCCAAAAAAAAAAAATACACGAAAGGTATGGCTTGTCTGAATGCAAGTGAATGAGATTCACTGCCAGAAAGGTGATGTTAATGTCTCTGAAGAAACTTTAAAAATCAGTATAGTTCAGAAAATAAGATGGACTCATATTAGAGTACAATCCAGAATATTTTGAAGGATGTGCACATTTTTTTACTGGGAATAAAAGGAGAGAATAACATGGATTAGCATGACATTATGATATTTTGAAATGGATCAGTACTGACTGATGTCTATCTCTATGACAGAGACGGAGAGAGAGAGAGAGAAATAGACTGATAGATAATGGAAAATTGCAAAACAACATCAGATCAGTACTTCAGGAGTTTTTGTGAAAACTGTGGAATTCTTTTGGTAATTCTGTGGAAGCCATATCCATAAATTATGCAAAGCCATATACCTTATTGACATGGAGCAGGAAGGAAGTCTGGGAAGCGTGGCAAAAAGGGAGCCTTCATTAGGGACACTACAGTAAATGTAGCTGGAGAACTGGAGAGACAGTGTAGGATAATTATAGGAGTAGTTAGGTAGCATGGGCAGACTGGATGGGCCTATGGGCTGTTTTCTGCTGTCATTATCTCTGTGTATCTATGACAATGCCGCTAGTGCAGGTAAGGCAATTCACCTACCAGCAGTGCAAGTCAAATTTGTGTGATCCATAGCAAAGCACTGCAACTGGAGGGAGGAGCTGACTGTTCTCCACATTGAGCTAGGGAAAACAAATTCTTAGATCATTTATTGACTTAGGGATATTCCTAATTAAGAGAAGAAAAAGAACACATACACCCATGATAAGCACACATCCATTCCCATGAAAAAAGAGATACGGCACAGCACCATTTGAAAAGGGATTTAACTTTTGTTTGCTGAAATCAATGTCAGGGCCAAAATGCAGTGCACACAGAGTGCAAAATAACTGAGGAGAATGTTCCTTAGGAGGAACAAAATCCACTGGGATCATCTCTAAAGTCTTCATGACCCTGGTGCCTCTGAGATATGAAAGTGGGTTATTAGGCAATTTATTGCCAAGAGTCTGATGAAAGAGTGAGGGTCCTCTTTTTCTGGCCAGCTAGATGGCATTCTGGGGCAAGGAACGCCTGCATGCTCAAAATAGGTTGTAGTTGTAGTCAAGAGGGAGTGGGTACTGGTCATGTCAAGGGGAAAGGCAGTCAGGGAGGTTTAAACTAAAGGATAGGGAGGCAGCTAGTTGTGGGGGGACATCAGTTGGCAGGAGTTAGATGCACAGGTTCAGCAAGTGAGGGACTGCAGAGGTGGATAGCACAACACTTGTTAGACCCCCAGTTTGGGCAAGGATGCACAGAGGGACAGCAATTTGCACTTGAAAGAATGTCATATAAGAAGAGCAACCAGCAGAATTGACTAGCCGGAGTGCCCAATGCACTTGGAACTCCGGTATTTAAGAGGCACTCACACAGATCTGGTGGGGGAAGAAAATGACTGAGACACTAAGAAGGAGGAATTTCTGCTATTGCTAAGGGATAGGTCTGACCAAAAAAGAAGGTAGCTCTCTTTTTAAGAGATGGTGTCACAGTAAACAGGAGGATGTCAATTATAGATGTGACCCCAGGTAAATGAGATGATCCTTGCATCTCTGTATGTTTACCTGGTAAAATAAATTTGACATAATAAATAAACAGTAAAGAACAAGAAGAGTATCGGGGACAAGAAGTTCAACTTGAGTCTATCTGGTTGAGCCAAGAGGAAAAAAAGGAGGGGACAAAAGTCACAAAGGAAAACTCTAGGACTGATAAAAGAATACCATTAGAGATGTGAGGCCAATTCTCAAGGGTTCATACAAGCGTGAAGTGGCTTGTCCCAAAAAAAAAATGGTGCAAGCAGCAATTTATGCCAGGGGTTGCGACATTCAGTATTCTGCGCTTGAGCGAAAGTTGATTTACTCGCCAGTTACGTGCCATAACCCTCTGCAACATGGTGCAAGGGGTTACGGCAGCAGTTGTGCCCTATTCTGGAATTGTAGTTTCAAAGTCCCTATTTTGCTATTCTGGAACAACCCGGAGGACATCCGCCAAGTACAGTTACACCAGCTATTAGCTGGTGTAAGTGTACTCTACAGCCACCAGGGATTGCGCCAATGTGCCTCCTAGCCATCTCCCCCAGTACGTGTAGTGCCCACCAATCCCCCAATATTTTTGAAAAGCCCCACAGGGCTTGCTCATGCTCCCAACCCCCAATAAAATAAAAAAGCCCCACAGGGCTTGCACATGCCCCAATAAAATAAAAAAGCCCTGCAGGGCTTGCTCATGCCTGATCCCTCAATAATATGTAAAAAGCCCCACAGTGCCTGACCACCCTGCTCCCCTCCGACCCATTTCAAGCCAGCGACTGGCACAGCCTACCTCTCACCACCATGGCCAGCCACCGTCTGAGCTCATCAGTGAGCGGGCAAGGCGTGTCTTAGTGACCATCACCTGAGCACGCACTATGTACAGTACATGCTCATTGATGAGCCCAGTCCGCGGCTGGCCATGCTGGTGAAAGGTGGGTTGCGCCAGTCGCTGGCTTGAAATGGGTCGGGTGGTCAGGCACTGCCGGGTGGAGGGATGGGGGCCACTAGACTACCAGGGATACATGGATCTGCGTGTTTTTGCTAGAATATTGGGGCTCAGGGATAGGGCAAGAGCAAGCCCTGCAGGGCGTTTTACATATTATTGGGGGATCAGGGGGTATGTGCAAGCCCTACAAGGCTTATTTATTCTATTGTGGGATCGGGGATGAGCAAGCCCTGAGGGGCTTTTTACTTACTATTGGGGGATCGGGGCATGGGGGGGCACTTGCACCCTTCACATCCAGGGTTGCAGCTTGCAACAAACCCTTTAGGTAAGCCCTTCATTTGGCATACCTGTGGGATTGTCACAAGTTGCAGGACTTAGCTGCGGGGACCCTGCCCCTTACAGAATCGGGCACAGGGTCCTTGATGCAACTGCACCCCTCTTACGTCACAACTTGCGACATGCATAGGGGTGCTTCTAGAATCGTCCCCATGAACTATGAACAGCTCGGCTCAGCTTATCAGATGCAGTGGTAAATGAGCATACACTTGGTAAAAGTTAAACTACACAAGGGGAATTCTGGTGATATTACCGATTATATTGCCATGAATTCTTGAGAATAGTATGCTAATTAGTAGTTTGCAGTATTTGCACTGTAAATGTAAAAAGACCAGTTATGTTAAGAACTTATCATAACAGTAGATCTTTGAAAGAATCGCCTTCATTAGGCCACACCTTTGGAACTGTAAGCCATCAGCATCGGGACCACCTGGAAAATTTTGCTGGCCGAGGGCCACCCACAATGACATGTCGCATTGTAGCCTGTATAACATGGATGGTCCAATCGCTCCTCAGTTTCCCACTGGAGATCAGCCTCGAAGGGCATCTAACTGTGAGGAAGCAGGAGATTAGATGAGTACCAGGCATACAAGAAGAGATAAGGGACTGGAAAATGGTATGCATGGAGTAAGGCCTTAGGCACAGCATACTAACATACTAAAATGCCAGCAGAATAGGCCTAACGGTCTTTCTTGTCTGCTCGTTTGGTCAGCCTCCACCCTGGGTGCTGACCTTGCTGCCCCCCTCGCCTCCTCTGGCTTCTCCCTTCCCAGTTCCGGATATTCTTGCTGCATTGGATTTTGCTTCCAGAACCCTTCCCCTGTACCTGTCCCACCCCCTCTTGAACCCCTCCACTGTCTCTGCCTCCACCAGTCCCCTAGGCAGCGATTTCATGGCTCCATCACCTCTCAGTGAAGTAGCACCTCCTCCTTTCTCCCTGAATCTTCCCCTCCAGCTTCCACCCATGCCCTCTAGTGGCCCCTCCTCCTTCCTTCAAGCACCCTGACTGTTCCTCCCTATTTACCCTCTTCATGTACCTGAAGACCTCTATCATGTCCCCCGGTCCTTCTCTCTTCCAATGTGTACATAGGCTCGAGCCTCTCCTCATAGATCCTGTCCCCTAGCCCCAAATCATTTTGGTTGCCCTCCTCTGGACCCTCTCCAGGAGGGTAATGTCCCTCTTTAAGTGTGGCCTCCAAAACTGCATGCAGTACTCAAGGTGCAGCCTCACCAAGCAGTTATACAGAGGGAGTATCACTTCCCTCCTTCTGGAGGTGATTCCCCTAGCGATGCATCCCAGCATCCTGTTGGCCTTGGCTGCTGCCCTCCTACAAGTCTCCGAGTTGTTCGTCTTGACATCCACCACCACCCCCAGGTCCTTCTCAGCCATCGAGACTTGTAGCATCCCCCAGGGTGTACACTTGGCCTGGGTTTCTGGCCCCCAGGTGGAGTACCTTGCATTTCCCTGCATTGAACCTCAGCTTCCACTTTCTAGACCATCTTCCAGAGCCTCCAGGTCCCCTGTGGGCCACCTCCCTCCTGCCCATCCACCACTGCCCCCAGTTTTGAGTCATCTGCAAAGAGACTCATCTCACTCCTGATTCCTGTCCTTATGTCAGAGACGTAGGCGTTGAAGAGGAGGGGCCCAAGGACTGATCCCTGTGGGACCCCACTAATGACCCTCCTTGGGGATGAGACTATCCCACCAACTACGACCCTCTGGGTCCGGTCCTGGAGCCACTTGCCTATCCATCTGATTATCTGGTTCCCCACCCCCATTTCTCCCAGCTTATCTAACAGGCCCACATGAGGAACAGAGTCAAATGCCTTGCTGAAGTCTAGAAAGAGGACGTCCACTGGTCTACCCAGGTCCAAGGCACTAGTTCCCCAGTCATAGAACTCCACAAGGTTTGTCTGACATGATTTCCCCGGGACGAATCCATGCTGTCTATCATCCAGGCACCCTGACTTTTCCAGGTCACCCCCTAGCCTCTCCTTGACAATGCCCTCCATCACCTTGCCCACCACCGATGTCAGGCTGACAGACCTGTAGTTCCCTGCCACCTCCCTTGATCCCCTCTTGTGGATAGGCACTATATTCACCACCTTCCAGTCCTGGGGCACCCACCCTGTCCTCAGAGATTTGGTGAAAAGCTCCGCCAGGGGTTTCGCCAGGACATCTGCAAGTTCCTTCAGCACTCTGGGATGTAATTTATCCGGCCCCGGTGCTTTCTCTGTCTTAATGGAGCTGAGGGCTTCCCTCACTCTCTCTGCTGTGATTTCCACTCCGGTGCCTCTTCTCCCTGCTTAGCCCTCCCCCCTCCTGCCAGTGATGCCTCTCCCTCTCCCCAGACCCGACGATCGGTAAGGGTCCTCCTCTCCTCTGTATCTCTGTCTCCTCCCATATATGATGCAGCACCCCCATCTTCCTTGGTGAAAACTGAGGTGAAGTACTCATTTAGTACCTCAGCCTGCTCCCCCAGGTCTCATGCCCATCTCTCCCCTGATTTAATCCTGCTAATCTGCCCCTTCACCCTTCGTTTTTCCCCAATGTATCTGAAGAACCCCTTGTTCCCTCTCCTAATTTCCCTGGCCAGGTTCTGCTCCTTCCTTGCCTTAGCCGCCATCACCACCCTAGTGGCCCTTCTAGCCATCAGCTCATACTCCCCTCAATCCCTTTCACTCCTTGAGCACTTGAATTGCCTATAGGCTGCCTTCTTTCCCCGCACCACCTCCTGGACCTCCCTGGTCCACCAGCAGGGTTTTCCGGCCCTACCGCATTTTCATCTTACTCTTGTACAGGTGCTGGTAGCATCCTGTACCCCTCTCCTGATGATTTCCCACCTACTATCAGCGTTCATGTCTGACCCAATCACATCCAAATGCTCCTTAAGGATCCTTCCCATTTCCTTAAACTCTGTCCCCCTGAAGTCAGTTATCTCCGTCTTTGTGCAGCCTTCTAGCCCTCCTAGGTCCAGGCAGAACCAGACCGTGGCATGGTCACTCCCGCCAATGGGTCCCTTACCTCCAGGCCCCAATCTGGTCACTGTCTGCCAGGACCACATCCAGTACCCGTGCCTCCCTGGTCGTTCCCCACCTGCTGAGTTAGGAACGGCCCTGAAAGACATCCAACAACCTCTGTTCCCTGGTCACAGAGGATGTCATAGTCTCCCAGTCTGTGCCTGGCATGTTCAAGTCCCCAACACCACCACCGCTCCTCTGCCCAGTCTGCAGTGTCTCCCAACATCTGCCACCAAACTCTCCTCCAGCTCCTCCGCCAGGGCAGGGGGTCTATACACCACTCCTATTTTACTCTCTTGCCCCCCCCTTGTTATCAAGGTGACCCAAATGGCCTCCACGGTTCCCTCCGCCTCCTCTACTCCCCCTATTGCTACCCCTCCTCCCCTTCCCTCCCCCCTGATATAACCCTCAATGAAGTTGAAAAAGGGACAGCGGGAGGGTATGTCATGGCCTAATGGAAGAGATTCTCGCAAAGATCTACTGTTCTGGTAAGTTCTTAAGTAACCATTCTAACTTCATCATGGATATTTCCTCCATTAAGCCACACCTTTGGAATGACTCCAAGCAGTACACAGCAGCAAGGAGGATGTCATAGTCTGATATGTAATCAGGACAGAAGGCCCTACAGTACAGCAAGACCAAAACCAGCACGTCTGTGAGAAACAATGTCCAGACAGTAATGATTAGTGAACATGTGAACAGTGCTTCATGTGGCTGCAGCACATATGTTGACAGCAGAGACATTTTTGAAATAAGCTACAGAAGTAGCCATGCCCTTGTGGAGTGATCATGAACAGCACCAGGAAGTTCCTTACCATGCTTCCTATAACAGAATATAATACAATGCAGTAGCCATTTGGACAGGCATTGCTTAGACACAGGAGCACCCTCTTTCCCGGGATGAATGAAACAAAAAGCTGAGAGGACTTTCTGTAGTCCTTGGTGTGAATAAAGTAGCATTTCAGTGTTCCATGTACATCTAAAGTATGGGGCAGCGTCTCATCCTGGTTGGCATGCTCAGGATGATAAACAAGAAGGTGTAACATTTGGTTCATTGTAAATTCTGATGCCACCTTTGGTAGAAACTTAGGAATGGTACACAGAGAGACTCTGTCTTATTAAAAATTAAATAAGGAGGCTCACATGTCAGAGCCTAAAGCTCAGAAATTCATCAACCAGAGGTCATAGCAAATAAAAATAAGGTTTTCCATGATAGGAAACTTAAGCCACAACTCATGGCAGGCTCAAGAGAAGCCTACATCAAATTCTCAAGAATGAAGTCCCAAGACAGGACTGGATTATGGACAGGAGATTTCATATGATGAACACCTCTCAGAAATGTACGTTGACATCTCTAATTGGGCAATCGTACGACCATCGATAGGGGCATGGAAAGCTGATATAGCAGCCAAATGCACCTTAATAGAAGAATACTGCAGGCCAGAGTCAGACAGGGAAAGCAAGTATTCCAACACAGAATTCACAGAACATCCATATTCCAGGAAGCAAACTACAAAGTGAAGCACATCCATTTCAGGGAATACGCATATCTGGCTGAAGGCTTCCTAGCTGCAAGCAGGACAGCAGCAACTTTAGTGGATATCCCAAAAACATGCAATGGCTACGTTTTCAGGAGCCATGCATGAAGCTTCAGGGACTTAAGGTCTGAATAGACCAGGGATCCCTTGCCCTGTGACAACAGCACTTGACACTGAGGTAGAGGGACAGGAGGCTCCACCACCAGATGTTGAAGGAGTGGAAACCATATCTCATGAGACCAGAACAGAGAAATGAGGATGAGAATGGCACTCTTCACCTACAACTTGAGCAGGACCCTCTGTATTAGAAGAATGAGAGGAAATGCATATACTGTAGGAATTTCCCTTTCCATGACAGGTACAATGCATCTCACCAAAAAAAAACAGGCCCTGGAGTGAGCAAGCAGAAACATGGCAGTTTTGCACTGCGTGGGTTTGCAAAAAGGTCCAGCTCTGGATTACCCCATCTTGTGAAGTGGTCGCTTAACATGAAAGACAGCAGTTCCCATTTATGAACTATTGACTGGGACCTACTTGACCTGTCTGCCAAAACTTTTCAGAGACCTGGGAGAAATATGGCTGACAACTAAAAGCCATGAGACAGAGCCCAGTACCATGTTCTCATTGCTTCCCTGCATAAGGAATAGGAGTGAGTTCTCCCTTGTTTGTTGATGTAATGCATCAGACTGGCATTGTCCATCTGGATTAGCAGAGGACCAGGGCAGAAATGATTCCGAAAAGCACGGAGGCTGTACAGGGCAGCCCACATTTCCAGGACATTTATATACAGCTCAGTCTCCACACTGATCTATGATCCCTGTGTCTGGTAAGGTCCTAGAAGAGCACCACAGCTGGAGCCTGAAGCATCCATGGCGAGGATCAGCACAGGAGCTTGTACAAAGAATGGAGCACCCTTCAACAGGCTGTCATGGTCCATCCACCATAACAACACTCTACTAAGAAGAGACGTGATGAGAACCAGTTGGTCCAGCTCATCTGTCAGCTATCTCACTGGACCCTGAGCATCCACTGAGGTATCTTCATATCTTCAACAGGGACCCAACTACCTGAAAGATCTCCGGATTCCTTACACCCCAAATCATCCTCTCCAATCCGCTTATGAGGGATTACTAGAGATTTCTAGGGTTCATCTTAAAACATCCGGAGTTCGTGCATTTTCATTTGTGGTGCCAACCCTGTGGAATTCTCTACCTCGTCGGTTAAGAGAATGCCTGACTGTCAGTAGTTTTAAACTTATGTTAAAAACTTACTTATTTTCGCTTGCCTTCCCAGACTGAATGATTGTTAAATAATTATATTGCTCTCTGTTTTTACATTTGTTGTTACAATGTGTGCAGCGCCATGATATTGAAAGGCACTATACAAATGAAGAGTGATTGACTGATTGATGTAAAGACATGCTAGTGGTGCAGTCACTATGGTCAAAGTCATGAGGCCCAGGAGATGTAACGTTGTTCTTGTGGAAACACAGTAGCTCCTGTGCACCAACTGTGCCTGAGCAATCAGAGTGCCTACCCTGTTCTGTGGCAGGAAAGCACGTCCCTTCTCTGTGTCCAGGACTGCCCCTACGTACTGTAGTCCCTGGCATGGAGTCAACACAGATTTTGGCAAATTTACGGTGACCCCTAAATCATTGAACAGCTAATGTGTCCAACATAGGATGCAAAGCAGAGCCTCTCTGGAGCTGGCCTTCAGATGCCAATTGTCCACATAGAAGAAAACATACAGGCCCCTCCCTGCCAGGGGCCACAGTAACTACTGCCAACCATTCTGTAAAGATGCATGGCACAGAGCAAAAGCCAAGAGGCAATACCATGAACTTCATAAAAACACAGAAACATAGACTTTGACAGCAGATAAGGACCACTTGGCCCACCCAGTCTGCCCATTTCCCTACCTACAGGATAAGCTGCAGATTTTAGTTAACCAACAGCCTTCCTGCCACCCCCCACTACAATTGCCTTTATGTCTGTCCCATGCATGTTTGAATTCCTTCACTGTTTTAGACCCAACAACCTCCCCAGGAAGGCGGTTCCATGCATCCACAACCCTCTCTGTGAAAAAATACTTCCTAACATTACCTCTGAGCCGTTCCCCCTCTATCTTGAAATTGTGCCCCCTTGTTCTTGCACATCTGTTTTTCTGAAAGATGCTACCCTCTTGGACTTTGTTGATTCCCTTGAGGTACTTGAAAGTTGCTATCATGTCCCCTCTCTCCCTTCTTTCCTCAAGGGTATACATATTAAGCTCCTTTAGTCTTCCTTTTTATGTTTCTGGTGCAGACCCTGCACCATTTTGTTGCTCTCCACTCAACAGCCTCCACTCTGTCTATGTATTTGTGGAGATGGGGTCTCCAGAACTGCACACAGTACTCCAGATGGGGTCTTACCAACTGTCTGTACAGAGGATAACAAATTCTGTTTTCTACTATTGATGCCTCTTCCTATGCATCTCAGTATCCCCCAGCCTTTCTTACTGCCTTCTCACATTGCTTGCCCACCTTTAGATCATCTGATATAATTATCCCCAGGTCCCTTTCCAATTTTACTGTTGTCAGTATCTCACTCCCCATTGTGTACTCTTCCTCTGGGTTTTTGTTTCCCAGGTGCATTACCTTGCACTTCTTTGCATTGGAAAGTCCCTTCTCATCCTTTCCACTCCATCTTATGTATCAACCCTGTTGCAGATCTTTGTGTCATCTGCAAAGAGACAGACTTTTCCTTCCAGTTCCTCTGCAATGTCACTTATAAAGACATTAAAAAGGACCGGTCCCAGTACTGAACCCTGTGGTACCCCGCTAGTAACCCTCCTTTCTTCACTGTGGACTCTGTTTACTACTACTCTTTGTGTCCTGTTGTTTAGCCAAGTTTTTATCCAGGCTACCACCTTGGGACCCACTCCAAGGCTGGCTAATGTTGTGTATTAATCTTTTGTGTGGGACTGTATCAAATACCTTGCTAAAATCTAGGTAGGCCATGTCCACAGCCCCTCCCTGGTCTACTGCTTTGGTCACCCAGTCAAAGAAATCTATTAGATTTGTCTGACATGACCTTCCCATCGTGAATCCATGCTGCCTTGGGTCCTGTGCCCCACTGGCCTCTAGGTACTCAACAATTCTTTCCTTCAGAAGTGATTCCATCATTTTCCCTACCACTGAGGTCAAATTAACTGGTCTGTAGTTTCCTGCCTCTGTCCTGCTCCCACTTTTGTGAACAGGAATCACATCCACCCTCCTCCAGTCCTTAGGTACCACCCCATCCTCCCATGATTTGTTAAAGAGAGTAGTTAGCGGTGTCACTAGTTCTACCCTTAGTTCTTTTAGAATTCTTGGGTGAATCCCATCAGGCCCCATTGCTTTGTATACCTTCAATTTTATTAGTTCTTTCAGAACCCTTTCTTCTGTAAATGGACTGGTATCAACCCCTGTCTTCAGAGTGTTCTCTTGTTTGGTTTAGGTACCTCCCCTCCTCTTCCTTTGTAAATACTGAGCAGAAATATTCATTCAGTATCCCTGCTTTTTCACTGTCACCCTCTGCCCACATTCCCTCCCCTATATTAAGCCTCAGTATCCCTCCTTTGGTCTTTCTTCACTCCCTAATGACCTATAAATGGTCTTGTCTCATCTCCCTTCTTAACAGAGTTGGCTGTCCTTTCCTCGGTTTGGGCCTTTGCTTTTCTGACTGCCTTCCCTGCCTCTTTCTGCTTTAACTGATAAAGTTCTCTGTCCTGCTGCTCCTGTGTTTCCTTATATTTCCTGAATGCTATCCTTTTCTCCTTAAGCTTCCCTGCCACCTCTTTTGAGAACCATAGCATTTTTTTCCTCTGTTGGGTTTTGTTGATTTGCTTTACACAAAGGCTTGTTGCCTCTGTGATGGGTGTTTTGATTACTCCCCATTGTTCCTCCACCCCTCCTTCTTGCCTGTTTGCTAGTGCTTTTCTGAGGCACTCTCTCATTTTCCAAAAGGCAGCCCTTCTAAAGTCCAGTACTCTTGCTTTTGTATGGCTTGACTCTATGGCTGTGTTTATTGAGAACCACACTGTTTGGTGGTCACTTGTTCCCAGATGGCTACCCACTTCTAAATCTGACATTCTTTCTCCATCCCCATTTGAGAGTACCAGGTCTAAGACTGCTCCCTTCTGAGTGGGTTCCAATACTAACTGTCTGAGGCATGCCTTGTAGGCATCAAGAATGACCCTGCTCTTGGATGTGCCTGCAGCAAAGGTGCTCCAGTTAACATCTGGCATATTCAGGTCCCCATCAAAATATCTCCCTTTTTCTGCCATTCTAAGGATGCCTTCTATCATTTTCTTGTCCATTCCCTTCCCCTGAGATGGGGGTCTGTATACAACCCCCATGTGGATTGTGGTGCCATTTTCTGTCTCTAGGGTGACCCAGAGTGCCTCATCTGCTCCCTGTTTACTCTTTAGTTCTGTTGCTTTGATCTCTTCCTTTACATAGAGAGCTACTCTTTCTCCTCTTTTACCCTCCCTGTCCCTCCTGTAGATTGTGTATCCTGGTATGTTGACATCGCAGTCATGGTTCTCTGTGTACCATGTTTCTGTGACTGCCACAATATCCAAGCAACCCTCTTCCATCAAGGCCACTAGTTCAGGGAGCTTGTTACGCAGACTACGGGCATTGGTACTCATCACCCTCCACTTTTTTGATGGCCTTACCCCTTTTAGCCCCATCCCTGTCCTTACTGCCTTTGCCTTTTTTTACATTTACCTCAGTGCTGCTCCCTAATGACTTATCTACCTTGGTGTTTACCTCACTAATTACCGTGTTTTGTGGGGGAAGGCTGGGATTTCCCTGCTCCTTTTCAGTGCCACCCCCTTGGCTAGTTTAAATGTTTGCCAATGAAGCATTTAAACCTCTTACCTAGGATCTTGGCCCCCTCCCCCGGACCAATGCAGACCATCGCACCAGTATAGGTCTGCATCCCTCCAGGTGGCTTCTCAGTCCCTAATGAAGCCAAACCCCTGAGCTTCACACCAGTTTTTCAACCATTCATTGAATTCCCTGGTGAGGAGTACCCTAGCATCACCCTTGCCGTAGACAGGCAGCACCTCTGAGAAGGTTACCGTATGGCGCTATTTGTCTAAGGCCCCTCCCCAACTCTACAAACTCCTCTTGCACTGCTCTGATCCCATTCCTAGCCAGGTCATTTGTCCCTTGGTGGATAATGACATCCAGCCTCTTCCCTCGTGCAGCTGCTCCCATGATCCTGAGGATTCACTTCCTGTCCCTCCAAGCCATGGCATCAGGCAGGCACCTTACCTCCCTCTCCCCTTCCTCCCCCACGTCTACCCTCCTAATGATTGAGTCCTCCACCAGGAGTTGTTTCCTTCCCTTGTGGGGTCCCATGCCACCCTCCTGTGGGTCTCCTTTGTGAAGGTTCCCAGCATCCTCCTTGGTCTCCACTGCAGGTGCCTCTATTATTGGAACCACTATCCACCAGAAGAGTGTATGAATTGTGGAGAGGACAGCTGAAGGGATGCAACTCTGTTCCATCACCCTCTCCTCCCTGAGCCCACCCTGGTCCAGTCTCTTCTCTTTCTTGGCAACCTCTGAGGTAGTGGCATTGGCCCTGGTGGTCCCTGGGTGGGGGAGGAGGTTTCACAAATCCTAGCTAGGTCAGCCTGGAAATGGGCAACCTTCTTCCTCAGACCAGAGAGGTACCTGCAAATAGGGCAGCATCGCAGCCTCCAGAATGTATCCCGGAACACTGCCGCTCTGCAGCCATTGCACTGCACCACTCCTATCATGTCTTATTTTGTGTCCCCTCTCCTGTTTCTCTGTATGCTTACTCTCTTCTCTCCTTACAACTCTCACTCTTCCTGTTCTGGGACAGCAACTTCCTGTATTCTTCAGTAGCTTTCTTCTTCCTTGCTCAGTGTCAGGCCACCAGCAGCTGGGGGGGGGCGAGCTACTTTTTTCCTTTGGGGTTGGCAAAGCTAGTGTTTCTCTACAATCCTTCCCTTCCTACTGCCAAACAGGAAGTTCCTGTTGTCAGTCAAATCCAGTGGCTATAAAGAGAACTGGCATAGGGTGGTTGGGTGGAGGCTGGAAGTTGAATTTTCTAAAGGAGGTTCCAGAAAGGGAGGGACATAGTGCAACACTGCATGCTGGATGTCCCATGGGCACAGAAGGAAGGAAACACCTTTGGCTGTAGCACCATGAGGGATAGTTCCTGCATGCCCAACAATGCTGACCAGGCCTCCCAGACTCAGAATCCTGCTCCAGAGGGGGCTTAGCAAGCCCTTGCAGACCTACCATAAAGGGTGAAACATGAGGGAACTATGAGGGTAAATCCTAGGAATGCTGAATGACTGGCTGGATGGGGACCATCCTGAGAAAGGGCCAGCTGAGGGAGACTGAGGATAAATATTAGACTGAAAAAGGGCTCTATACAGAAAATTGTTTAGTCACTAATATCTGATCATCTGCTGGTTTCTGCTTCACTCTGAATGAGGTAGCTGAAAATATTTTTAGTTGAAAGCCACATTCTGCAGCTCAGGGGGGGAAAACAAATGAACTAGCTGGTAACCTATTACACTCACTTAAAGGAAACGAGTTGCTAACTGACTGTGCAAGAAGTTAAATGTGAGGTGTACTGCATGCTGCATTTTGCCAGGCAGACAGACACTGCATTAACAGTGCATTATTTACGATAAAAGTGGGCATTCTAAGAAGTCAGCTAGAAAAACATAAGCCCTGTTTATATGACAGCAGCACTTAACATACCTCTCTGCTGCCTTCCCGCTGCACTGTGTCGTGATGCGGCAATTCACTGTTTACAAAGCCCATTGTGATGCGTTGCAGATCGCACCAAGGAGTGTCTGTGGACAGAGTGGGCCAGGTTTCCAGAAAATGATGGAAATACAGAATCTCAGTGGATCAAGCGCATTGATCGTTCACACCACAGGGTACTGCACTCGATCCAGTACACATCCCCATTTTTCTGTCAGAGTAAAAATGGGAGCAGGCGCACATGTTCGGTGATGTGGTGAGTGTCGACAAAGCAGACTTTGCAGCACATCAGCCACAGTGCAGGAGTTGATTCACGCAAAGCGGGTTGTATAAATGGAGCTATACTCTTCTGGCTGTCAATGAATTGGGAGTGCATTACAAAGCAATTCAAATGTAGTCTGTATTATACAGTAGCTGTATCAGGAAGTGGTATTAACAAGAAGACCGCACTTCAGCATCAGCTATTATCACTGTCACATAGCTTTACTGTCATAGACTACAACACAGGTACAATCCATTCCAAGTATTTGAAAAAGAAGAAGCAGTAAAGAAGGGTTCAAACCCCTGCCACCCATACATGCCTCCCTCCAGCAGTGGTCCTACTTCACACATCAATATTCTTCTTTGTTCTCCTGCTCTCACACACAAACCTCTTGGCTCAGAATCCAAAATTTAATTTATAGCAAAGCTCACAAAACTGAATTAGTGCTCCTCAATGCCATACTTCATTGACCTTCAGGCTTTTTTTTAAAGATGTAGAAACCCATTTTTATTAGCAAAGGGCACAGTTCAACATTCAAACAAATGTCTGACTTTAAAGAGCAGCTGATGCCTTTGTGAAAACCTTGGAAAATAATATTTAGATAAAATTCAGCTTGTATTTCATATATTTTCTATTACATTCTCCTCTCCATTATTTATTACTGAAGAAATTCACACAAAACGAGATCTTTATCCCTATAGTTCATCTGCCTCTATAGATTATTCCATACTTGAAATTACAATTCTGTTGTGACATCACAGTGTGTTGTCATGGAATAACTGTGATGTCACAAACAGAGTACTATCATACCAAGTTGGGAAGAAGCAATAGGAGCTGATGAATCCTCTAGAAATATAAATCCTGTTTTATGCATATGACATCAGTAATAAATAATGTTGATAAGAAATACAGAACTCATGAGAAATATAAGCAGCCGTGTGTCCAAATAATATGTTTTGCAAAATTATTCTCAAGGCGTCCATGGCTCTTTAACAGAATAGCTGCCAAATGTGGACATGGTGAGCAGGGGGAGGAAATTAAATGTATTAATCAACCAGGAATATTATTCCTGGCTGATTAATAAATATGAAAGTGTCAACATTTTTATTATGCATATATAGGTGTGTGGGAGGGAGTTGTAAATTGTAACCTTCTAACAATGATTTTCTGACACAGGGGTTTAAATAATGTAATCAACTTTTTTTTTTTTAAAGGAAAGAACTGGATTAACTGAGCACTTTAGCATTCTAAGTTCCGACAATGCTACTCACTTTTAAACAAGCATCCGATCCATTCATCTAGATTGGCGGGCAGGTACATAGTATTTGCTAACTGATTTAAAAGACTACAATGGTGTTCTGTATTTTGAAATGCCTGGATTCTTATGTGGACCTAGCTGATAACTAAGAAAAATTGTTTGGGGAGGCATCTGTCTCCCAATGGCATTCATAGTAAAATTTCTGTATAAAATGGGCTCCAGAATTCTCCATAATCCTAGCAACCTCACTGATTGAAACACATCACGTGCCCATTCATTAATTCCCAGTACATGCAAGGTTGATCACAAACCTAACATATCATAATCTACTTAATAACAGCATAACTACACAAACATAAAAACTTTTTCCAGTAAAAGGAATTTTTGTCCATTTTATAGGTGCAATAATATACTTCAGGATGTGCATTTCTTGAGAAGTAATGCACTTCCTGAGTGCAACAAAAGCACTCAGATGTTGGCCTTGTGCTTTCCAATTCACCTAAACTATGTATTAATTCTCTAGAAATGCATGCCCGGTCATGTATTATTGCTTACGTATACTACACAACTTAATCAGTGCAATTGTTAACAAAAAGTAAACAAAGTCTCATTCTGCATTTTCTGTCCTATCAGCCAGAGCGGGTGCTGTGCCTTCTGTATTTACTGTGTACATTATAGCAATAATTTCATAGTGGTCCGGATTTCCTTGGTAATAACTGGACCAAAGGTAATAAACTCAGAGGGCGAATGATAAGGTGTTTATTAACCCCCTGGTCCAGTTATCACCGAGGAAACACAGACCACAATTGGTGTTATAAATATTATGCTGAAAAAGGGAAAAAAATATTTTTAAAAACTGCTGAAATCTGGGTTTGTGGCATTAGCTTCTGTGAGAAACCAGGAACTGTTTCTCATAGACACACTGTAGCACTGTTGGACATGTCTGACTGGCTACTGTGTGTTGAAGTGAAAGGGCAGACTAGGCTTGCTGACTAATTGTCTAAGAACAGAAGCAGCAACCCATCAGAATGCAGAATCATGGTCCCATTTTTCAGTGTACCATCCAGGTATCTCAGAATAACCAAACAGTAATTCTGCAATCCAATTGGCTAAGAACATTTTTTACTTTTCAGTAAGTGAGTTTGAGTTTCATTGCAGGCATTTTGAAGGCCCAGGTACAGAACTACTCAAAGTTCTTCTCAGCTGCCTGTGCTCCTGACTCCCACCATACATGAACACCGAATCCATCCTCCAGTGTCAGCATGGTAAGTCTGGACATCTGGAAGTCAGGAGAATGGCAGAACACTGGACGCTAACAATGTGGGAATGTGGGCATGCACTGTCAAGTTAGTCACTTGAATTTTCTAGCTCCCTTTCATTAAAAAAAAGTATTGTAAGATAATGAAGGACCTGTTTTATAAATGTAGTCACTTCCTAATATGCAAAAGTACCAGTCTGCATTTTGAGGTTTGTTTTTTGTTTTGTTTAGGGAGTGGGCATAACATTACTCCTGCTTGTAGGTCTTCCAGCATTTCTCTGCATACCCATGTAACTCTGAACGTAGGCATACAAGTGGTTTTATACAAGTGACATCCTCCTATAGCCCCTAATTTATATACATGACTATGGGAATTATGCATTAATTGAACTTATTCTGAAACTGACACAGCAAATAGTTGTGTGCACCCCTGGTGCATAAGGCTGCTTTGCGTGGCTTTATGGGCCTCTCCACAGTGCACCAGCTGCTGTGGAGCTTTGAACATGGGACCACAATATGCATCTGTGTGAACTCTGTCACGTGATCTTGAGTGAGAAATGACATGCTGCCATCCAGAACAGCTTGCAAACTGATGCCCTGAAGGCAATAAAGGGAAGTGCATCCTACGGTTGCCCTGAAATGAACAATCAACTAACATGCAGTATCTGATACTGTATGAGTGTTACAGGGGCACGGAGCATGGGGTGCATGTAACACAGTCCACCTCATCCAGCTTGCCCAGCCACAGATAAAATGCATGCTGTTTGATCTATTACAAATATGTTGGCATTTACAATTTAAATTGTCCAGAGGCCTGTTAATTACAGCTATGTAATGATGCAGTATCTGATATCAGAGCTGTGATAACAATGAGTGAGTTATAGCCAGCCAGCCAGGCCAGTGGCCACACTGCCACTCATGGCAGCAGCGATGTAGGTTCAGGAATGAGCACGGGAGTCAAGGGCTGGTGGTCAGGAGAGGGATGGGGCATCCTGGAGCTGGGTGACAGGGCTGCCTCGCCCAGTGAGGTGGTTGGTTGCCAGGCACCACACACAGCAATCATGCCTGGGAGCCCATGGGTGGCAGTTCACAGTGGTGCTGCAGCCTATGGCTGGGAGGACAACGATGGGCTCAGCACAGCTGCACTTTCAGACATGTACCCCAAGCCCTCTCTGTCAACTGACATCCTGAGGGTGAGGAGAGAAAAAAAGACAGATGGACGAATGGTCATCTAACTGCGCCATGATGCTATTAGGCAGTCCCGGGCCCCACGCCGCCACATCCTGGAGGCTAGTTGAACAAGACAACCTAATGGGGTTCATCTCAACAGCCTCACTAAAGGGGGTAAAACCATGCTACCATTGCAAGCACTGGGTCAGGTAGCTGACAGGGCAGAGAGGGCAACCCCAAGGTAACAGCTGAGGGACACAGTAAGCTAACTGAGGAAAAACATAAAATAAAAACAAGACGCAGAGCAAGAGGTAAGTCTATTGCCATCAGCTAATGCATTTTTATATTTATCTGATTATTGGATAACCAGAGAAGGTACTGAGATGACTGTCCTATTGTCAGAACTGACATGGGACAAGATACAAAACTCAACAAATAATGGCTAGAGTAATGGGTAGAGTACGGTTCTAAAATGTTTTTTACTGCCAATGCGTAAATCAGAAACAACACCCATGTAATTTTCAGTAAAGCTGGAAAAACAGCAAAGTGTGAACCAGTGTTTGAAACATGGTTTGTACACAAAATACAGGCTTACATATTAATGGCGGTTCTCCTTTAATGATTGTTTGCCGATCTGTACAATCTCCAACTTAAAAAGGAATGTATACTGAGTTGTTAGTAGGGTAGGTGTTACCAGGCCCACATAGTATCTGCAGTGTCTAATCTTAACATAAAATGGATTTGGAGTGAAGAATAACCAGATAGTTATCTGACTTGGGCAGTGCTACTGCATTAAGTCTAAAATTGACGGTGGTATAGCCTAGAGGTTAGAGTAATGAGCTGTGAATGAGCTTGGTATATCTGTCAGACCTGGGTTTGATTCCCACAACCTCCACTTGCATACTTTGTGACTCTGAGCAAGCCACTTAACCTCCCCAGTTCTCCTGGGTCACCCCTGAAAACAGGCTGTTATGCCCAGTGGGCCCTACTCAGTTACCAAAGAAAAACAAAATGGAATGGACACAGAGTGGAGAAATAACCAAGTTATTATACAGCTGACCGGAGTAGTGGTTGCTATATTCAATCTAAAATGGAACTGACACGGAGTGGAGAAATAACCAGGTTATTATATAGCTGACCAGAGTAGTGGTTGCTGTATTCAATCTAAAATGGAATGGACACGGAGTAGAGAAATAACCAGACAGTTATCTGCCCCTGGATTAGGTGTACATTTATTGCATTCACCCATTGAACTCACCTTTCCTAGCTGTACCTGGAAACAAGATCTGGCTCACTGTACATCTCAGTCACCAAGCAACAAATAGAATAATGCATGGGGTGGTGTACAACGAGAATTTTACACATGTTAGAGGGATGGGATGCCACATAAACCCTGAGAGTGAAGCTGGAGGGATTTATCTAGGCATCCCACATGGAGGGTGTGTGTAAAAATTGGGGGGTTTTACACACCATCTCATGCTTTGTTTTATATAATTGCTGGGGAGCATTTTTTCATCTCAGCAGGTATCACTAGAACAGGTAAACAGTATAGTATGAGCCACTAAGTGCATCGCGGCATTCTCCTTGACAAAGCAGAATGTACTCACTGTTATAACCACCTGTTATAACATCAAATTATAACTGGCTTAGCCGGTCCAGTGGTGTGGAGGATTGAGGCAGCGTTGCCTTACCCTCTACCACACCGGCGACCCATGTTAGCGGTGCGAGCGGGTCGTTGGGGGTCGGCCAGGGTGGGAGAGGATTGAGCATCTAAAGGACTGCTCACCTGTCCCGGGGAGGGGTGAGGATGGAGTCCGCTGCAGGACTGACCCTTAGCGGTGGCTGGAGGCCAGTGCAATGAACCCACACAAGGGGAGGGGAGCGGAGCTGAGCCAGATGCCCAGTGTGCCACATATGGAAGTGTGTGCGGCTCGGCCATTGGCGTCATTGCACGCCTTGGTTCTGTGCTCAGGGGCGGGGTTAAAAATGGAGGAGAAAAGAGCAGACCGGCAGGATGAAGCTAGTCTCCCTGCTGCAGTGGGACAGCTGGCGCCTCAATTGGCAGAGGCAATGGTCGGTGAGTAGCCCGGTGGCGGTGATGGGGAGGGGACCAATGGAAGGGGACCAGTTAGTAGGGGGTTAAATACAGCAAGAATTATAATTGGCTTTGTCAATGGAAAAACACACTCCCCAGTTATCATAAATCAATATAATATTAAGGTTGACCTAGTACAATTGTAGTGGGATAGTGCAAACCATGCACCTGCCTGCAGCGCGACGATGACCTTGCATCAGGGACTCTGAAGAGTTAATTACTTAAGCAACAAAGCATGACAGAGTGTGTGTTATTGTGGGATAATGGCACACCTCAGGAAGTGAAGCACAAGGTGAAGCCAAGGGCTTTACGCACCCAAGAAGTACCATTATCCCTCAGTCACGCACACCCTGGATGTCTCATTGTGATTATAAAAAAGCTTTTCTGATTTTTTATTTTAGGACCAAGTAATGAGGTTCAGAAAGTTAAGTATTTCAGACCTGTACTGTTGTGCTGGGATAACAGCATGGTCATGTGACTGGCTTGCACCAATCACAGTACAGTATTTCTTACCCATTTTATAATTGCATTCTGTTCATACTGAAATTAATCCATCAGAGACTCATAACAATTTTTCAGCAATCAATCAACTTATATTGATAATGCCCCATTTAGGGCAAAGGAACAACTCCTTTCCTTTTCCACTTTTTATAATCCTCTCTTATGCTTACATCTAGTTGCTGAGACATTACACAGGCAGAAACCCTATTTCCAAAATCCCCCAAAATGAGGACATTGTGTGATGGAACCAGGATATGCACAACATTGCCTATGTTTTGGGTGCATAACCACTTTCAGAATCAAGCCCGAAGTTTGGTTCAGGAACCCTTAAGTGAAATGGGGTAAGTGGCCCAGGTAAACAAGCTCTCTGTTCAGGAGCACTCAGCCTGAAATAATGCACGTTAATTCTAAGCAGAGTGTCAAGTCTTAAAATGTCCATCACACAGCTGCTACTATACATGTACAAAAGCTCAGCGATGCTCTACAGAACTACTCACCTGACTCTTATTGGCAGCCACTTTGGCAAACAAGGCCTGGGACACTTTGGCCCTTTTCATCTCCTGCTGAATCTCATCATAGATAACAGCTGTGATGTTCATGTTGGTGCCGTCCACCTTCATGGGGAGGTCTGAGGTCGGTGTCGAGGCCTTGGGCTACCAAGAGACAACAAACACAGTAATTAAAAAGCATGCATACACACACGTACACACACACACACACACACACACACACACACACACACACACACACACACACACACACACACACACACACACACACACACACACACTGGTTTCAGACAGCCATCTGTGCAGAAATTATCAAAGGGTTTCAGTCAGCTGATGCCAAAGTACATTAGCTACAGAGGGACACTTCCTGTCCATTATTCTAATCAGGTTAATTGTGATTAGAAATAATTGCTGTTTGGGAACACTGCATTCCTATAGGACATGCAAGCCCAGTAGCCTTCTTCCCTCTGTGTTTACCAATCCACACAAGGTAGCCGGGACACCAAATTATGATGAGTGACATTCAAGGCTTTATCAAAAGAAAAAAAATACTCACAACTGTGGTACTTAATCAGGGATCTGTTGTGTTCTAAAAGCAGCGTACCTCAGAGAAGAAACCAATTCTCCCAGAAAAAATGAGTAAATGGGTAGAGGTCTCTAAATAATAAATTATTACTCAATTTAATGTGTTCCCTCTAGTCTGCCTCATCCTTTATTAAAGCGATATGTATGGCAATTGAGTTTGTGCAGTATCCCTTCATTATCATCGCTGTGCTAACCAGGCAGCCTTCTAATTTCACTGAGGAAATCAATAGAAATGAAAAAAAGAATTTCATTTCATAAAGTATGCTAAAAAGTGGGGATGATTTGATGTTTTTAATTTTCTTATGCCTATATTGTTATTTATGTATTCTGTTGTGCACTCGTTTTTAATAGGTTGATTTCCCTTCAGCTGCTCTGGTGAAGGAAGGACAATTTAGAGGGTGTCTGCAGCCGTGATGTGTTCACAGCAGTCCTCTGCTATGACAGGGAGTGCTGCAGTAGTTGCGGGGAGCGTGAGCATTCTGCTGCTTCTCAGAATCCAGGCACCACCCCCCAACCCCGACTGGACTGAGAAATTCTCACTGTTGGGATGAACTTGTTTGCTTTTGTTGCCCAGAAAAGGAGGGCTAGGAAATATTTTCCTGTTTTTAGCCTGTGGTAGGGTGGGGGGGTCAGAAAGTATTGAGTGATACTGAACCAGGTTAAACTGTTGGGTGTTTCAATGAATGGAGGAAATTTGACTGAGGGACACTGGGAAATTCCCAGAATCTTCTCAAAAAGGGTGATATGATCTTTTTTTTGGTTTTTATGCAAGTATTTATGTTTTCCTTTTGGCAGGCTGCAGCTGCCTCACCAGCCAACCCTACTGGACTCCAGGGTTGTTCGGGATCTTGTGACGCCTTACGTGTCCCAGCAGATCCCAGGAGCTGGTCCGGAGGCTTCATCCTGCTGCAGTCCCTGACCGTGTTTCCTGGTTTTCTCCCCATTTTTACCCAGGACCCCAGACAGAGAGGTGCATGCACGTGGAGGTGTGCAGGCACCCTCTTGCCCCGATACTGACTCTATCCTCCCACCCCATTGGCCTAGTGCCCTTGCTCCCTCAGCTTATGCTGTCCCCTGGCCTCCACTGCAAGGCAGCCAAGAGCCAAGGGAAGCTCAGATCCCTCCCCGGAGAGGAGAGTTGCCTGACAGCAGCTCAATCCTGCACCACACCCTCCCCCCCCGTGCTGGCCTCCGACATCCTGTGCTCATTCCTAAACACGGGTTGCTGGCGTGACGAGGTAAGGCATCCAGCACCTCAACCTCTACACCACCGGGCTGGCTGGGTGATGAGATCTGTAATGTCCACCTAAACAACCTCTGAAACAGATGGGACTGTGTTTTCATGTCTCATTAAAAAAAGTCGGCACCTCACAACAGCACAGTCTCCCCCTAACACCATGTTGGGGCATCAGCATGGTTGCTTATAACCAAAGGATGAGTGCCCCCACAGAGCTACCAACACCACTTCCTGCAGCAATAGGTCTTTGTTGGAGGTCTCCCATCTGTCTCCAGACCAGGCCTGATCCTGCTTAGCTTCGGAGATACAATGGGATGAGGCTTCAGGAGCTGTAGGCACTCACAGATTTGGGTGGCTGTCTCCAGCAAAAGGGTCTCTCATTGCTGAGTAGCAGAGCTTTGTGGAATGCATTATTCTGCCAGTATAGTTCATGCAGAATGGCAATTCCATTTCCTAAATGCCTTTAGGAATTTCTTTTTTAATCCTGCAGAATTCCCCAAAGCATTTCTATGTAAATCATGGAATAATATTCTGTGGATCACATAATTCCAGTTTGCAGAGAATGAATTGGCGGTTTAGCTAAACTGCAGAATATGATTCTGTAGCTGACATTCTGCTTTCAGAATTTCAAAATTCTGCTTCCAGTGGGATTTCCTGGAATTAGGTAGAATTTCAGAAATTCCATGGAATGCTGGGTGAAGTAGAATTTGAAAATTCTGCAGAGCTCTAAAACAGAGGATGTCTAGTGATGAATGACATCATTACCCCCCCCCCATGAGCTTGCACTTGATTCAGTGGCTTCTGGCTGGCATTGTGAGGCTGCCATTGTCCAAACAAAGGGCTAAAGTGAGGCTGACCAGGTAGTGCTGAGGGTTGAGGTGCTAGATGCCACACCTTGTGCCACGCTGGCGACCCGAGTTTGGGAGCGAGCTCAGGCCACTGGGGGTTGGCAGGGGGAGGGCTGGGAGGTGATAATAGCAGCTGCTGAGTTGCTCTCATCTGCCAGATTGGGGAGTCGAGTTTCCTCACACTCGGCTGACACCCGGTGGAGGTTGGGTGTCAGCGCAGAGGTCTGGGTGGGGCTAACATTATGTCAGGAAGGTGGCGAGAGTTGTGATTTTGGGGACATGTGTGCGCCTCCGTGTGCATGTGCCTGCCATGCATGCCACCGCTCTGGATCAGGACGGGAGAAAAACATAGAAACGTCGATGTCTCTCCACTGCTATGTGTGAAGGCTCCCAACATCCTTGGACCCTGCTCCTTGTGGATCCCTACTAGTAAGCTGGTGGGGGAGAGGCTGACAGAGTCGTGGCTGAGGGGGCCCGATGGGAGGCATAGGTGGCACTGGAGAGCAAGCAGCTCTACAGGAAAAATGCCTACAGCAGCACTGCAGCCTTTACTGCCCATAATGTTTGCTACTATGCATCAATGTCAGCTGCAGAGCCCCAAAAGTGTGTGTGGGGGGGTTATGGGGCACAGGTGACCATTTAGAGTACATTTTGCTCAGAAGGGCTTAACCCTAAAGGATTTCTATCCATTTGCATGTTTAATAAAGAACATTTTTAACAATGATTGGACCAGAGAAATAAGACCCTAAATGAATCTTTCATATTTCCGTGAGGTGTGGTGCTGTAACTGTCTGTGTGTGTGTCTGGGGGAGGGGGGAGGCTGTTTTTGGGTTCAGCTTTGGATTGGTTTGAATTCAAAATCAGAAGCAATTAGAAAGGGGTTCTACTTTTCTAATCTACTTCAGCAGGCAATGAGCATAGAAATTTGCATGCAATTCACATTCACATTTATGCTAGCTGCCTAATTTGCTTGGCAAACCATTTCTAAAGGGACGGTTCAATTCTGAACTTGCCCAGGTTCATGGGGGGGGGGGCTGAAAATATTTTCTGAATCACTTAACCCATCCCCATAATCCATCCTCATTTGTAATGAACAAAAAGTCTAATAAGTTATTCAAAATTTAAAAAAGAAATGATTAACAAGTTAATAGCATCAAGAAATGACTTCACATTTTGATTCAAATGCCTGTGTGTGTGTGTGTGTGTGTGTGTGTGTGTGTGTGTGTGTGTAGAAGACAAGTGGCATTTCCTCAAACTGTATGACACATCCTGAATTAACACATGGATAAAAAAATCCTAATACACTTCAAAGTCCCCTTCCTTTTCAGTTGCAGTGTACATGGTTTTGCTCTTTCTTCTGCATCAAGCCAAATAGGTATTTAAAGTAGAGGAAAATATATGTGAATGTGGCTTCAATGCACAGGATTTCAAAAAGCTTTAAAGGGAATGTGTATCATTCCCAATATTATTATTTTAATTGCTACTGAATAGATCCAGTATGTAAACTGCTGGGTTACTGTTAGCAAATGTCTTTAGTAAAACAGAAAATGCATTTAAAACTGTGATGTGGAGGCATCCATTTTGTTGACATGAAGATGATGATAGTGATGGCACTACTCTCACTAGCTCCTAACAGTGTGTAGTACTGCAGGTTAAAACAAACTGCCAGTACAGACAGGAATCATGTCAAATTGTGTGGAAAACTGTGGTTTCTCTTGCTACACCTTCCAAACATAAAATGTAGTGTTTTCCTTACAGTATAACAGGACCCCAAACAGCACAGCAAAACTGTTCTCACCTGCTTCCCTCATGAGGCAGTGACATTATTACAACATCCTTCCTATTATTAAAATGGATGCTTTCATATCTCTGTTCAGGAAGTATGTTTTGGTGTTTTACTAAAATCGTTTGCTGACAGTATCCTAGCAAACTAGTTTCTGAGCAAGTATAGCAGGTACTGAAATCATCAGACAGGCAATCATACACATTCACTGTATAGAAAAACATTCTGGGAATCTTTAACACTTCAACATAAAAACATTTTACTGTCCCTAATTCACTTCACATTTATCATAAAGAACAGCACCTGCAAGAATGTTGCTTGCATGTGCGTGGGGGGAGAGGAGGTAGGGGTTTAGGTTTGGAATGTAGCAATGGTTTGGATAAAAGTCCCCTGTGGACTGTGATGCTGTCATGCAGTTTTTATCTTCATCTTAATTGGTTCACAGATATAGGAGAATGGTAATTGCTTATGCAACGACCAGAGGCAAAAAAACATGCAATAACCCCCCAGCATACACACAAACATACGCGTGTACACACACACACATACACACACACACTGCACATCATCAGCGGACTGTGAAGTAGCTGAAGTTTTGCTGCATTCTGCATTCTTCTACACCTTGAAGTATTTGTAGAATGTGGTATTTGGCTTTTTTCTTATAAGCTGTAAAGTGTTGCTAGTGGTACCATCATCATTCTGTGCACCAAAGAGCGTGTGAGATCCTGCAGTCCTGTTTCAATTAAGAACTTATTGCACAGTCTCAACCTCACTGAAAACCACATTCTCTTTCTCTTCCATTCAGTGATGCAGAGTCTATTCAGTCAGTGTTTATACATCATAGAGACACACAGGGACAATTTTCACATCTCTTGCACATAATGAATGTCAGATATAAACACCCTGAAGGTAAGCTGGGTTCTCATCATATCAGAGCCTGTCCCTGCAGGACTGCATTACCTCGGCTGTGCTTGCAGGGAGGCCTTCTTAACCCAGGAAGAGCCTAGTACAGGCTTATACAAGTTTCCCAGATCACATTCTACAAGTTAACTGGAGCATATGGCTAACAGTTCACTGCCAATCAAGAAACATCGAGAGTATACGGACTACCTGGGGAGCCCGGGAGGAGCCTGGACTGCTGCCTGCAGAGGACACCATGCTCACATTGGGGTTCATGCTTCGCTCTCTCTCCTGATAGATACGGTCCTGCTCGGCCTCAGGAAGGTTGAGGAAATTCTGCATGGCCCTCAGGTTTACTAAGAGGGACTGGGAGGCTGTCCGAGGGTCTTCTCTTTACGAGAATCTCTGACAGCAATCCCTGGTTGAAAAAAAAAAAAGACCCAGAATTGATTGCTAATCAACTGCAGAACTATTGATGTGAGCATGCTTATTATGGCTAATAAAAGCAGCAGGTGGAGGTTTGACTTCTTGTCATTTTGTAATACATTTTTGTCAGTGAGTATGAAGTTAGTATTTATGAAAGGTAAGGGACTGATAGCACTTAGAGACAGAAATCCTCCCCAATGAACTGTCTGGCCAGGTGCAGCACAGCCGGGCAATGCAGCCTTCCCATCACTGTTCTGCCAATCTGCCTCAACCCTGACCTACAGGGATCTCTTCTCCTGGGGACTAGAGGTTAATTCGGCCTCAGTGCTCATTGTTTTAGTCCTGGGTCTCTCAAGCAAAAACTGGCACACTGTTATTTTTGCAGCATTGCATAGTGCTGTCCACTAACGACTGAACCCAAAGTGCCAAAATCAAATTTGTTTCACAGCTGATGTAGCTGACCTCAAAGCCAAGTCTCTCTGGTGAAAGGCCAGAGTAAAGGAATACTGACGCCTGTAAGAAAACATTAGTAAGGGCAAATTTCTCCCATTCGCTAAAAATCATCAACAGCTTACCCAGGTTCCATATCGCTTAGTTTGTCTCTGTATCCTCCCGAGATAAGGCTGACAACAGGAAGTAATTCCCAGCTCTCCTTTCTCAGCCAACAGAAATGTAAATAAACTAACAAATTAATAAGTGATATAAATAATATTAAGCCACAATTCAGCTTTATCATTCATATATTTTCAGTATCTTTCTTCTTTATGTCTAGAAAATGTACCTGAAAACTAGAGTTGTGCAGAACGCTAGAGGTAATTCTGTTTCTGAAATGCTTTTCAGAATTTCTTTTTTAATTCTGCTGAATTCCTAAAAGCATATCTATGTAAGCTGATGAATAATATTCTGTGAGTTATTTAATCCATGGAATATAATTCCACAGTTTGCATAAAATAAATCCACAGTTTACTTAAACTGCAGAATACAATACAGAGTAAACGTTTTGTTTGTTTCAGAATTCCACTTCTAAGGGAGTTCTGTACAATTTTTGAAATTCCCCATAATTCTGTTGAAAGCAAAATTTTAAAATTTTGTACTTCTCTACTAAAAACTGGATCTTTATCCTTTGAAATTCATTGGCCCATCTTGTTCAACACATGGCATCATTAATCTCTGTTTATGACACCACCACATTGCTGTGGAAATGATTATGATGTCACAGGCAGAGGATTATGATATCACATGTATATGAGCACTGACAGCAGAGTAGTTCCAATGGATAAAAATCCAGGGCCGGATTCAGAAAGCAATTTGTGACTAAGTCCTGCCAACCAAAATCTCTTGCAACTGTGAGATTAGTATTCACAGTCCCCCACAGCTCACCGGAGACCTTACATCGGGTCCCACTAGCTGTAACATTTTTCTGCAGCTGCGTGACTTCCATGGCAACACCACCCACAAGCTGCCATAAATTGTGAAGCCGGTCATAAACCATCTCAACCTTTAGATACTGCAGCTGCAGGAAAACTGCGTTCCACAAGTGGCAACCCACTTGCGCTGGGGTTTTCCTGCAGCTGCAAGAATTTCATGAGCTTTGTGAATCTGGCCCCCTGATTTTGTGAGAGACAGTTCCTTATCAATGCCAAATGAAGGGGGGATAATTATAGAAAACAAAGACAATATAAGCTGAAGTGTGTCTAAATATAATTTTCCCCCCAAAGGTGGCAGTTTAAACTATAGCTTCCACCACTCCACCTTTTTTCTTATCTAAAAAAGCCACAAGGTAATTTGTTTTGTGCAAACTGTGTTCCAGAAGGTATGTTTTACCATATTGAAGAGGTACAGAGTACTGACTCCACCTACCCAGTATAACTCTTCTCAGGATTTGCTTGCCTTCAGTTATAACATAAGTAGCTTTCAATCTGTCATTCCAGTAGCCTGAATGCTTGCAGCCATGTTAGACCTTGGCATACATGATCTGTTGCAGACTGTGGCACCTTCAATAGCCTGAAACTGTTTTTCCATGTGTCAACTGTATTGTTTAATGTCTTTCTATTAAATCAGCAGTGCAACAAAAATGTTTTTTTTTTTTAAAAAAGCTAGTTTGGGCTACAATTGATAAAAATATCAGTATAGCTGTCAAATCTACTTTTCTAGGTACTTCCTTTGCACCATGAGTTTTTTTCTTGACCCTAACCCTTGTCAAGTGTACAATGCCTTTTTAAGCCAAATGTACTTGACATATTTTTTCTTGAAAAAAATTTAAAATAAATTAAAGCATTCTAAAATACTCAGATTGTAGTGGAACTAAAAAATGTTACCACTGCCAAATAAAACTGAAAGTTGCCTGGAATCTTTTTTGGTGAAAAAAAGGAAGGGCATATTTTGTTTGCTGAAATTTGTTGCACTGTTGCTTGAAAATGTTCTCCTAACAATGTTTTATAAAACAAGTAGCATCTGCTTGATGAGTTTTTGGGCTCTATTTTCCATCCTAAAGAAAAAGGTGAGATTTTGCCCCCCACCCCCACCTGTAGCACAAAGAAACCCATGAGTACTGCAGTGGTCTGGTACCTTCATGGGATACCCTCTGGGCAGGTAAACCCTCAACTGCACAGTCCCTATACAGCTGAAACTAGTTGTTTGAACAGGAACCCAGTCCCTCAAATTTGAAGAGTTCAAATCTTTTCTTATAATTTTATTTTTATTAATTTTGCAAGGACCTTACAAAGTGTATATGATGTCAAAGGTTATACATACAGCACATAACAGAAGCATGCATGTTATTATTTTTTAGTTCTTTTTATGTTAACTATGCTACAGTACTTTCTCCTAAGATGTAACACAGATAGGGTTTAAATGTTTTTGAACAGATATTAAACTTGGTGTCTGAGACTCAAACGAAGTTTGTTCAGTTAGAACCAGCCAAATGCATTCAAACTTTGAGACTCAAAGAGATGTTCACATCTAAAATGGCCCCTTCATGGTTTGTTTGTTTTTTAACTCAAACTTTTAGAAGGCAAGATCAAACTGTTGGTCTTCCAGTTTTCAGATGTTTGCACAAAGCTTGTTGAACTTTTGCTTAGGTCAGCCTTGCACATCACCTTGCAATGTGTCACAGTAGGTATATGAGTGCAGCAACACAAAGCAGGGCCTCACTTTAATATTCTGCCCTGTATAAAGGGGCACAATGGGAGGAAGGTAGACAGTGTTTAGATTTATATGTACTCCATTGCTGGTACTCACTAAGGTTGACGGCTCATTTTAAAGACACTGCTGCAATCTCAGGTCTCATTTTTTAGCCCAATAAAATGTTGTAATACATTGTTTTCCTTGCTGAATATTCAAAAGTTTTACATTTTTTTGCCCCTCCTCCCAACAAACTGTAGGAACCAAATAGTTTCTCACAAGACTGCAAGCCATAACACTGTATCTGCCTCTATGGTGGCCAGCAACAGTCCAAACAGTACATGTGCTGTCAGCTCAGAAAATGGCAAGAGTAAGTTATAGTTTGAGATACTAGGAGAGCTGAAATTGAGTTCTACATTCTACAGTAAGAATATATCTCCTATTGTGAATAAATTTGTTGTGATATTTGCCCATTTAATAGATATTAAGAATATCTTATGAATAAAAATGTATTTTGTTTCTTTAACAACAAAATAAATAACGAAGGAAAAACATTGTTCTCCATATTTAAGGAACCTGAGCAAACTGGGATGGTAAGTATGAGCTGCACTGGGGAAAAGAGAAGGTCTTGTTTTTCACACTCTTAAATAATTAAGAGATGCATAAGGGCAAAACAAAAAAAATGTACATGAAAGATACATGACACTGTTTCTAAGTATTATGATTTTAGTAGCTTGCCTTGAGGCAGGTCCCATTCCTGAAGGCTCTGCTTCCACTGCTCTCATGCCTAATTGAGGTTTTGCATTAGAAAACTATACTTAACAAAACCCTCAATGTGAGAGAGAAACAATAATTCCAGACTTTAAGACCTGATTTTCTACAGCGTCGCCATAAAAATGTAGGTTTGGGTTTCCCATTCAGCACGGGAGAGCCTAACAGGGCTCTAAAATAAGTAATCCACAGCAGTTTAGGGTGAAGGGTGGGGGAATGGAGCACAGATAAAGGAAATAATCCAGTTTTTGGTGATCTTTGTTAAAGAGCTAGTAGAATGAAAAATAGCAGACAGGAAAATGCTACAAATGTTAAGAAGTTATCAGTTGTCACCTTTTATTTCTAAAGTATTTTTCTTGTTCTTTTTGCCCACTGCAAAGTTTCTTATGTGGTAGTATTATGCTGGCTGCATGGAACAGCACTCTGCCTGGCAGCTGACATATTTAGTTATGCTCCTCCCACTACATCATTAGCACTGTGATTTCACAGACAGTGACATCACAGGAGACTGACCTGGCAGCAACTGAATGGCTCTACCTGATCGGCTATGATGTCACAGTCAGTGAGGTCACAATGCTGATGTTATAGTGGGAGGAATAGAACTGGGTAAGTCATCTGCTGGGCAAAGTGCTGTTCCACACATCACACTTGCTAACCTCAGGTAAAAAAAAGTCTTCTAATTAACCAAAAGAAAAAATAAATAATATCTCTAACATAAAAGGCAATAGTTGACAGCTTTTAAAAAACATTATTTTTAGGAAGCACACCAGCTCTTTAAATCCAAAAGAACCTGAAACTCACGTTCTCTCCTCTCCACAAGTAAAGAGCATTAAAAATAGCTGCCTCTGTGGTGCTGAGCGACTGGGCATCACTCTGGCAGGCTGATGATCTAGGTTCATGCTCTGAGCCCAGATGCTAGGAGTGAGGCTGGCAGGGAGGGAGTTGACAGTGTCCTTGGATGCTTCCCTCCTGGGGGTGGGGGATGTAGTGAGCCACTCCAGTTGTGGCAGGAGTGGAGGTTGGCAGGAAGGAGTCGACAGTGTCCTTTGGATGCTTCCCTCCTGGGGGTGGGCAGGATGTAGTGAGCCACTTCAGTTGTGGCCCCTGGTGGTGGTTCAAGGAGGTATACTTGGCAGCATGGGAGATCACAGCTGCTGTATGTTACTGCCCCAGGACAATGTTGGAGCCACACATGTTGTGGGTGGATTCCCCAGAACATGCAAAATGGACATCTGTAGCACTGGATGATGGCTCTCCGTAGGATCCCTCCTGCCACCACCACCTAGCACACCACACTGGGCCCCGATGAACATTCCTGGTGTAATGCTTGTTTACTGCCCTCTGCTGCCTCCTGGGGCCCCAGGATAAGCCACAGCACCATGGGGATCACTGGTAGATTTCTGGGGAAACCTGAGACAGGTGCAGCAGTGAGGGTAGGGTCCATGGTGCAGAGGAAGGGGAACCGGCATGACAGCCTGAAGGAGTGGGGCTGCGGGGACCCAGAAGGAGTAAAAACAATATAGCTGCCTGATGGCCCGGTGGGTAGCACAGCATGCTCCCATGCTGGTGACTCAGGTTTGGAAGTGAGCCAAGAAAACCAGGTGGTCCCATGGGCTGGGGAGGTGCAGCCATGCGGTAGCACTCCCTGGCAGGGAAGGATGACATCTGGTTCTGCCGCTCTAGCAACCCTAGTGGTGGGCCAGGGAACTTGCCTCTTCCACAGGGGTATGCTAGCAGCATTCAAGACCATGCCAGGCATGGCCAGATACTGGGGAGGTGGACCTGGTAAGGAAGATAAATGGAAAAACCTCACTAGCAGGATGATGGCCAGCCCACTGCAGGCTCCACAGCACTGACTGAGCCCTGACTCCTAGTCTGGATTGGGTCACTGGGAGTGGGAGGACAGCCCTCCCTTCCCTAGTCACACAATTAGGGGCAGTCTCTGTAGGATCTCCAGGGTCAGGTAAGAACTGGGGATGGTGGGTGATCGAAGGGGCTGGTTGCAAGGGAAAAAGAGCATAACAAATAACACTTTGATTAGTAATAAATGATCAGACAACCTGTCAACATGGTAGCAGAATTCTGTGCTGCAAACCACAGCAACTGTTCTGTAGGTGCCACAGACTCCCTGATTTTGGGCTAGCAGTGGCATAGCAGAGTGCAGAGGGTTTACATGTACTCACCACTGACAGACACCTTCTACATAAAGCAACTCAATGAAAATGGGAAGGAGGGAGTTCTGGAGGACAAAAGAGAGAAGAAGACATGGCTGAACAGGCATCAAAGTATGATGTAATCAGATGAGGGGATATAAGTATTGCAGTGCTCTGGTGTTGATCACGTTTTTTCAGCAGCTTCACCTTAGACATGTAGCAAGCTTCCATCTGTCATAAGGCTGGTCCCCACTATTTGCTTCTATAAATCTTGGTTGAAGAATCTCAGTGCCAGAAGTATTAATTCTGAGCTGTTATGCATTTACCTGTATACTATTTTCATATTCTTATTATTGTTTGTTTTTCTGAATGTATTGCATGCTGCCCTGAATTACCCATTAGAAGGGTGCCTCATTATTAAAAGCATCTGCCTGTTTGTCTATCCATCCATCCATCCATCCATCCTGTCATACAGTCATCCAGCCAGCCAGCCATCCATCCATCCATCCATCCATCTAACAACTATTCCATTTATCTTCAAATATATCTAATCAACGCAAACTATGAACAAGCAGTCATAAACATGCTTCTAAGCTCAACAGCAACATAGGACAAATATGATAGAAGCAGCCATGGACCACTAAGTCTATCCCCACCAGTTCCATGGATGTGTTGTGATATACCCTTTTATACAATGTAGGCAAGAGTCAAACTTTACAGATAAATGGTTTATTGTAGTCACTGAAGCATGCACAATCAATTATTTATCGTAATTTGAAAGCATCATCAGTATTTATCTCCACTTCAGCTGGTCATAGAAGAAGAAACATTAGCAAATGGGAGTATAGCAAGCACAATTCTGATGACGTCACAACAGCTTCTGCTGCACTCACAACAGAAACAGTTAAATCTTAAAAAATTCACTTAAAAGGTTTATAATTTGAAATACATTGTATAAACTGGACACACAATGACCTGACTCAAAATATAACCTTTATCATCACTTGTGTGGGGGCTGGACTTTCATAACTGACTCATGTCTCTGTCACTCTTGAATTATAGCCCTGCACTCTCACTTGGGAAAATAAATAACATATTCAGAGTCAGACCATTACATATCTTATATATCTGTCATATAAAAGGGTAGAAAACATTTGTTTCACTTCTTATTTAAAATGATTATTAGTACTACTCCCATTATACTGTGAAAATCAGAAAATGTTTGACAATTCCAAAAGGGATCTTAGTATGCTGAACATATGTTGAGCAGCGCTGACCCTTTTACAACATCCTGTCCCTCCCATATGAGATATGAACAGGAAAGGGATGATTGGAATGCCTCAGTATCAATCACAGATGCAACCAAGTAACCACAAAAAAACTAGTCGCCATGGCAACGCTTAGTCAAAGCAGGCATGTACAAGAATATGAAGCAGTGAGTATGACCGACCTTATTTAGATGAAAAAATATTCAATACACAAATGGCATAAAATTGTCATAAAGCACCTCTACTGTTCTAACTGATTCAGACTTACATCTGCATTTCTGATATCACAGTTTGTTGTGAAAATGATTATGTCAGAATTTATGTGGGGCATCAAAAAGGCAATGGAAAGAAAACAAAAAATATTTCTATCAATAAAAAATTACCACGGAGCAAGGGTGAGCAAATGTGAAATTTGACAACTTTGGTTCAGCTTCAGTTTAGACCCCATGATTTTGGTTCAGCTTAGACACTTTGGCCAAAGACACTTTGGGTCCCTGATAGGGGGGTATATTAGGTTAAAAACGAGGGTAAAAATACTCCTTCACCACCGCCCCCAACTCCAGTCAATTCCAAACTATTTCACCCTTCCCTATTCCTCCATTCCATTGTTTTTACAAATATACTTAATACCTGACAGAGTGCCAGAAGCCAAAACATTTTTCATAAACAAAATCTCTTGTTGGGGGAGTAAATAGCTGGGATGGGGAAAGGGGTGAGTATAAGACTAATCCTGGCCACGGGAGCCGGCCCGGTGGCGCTGAGGGTTGAGGCGCTAGATGCCACACCTCATACCACGCCGGCGACCCGGGTTCGGGAACGGACTCGGGTCGTCGGGGGTCGAAGCCGGGAGGGAGGATTGAGCGCCCCAACGGATGCCTCTCCTCAGGGGTGGCTATCAAGAGCGCATCGCGCTTCACACTCTCCATAGCCGGGAAGCACCGCAGAGGGAAGGGGTGGAGGCGGCCCGCTTGTCGGAGTCGAGGGGGACGCCTCACAAGATGAGGGTTCGCGTGCGAAGCATCGCTTACCACTCTGGGACGACGCCTTAGCGCAAGGCGCCCTGGGGAGCGGGATGCCAGGAGAAACTGGAAATACCCTCCGCAGCCCTAGATGAAGTCCGCTTCAGAGTCCGCCTGGACCACCGATAGGGCAGACCCCGATGTGCAAAGGAGAGGAGGTTGGGCAATTTAGGGGCAGATCCCTGAAGGTAGGTACCGGGGACATGAGCGGATGGAAGGAGGGGGCTCCGGAGGCAGTAAGGAGGGATAGATGAAAATTAAAAAAAAAAATCCTGGCCACGGGGAGTGTTATTGTTTTAATTAGGACTGAAGGTTAAAGTGATCCTAAGTGGCCCAAAATTCATTTGGCTAGCTTGAAGGTAAAAGTGCCGAATTTCAGCACATTCACCAATCACAGATTTGGGATTGGCCTCAACCTTTCCATGGAGATAAGGGCAAGTAGGTAAAAGAATTAAATCTTCACAAATCGTCATGTTACCTCAGATTGGGCACACAGGTTTTTGGCATTCTGTGTGTTTCCAACAAAAAGTCCAAATTTGCATTAAATAAACAAAGTTGCAAATTCAGCGGGGGGCAATATTTTTATGCATATTCAGGCATAAAATGGAAGCACACATGGACATGAGTTAAACCATCTAAAAGATGGTCCAGAGAGATGGAGATGCATTGGAAATCTGTCCCTAAGCTGTATGTTTCTTCAGCAGTAATATATTACTCTGCTTCCATTAATACAAAGGCCCCAAAACAAGAATGATGGTGACAGGGCATAACCCCCAGGAAAGGATTGGTTTCATCCTAATCCATGGGGTAGGGCATGGATACCAAAGGAACCAATAAATGAATGCTGCCCAGCAAAAAGCTTAGAAATCTTGCAACATAAGCTGACCCTTACTGGTGCAGTGACAGGGTTATTATTTGTGATGGTGGTCTCTCAGATTCAGGAATGAATCTGGGATGGCAGAATTAGAGATGCAGCAAAATTAAATTTTGACGTCGAAATTCTGGCAAAATCAGAATTTTGCCCCACAAAAATTTTGTAGAATATTTCTGGTGCAAAATGCGGAATTTTCCACCATGGGAAAGTCCACATTTGAAGGGGATGAAAATTCATGTATAGTTAAACATAAAAAGTGCCCCTTCCTGGCCAATATTAAAATAAATGTTTTCAATCCCAACAATCCCTGGTGTCTAGTGATCCATCCCCTTGGCTGATCGCGGCTCAATATGAAGAACCTCTCACGAGATTCACCCTGTCCCCCATCCAGAAATCTAATTAAAAATAAAGATAAATGTCCCTGGAGTCTAGTGGTTCCACCCCTCTGGCCAATCACTGTCCCAATATGAAGAATGACCCCCCCAGATTCACACCCCATCATCTGCCATCCATTAGTGCTGCCAAGATCAATAATTTAATTAAAAAAAACCTTCCCTGGTGTCTAGTGGACCCCCACCCTGTCTGGTGGTGACCCCCACCCCTCATCCCCCATCCTGGACCCCAGCGAGCTACCAGCACAGGCCTCCACTCACCTCCATGGCCGGCAGCCTGACTGAGCACTTTCATGAAATAGCCCAACTGGGCACTTTTAATGAATAAGTGCCTGCACACGCGTTCATTCATTGAAAGGGCTCAGTCAAGCTCATTCATGAAAGTGCTCAGTTGGGCTGCCAGCCATGGAGGTGAGTGGAGGGCTGTGCTGGTGACCTGATGGGGTCCTGAATGGGGAGGTGCGGGGTTGGGGTCACTACCCTGTCTGGTGGGTCCATCAGACACCAGGGAAAGTTTTTTTTTATTAAATGGTTGATGTTGGCGGCACTAATGGACAAATAGGGATGGGGTAAGGAATCTGGGAGAGGGGGTCATTCTTCAGATGGGCCAGCGATCGGCCAGGGGTGGGACCACTAGAGACACCAGGGACCATGGGGATTGTAAACATTTATTTTATTTTATTTTTGTTGACTGGTAAGTGCATTAGACAAATCCTGCCTATTTTCAGGCAACGACCCGTGAGGGGATACAGATGAATGCCAACTGACCTTGAATCAGATTAAGCTGTTGGTGGTATTTTTAGTGAATGAGGGAATTTGACCAGGACACCGGCAAATTCCCTACTCTTTTCAACAAGTGCCATGGGATCTTTAACATCCACCTGAACTACCACCAATCCAGGCAGATGGGACCTCGGTTTAACATCTCATCCGAAAGACGGCACCTCAGAAATGCAGCACCCCTCTCATGCTGCATTACAGTGTCAGTACTGGGATATTAACCCACGTGCCAGATGTGGGAACTGAACCCACAGCCCTCTGATCTCCCGGCCTCAGAGGCCAATGTTGGCTTGGGGGGGCACTTTTTTAATGTTTAAATATACATGGATTTTCATCTCCTTCAAATGCAGAATTTCACCCACGGGTGGTGAAAGTACACATTTCGCAGGCAGAATTTCACATTTTGCACCCACAAAATATTTCACGTAATGCACAAATTTCATGAAATATTTCCCGGAATTAAATTTTCGAATTTCGCCCATTGCTAGGCAAAATGCTAGCAGTGGGTGGGAGAAGGCAAAGCATCTCACAGGATGTTCTCCTGCTCCTCCTCCTCCTCCTCCAAGTGGACATCCAATCCTCATCCCACAGGTTCCTCCTGGGAGTGCCTTGGATGTACAAACCAAATGGACAGCAATGGAGAGGATTATGTACTGGCTTTGTGGCGTTGGCATGCCCAGTGCTTAGCACATTATCCGCATTAGCAGTCAAGCTCTTCGGGGTGGGCGAACAAGTAAATAAAAAACAGCCTTGGAAGGACAATGATGGCATCATTTGGGTACTGTGCTGCCTGCTCAGGATTATGAAGCACCCATGCCAATGAATTCAACAAAGTCCAGTGCACATACATCCACCCCCACAAAGGTCCTTCCATGGGAGGGTTACCCACTGGGCAAGTAAGGGGAGCTTCCTGTGGTCTAGGTCGATGCTTGAGCTGGGTGACTGCCAAGCAGAGAGGGCAGTTCAGAGAATAAAGATTAATTAATAAAAAAAAAAACACCTTGTAACCTTCAGGGCTGAAGCACATGGTGAGAAACATCAGCACCATGTTGGCTTTGTGTTCACCAACTGACCTGACCTTTTGAAAACTGAAAATGGTATTCATCCATGTAGTCAACCTTTTTTGTCACCTGCAACAAATTAGGCTTTCAATATGCAAAACATCTTCCTTCCAGAAAACAAATGATCATGATTGGGTTTAATTGTAACTTAATGAGGCATAATTTATTTTTTAAAGTGATACTCACCAGGTGTGTGTATATGTGTGTGGTGAAGCAACATGCCTGGACACACTCCGACGTTCTACTTGAGAGCACAGTATTAAAATTAAAAATCTTAAATGGGGATTGTTTAATCTTGGCAAACGATATTTATATTTCAAAAGAAACATTTAAAAAGGGTACTATATGTATCTCTTGAAGAAGATGGGGAAACTGGCAACATGGTCATTCTGGGAGATGTTTTTCTTAATTGATCACTTCACTTCCACTTCATGGACTATAGCACCTGGCCTGAGCTTTGTCAGCCAAATAATACTACATATAGTGTAACGGATTAAGACAAAGTGTATATTTTGAAACAGCATGTATAAAGATGATTGTATAATAAGAGGCTCTGTTTTCAGTACAATTTGGGAATTACAGTACTGTACTTTCTGTAATTAAGAGTAGAATGGAATGTTACTGGTTTAGTTAGACTGGGTTGAGAATGTTTAACTGCATTCTACTTTATATTCACTGTGCATATTTGAAGGGATTAATATATATCATAAAACAATGGTTGGAAACTGAGCTTTCTGATTGGCTGACAGCATTCTAAAAGGCTTATGTTAATTTCTGGAAACCTTTGTACACAATTGAACCATTAGAATTTTTACTAATAAAAATATTATAGTATATAGATAGGGCTTATTGTGCATGGAATTCAAGCAACTTAAAAACCTTGTTGTACACATTCTAAAGTTATTGTGCACGTTCTAAAGTTATTGTGCACATTCTAAAGTTGTTGTGCACCTTCTAAAAACCTTATAGTGTATGTTCTATCATTAACTGCAGCTGCAATTCCTTTGCGCTGGCTCTCGCTGCCTGGTTTCACTTTCTCTGCTCACTGTACTTCAGCGTTATCATGCGTTTAAAAAAAAAAGAAATGCCAGACACGTCTTTTTAACCAGACACTATAACAACTAAAATATGGGAGCCCATACACAGTTCATCTTGTGTTTCCATTTGGGGTTGAGATACCAGCATGGACCTCTTGAGCTTTGCTCTCGAGGTCCATAGGCTCGTATCTCAACCCCTCGATGGAAGCACAGGCTCGTTGTGTATTAGCACCCATACATTATTCCTTAACATTTTAAAATAACGAAAATATTTTAGTTCAGTAAGAGCATTATGGGACTCAAGGGGTTGGATTGCCTTGGTTAGTTTAATTCTAGAGGACTAGTGCCCTCAGCTGTGCCTCATGTTTCATGGGCTAGACTAACTGATGGTACCCAACCCTTAATTTTCCTTTAATGCTTAATGTTGTTATGCAGGATTTCAAAGGGTTAAACCCCCAGCTACCTGAGGTGCAGTATAAAAGAAAAGTATGAAGCAACTTGATCTTTCTTGGCTAGGTCTGTATGACAATATGGAGTTTATGCCAGAGTGTCTCACACACAGGGAAAAGGAGTGCTACAATTGGTCACCAGTGCTTCTGCAATCTATAATCGATATCAACAGTTTCCTTCTGAAATGATTACTATGCCAGTCTGGGGATAGTTCACTCATAACTAGAGGTGGGAACTAGAGAGGAGCAAGGCAGCCAACATTCATGAAACTGGCAAAATTTGCAAATGCTGACTTTGCAAGACTTTCACAGCAACGTGGTGATTTTCCTATGTGAGCTGACCAAAATTCGCTTCACAAAAACTTTGCAGAAAAAGTGCCACTTCACATGGAGAACTTCACAAAAACAGCGAAATTTGAAGTTGGTGAGGCCAATGGGAACCTCGCAAAGTGACTGGAGAAAACAAATTTTGTCACTTTGCCAGACAATCACCAGCAAAGTAAAACTCTGCAATATGTCTAGTGGGCATGTTACACTAGGGTATTGCCTATGCAGCATCTGGCCAGGATGTGTAGCAAGTTCTATATTCCTAAAATGCTCTGGCATTCAATAATAGTGTATACATCTGTCAAGTCACATTTCTTGTTTTTCATTGTTATTTCATAATGTTATCTTACATACTAACATACAAAGATGCCAGCAAAGTAGGCCCGGTGGTCTATTGAGTCTGCTCGAGGATCAGTACCTATTTGGGACACCATTGCTGCCTCTCCCGTGAAACCCCCCAACCCCATCCCCTGACTGGAGTTCTCCTCCGGTTTTGGCCTTACTCAGTTTCACCTTCCACCTATACCTGTCCCAGCCTCTCTTGAACCCCTCCACAGTATCTATAGCCACCAGTTCCGCAGGCAGTGCATTCCAGGGTTCCACCACCATCTCAGTGAAATATTGTCTCCGCATAACTCTTACATAACATTGGTAATCTGGTTCTGAGTACTGTGCTAATGCAATAATATTTGTGTGCTGAAACACATAAATGGAGCAACACAGCAGTAAACAACTTAGGGATAAACTTTTTCACTAACTATTTATTTATTTATATTCTTTGGTAACTGGGTAAGGCCCACAAGGCACAAGAGCCTGTTTTCAAAGGCCACCTGGGAGCACCCGGAGAGGTTAAGTGACTTGCTCACAGGTAGGGCCCACTAGGCACAACAGCCTACTTTCAGGGGTGACCTGAGAGAACTGGGAGGTTAACTGGCTTGCTCAGAGTCACACGGTATGCAAGTGGAGGTTGTGGGACTCACACCTAGGTCTTGCTGGATGCCCCAAGCTTATTCACAGCTCATTGCTTTAACTCTCTAGGCTATACTGCTGACCCCTTATTACTTACTACCTACCAATCACCATCACCACTGTCCAAAAGACACAGTAGTGCAAAATGATTTGCATGAGAGCCAGTTGAAGACAACAACATCCAATGCAAAACCATGTCAACATGGAACCCTTTGAAACAAATTACAAAGAGTAAGGGCCTGAGTTCAATTCCAAGTAGGTCACAATATTTCTTTATCACTACAGTTTGCCATTTATTTGCTAAACAGTGGCTAATACTGCTAAAAAACATCTCTCATCTCAAAAGTAAGAAACAAATACCTAGAGTTGCCAGTACCTGCATTCCCACTGTTAACACTTAATTATTTTATAGTATTCTAAAATGGCACAAGTATATAGCAGTACATCTTCTCTAAACACAATTTATGCTTCACCCAGAAGTTTTTTTCTTGTTTTGATTTTACCAGTTGAGCAGAGGGAGGACAAGCGAGACTGTAGGAAGGAGACCAAAGCTGTGAAAAGTTAAGCAGAGAGGGAGAGAGATATAGACAGAAGAAGAGTACTGTTAGTCACTGGGAGGTTAAAGAATAACACAAACAATGGTAATACTCTGAAAGCCCATGAAAACTCTTCTAAATGAGTTATTGGTCTTCCCAGTAGCCAACAGCAGTACAGATATACCGAAAACTAAGTATAACCTATAATATACTAATATTACAGTACATTGCCACTGTTTGTAGAACCTTATGTTGTCACTGAGGGTGAAGCTGTGTTTAACTACACTGTAGCTAAGCACAGTTTCACCCTGTGTGACATCACAGGGTTTTAAAAATGGTGGCAATGTAGTATTAATATAGGGAAGACTCAGTTATCAGTAGCTCAGGCTCATAGCCAGCTACAGGGAAGTCCAATACCTCATTCATTTAAAAAAGCTTTACAGGGGTTTGCAAAGCATGATGGTTATTGATCAGGAGTGTTTCCCTTTAAGAGACTTGTTCAAGGTCACATAGTGAGTAAGTATCAGTGATAAGATTTCAGACCTGGGGCTCTAGGTTCACAGCTGTGTCCTCTAATGACTAGGCTACTGTATATTACCTCCCATGAGACCTTGTTAAAGGAGAACTAAATTTAAAGTAACATGGAAACACAAACAATGTTCATCTGATCTGCCAGTTTTACTCAGTTCTAACCCAAGTCCTACTGTGTATAACAGACTTCTGCCCTTGCCCCCCTTACTGCTAGCCATGCTTGAATTGAGTTATATTTTTTTACACCCACTATCTCAGCTGGTAAGCTGTTCCACAGCTCAACCACTCTCTCTGTAAAGTAATACTTTCTCACACCCCTCCTAAATCTCCTACCAGTTTCCACTCACATCCTCTTATTTTTGACTTGCCAAATGCACTCTCCTGAATAGTTCCTCAGAGTTCCCTTTTTTTTTTATTCCTTTTACGAACTTGAAGGTCTCTTATCATGTCACCCCTCTCACTTCCGGCCTCCAGTGGGTACATGTTCAGTGTTCTAATCCGATCTTGATGAAGGATCTGCCCTGTTGGTCCTGACTCCTTAGAAACCTGTGTTTTCAGTACAATCTGTGTCTCAGACACTGGCTCATATTCTGTTATTGCTCTGTCTTTACTAGCCTTTTTGTTATAAACTCTGTGAACATTTCTGATTTTCACTCTGTTGGTAAGGAGCACTTTAGAACCGTATGACATAGCTTACAGATGGGCTCAGTGATAGGTTTGCTACTGATTGACATGTCACACCATGACCGAACTGTCACTGAGCAGCACTGCATGTCCTTGTCGAGCTCTTTCATTGTTCTGACACTGCATCCATGTTCTACTACTAAGCTCCATGGCTGAAAGGAGAAAACTATAGTACAGCAAACTATTCTAAAATTGCCCTTTAACTTAGAAACACCCACTGAGTTTATTAAAATGCCAGTAGAGCAAGAAGAATTACAGAACTGGAACCAGTAAGAAAAACAACTTCCACAGGGAAAATGATTTACTGGTTCAGTGGTTCTCCTTTAATATTTATGGTTAATTGATTTTGCTGGCACCAATCGTGGGGCAGTGCTGCACTAGTTCTGTGTTTTATGCTTGTACTAAGCAAGGAGGAAGACTAATGACAATGTTACACTTTATTTAAAGTGAACATAAAAGCAACTCGGTGTTGTCAGAATTTGATGCAAATAGTGCTATACTGTAAGTGGCATGTTTCAGTGTACACTTAGCATCATTGTCCAAACAGGAACAGAAAACCTGTAGATCATTAAAAGTAAAAGCACTGTAGCTGGCCCAGTGGAAAAGCAGTTGTGGTTCCACCCAGGTTCTTGAATGGATGTGGGTCTCGCTTGGTGGGCTGCCAGAGTGATGGAGGATCACGTGCCTGACAGCAGCTCTCCTTCCTTGGGGAGGATACTGGTTCCTGCTGTGGCCGCTGCCACCTGGTGGAGGCTGGGTGGCAGCACAGCAGAAGTGCATACAAGTGATGGGGGAGGGTCGGTGCATACATCCTGATGTTCCAGCCCAGAGAAGAAAATCAGGAAGAAAATGGTTGGGTGCAGGGCTGCCCCCAGTTGGCACCTCCTGCAGGCTCTTGCTTGATTGACATGGCTGGCTCCCCACCCAAAGGGTTCTGAACAAATGGTGGATAATAGGTAAGTCTGTGAGAAGGTCGATGACGGGGCTGAGGGAATGCTGAGCAGAACTGGTGGGCCATAAACATAGGATTAAAAAAAATAAATAAAAATAAAAGCATTGCAATGTGTACATGGTTTAAAGAATGTGGTGCTGCTATATGCTAAATTGTTGCATGGTCTTCCTTTCTTATATTTGATTGAAAGACACAATCGATTATCCTCTTTTAAAACTTTCCAGTTAAGAAAATGTGCCTATGAATATTAAGCCGACTGCTGCAATAAGTAGGCACATCTGCCACCACTTTCCCACTGAAAAAGTGGTGAACAAGTGGAACAAGCTACTAGAAGAAATGGTACAGGCCAAATCAGTGAGCAACTTCAAACAGGGATGGGACAAGCATATGGGATTAGAAAAGTTGTGGCAGGGCAAAGGGGGGATGGGCAATAAGGCCAGTGCAGAAGTCATTAGGTAGGGTGGGCAGACTGTATGGGCCAACAGGCCTTTTTCTGCTATTATTACCAATGTGTCTATGTAGGTACCCAAGTGAAGTGTAAACTGGCCTTGAGACTTTGATTGGGCCCCTTTATTTGATACACACTCCAGGCTCAAAGGGCCAGATATTAAAAAAGGGTCAGACAGGGACACAAATGCAAACTGTGCTGTGTCTGCATCTGTCCAACTGCATCTGAGTAGCTCTGGTGCTATCTTCGAAAAAGCAGCAATATGGATCATTTTAATGAAACCGAGTCCTTTATTGTGCAAAATCTGAGCACACTTAAACCAGCTATATGATGGTCTAAACAACTGGATTAATTTCTGTTTTGAAAATCGTAGTGAGCAGATCTTGGTCCAATCCTTTTTAAAACCCTGCATAAAGGGTCATGAATCTGATGCCCATTTTTACTGTGGCACTCCCAGAAAGCAATTTCCTATATTTTCAACTGTGATTTAATTCTGCTGTTCAAAATATCTGGGGTGGGGGGGTTGTTAAAACAAGCAGATGCAGACACAAATGTATTTTCTGATAGCATCTGCTTAATTTGGACAGAAATCCTGAGCCATATTTTCAATGGGTCAAGAGTTTTTGTAATAGATTCCACAATTTGCAGCAGTTTACATGCAAAAATAAAGCCTGTGTCAATAAAAAGGTAGCATTCATTGATAAAAATGAAGTGTATATCAGTTAAAAGAAAATGTGCATTGATAAAAAGGAAGAGTACATCAATAAAACTGAAGCCTGCATCAGTAAAAATAAAGCATGTGTCAATGAAAATGAAGCATGCATCAATAAAAATGAAGGGTGCGTTAGTAACAAAGAAGCATGCATTAGTAAAAATGAAGCATGCGTCAGTAACAATGAAGCATACTTCAATAAAAATGAAGCACGCGTCTGTAAAAATGATGCATCCATCAATAAAAATGAAGCGTGCATGAGTAACAATGACACATGCATCAATAGAAATGAAGTGTGCATCAGTAACAATGAAGCATGCATCAAAAATGAAGCATGCTTCAATAAAATGAAGCGTGTCAGTACCAATGGAGCATACTTCAATAAAAATGAAGCATGCATCTGTAAAATGATGCATCCATCAATAAAATGAAGCGCATATGAGTAATAATGAACATGCATCAATAGAAATGAAGTGTGCATCAGTAACAATGAAGCATGCATCAAAAAATGAAGCATGCTTCAATAAAAATGAAGCTTCAAACAACATGAAGTCTTGCTATATTATAGACATTAGCAGCTTGATCCAGCTCTAGAACTGCCCCGGAGTGAAATGGTTAAAACCATTCCAAAATAGAATTTTGGCACGAGAGCCTCTATCTGTGTCATTTCAAACTTGAACTGTCAGATTCTTTACTCCACCTCAGTGAACAGTCGCTCCGGAGATTTCTCCTTCTGCTCGGTTCATTTCTCGGTTTAAAAAGTGTTTTCCGGTTGGATTTAACCGAGAATAGTTTTATTTAACCGCAAAACCGTTCGGTTCAAGCTCTTATCTGTGGTAACCGTAAGTAAATGAAGGTTTTGTCTGTGTGGAACTTGTAAGTTATCGGTTCGGTTTTGAACCGATCAGTGGGTTTAAAACTCATTTAAAACTAAAAGTTACTATTTTAGAGTGCGGTTCCCGGTTCTTATCGGTTCTAAAAAAAACGGATTTATTACGGTTTTTCCAATACCCGTGACACGGTTAGGAACCGATAAGGGTGTCTTGCCTGGCACTGCCGTTAAAAGGGCAAGTTTTTGATTAGGCTGGCATTATGTCTGAGAAACCCAAAAGAAAAACCGGGCCCACTGGGTTTCAACACTGTGATGTTTGTGTAAGTCTTTGCCAAGGCTGACCCACACACCACATGTGTTTATTGTCTGGGGTTTGACCACCTCCAGTCAGACTGCCAGGTATGTAAGAATTTCCCTGCAGCCACCCTGGAAAAAAGATTGGGCAGGCTCGGGGAACGAGAGGCTAAAATGTCCGCTGACCCGATGGCCAGCCCGCTCGTGCCAACCGAACCAGAGGGAGTGCCTCTGACCAGGGCCAGACTTCCTCGGCAAAGAAAAGCTGGTTCTGAGGAACCAATTCCAGTAAAGAAAACAAGAAAATCAGCAGGTCTGGAGTCCAAAATTCCTTCTCCAACTGCTGCAGAGATAGCAAAAGCCATACAAATTGGCCAGTCATTGTCTCAGGGTCCATCCGAACCACCACTATCTGGTAAAAGGTCGGTTCGTCCGGTCCCAGTGGTTCAGGATTATGATATTGAGGAATTTTATGAACCAGAGGAGGGGGAGGAGGATTATGAACAGTATGAATGTGGCTGGGAAGGTCTGGGTGTGCCCATTGAACCGGACATCTCCCCAGACAGACCTTTAGAATCTCCCCCTATGCTGTCTGAGTCCCCATCTCATTTTATGTTTTATAAAAAAGTTGCTGAAACCCTCCAGCTTCCTTTAGAAGAGGCTGTGGATGAGCAAGAGGAGCCTGATTTTGTAGAAATGATGGATATTCCAGAGTCTAGGAGATTGTCTATTCCTTTACATAAGTCTTTTAGGAAACAAACAATTAAAATTTTAAAAGCTCCTAATTCTGTGCCTCCTGTAGATAAAAAGATGGACAGAAGGTATACATTGTCAGGCCCTGATACAGAATTCCTTTCTCAGCAATGCAGTCATGTTAGTAGTTCAGGCTGCTGCCTGTGATAAAGCTAATATTCCTTGGCTTCACATCCTCCTGACAAGGATTCCAGGAAGATTGATGCCATGGCAAAAACAGTATATGGCAGCCCTCTGGGACTCAGACAAGCAAATTATATGGCTTATGTAGCTAGGTATCAGAAATCTAGATGGGATACTGTTATGCAATTGGCTAAGCAGGCCCATGGCCAGCTGGCTAGTGAACTAGAACAGGTGGCTGCTGACGGCATTGAAGCCTCTAAGGTTCAGTTTCATGCTGCTGTGGATGTTAATGATGTTCTCTAGGTCATGGCCACATCTGTAGCTTTTCGAGGTTGGCCTGGCTCAGGTGTACTAGTTTGTCACAGGATACCCAGACTAAGGCTATGGATTTTCCTGTGGTGGGAAATTTCTGTTTGGAGAGAAGACAGAGAATTACATGAAGAAGATGGATGAATATAGGACTACTTACAAGAGTGCCCAGGCTAAGGAGCGGCAAGTCACTCCTCAAAGGCATGCCCCCAGGGGTAGGGGTAGGCCTTTTCACAGGCCTTTCTACCAGACTCAGGCCTCCTCTGCCTATGCTCAGAGGGGCTTCTTCAGAGGCAGGGGCAGACGAGGGGTGGGCAGATCTGCTCCCACCCCCCAGCCTAAAGCTCCTGCAAAACAGGCACCCTGATGGGGTGCCCAGGGCCGATTCTCCTGTATCAGTGGGGGGCAGGCTGGCTTACTTCAGTCAGAATTGGGCTTCTTTAACCTCAGACAAGTGGGTTCTGGAAGTAGTAAGCCAGGGTCTGGTTCTCAGCTTCAAAAGTTTCCAAGTTGAGAAGCAGACTTTTCTACCTGCAAGTGCTTCAGAGACCCTCGCCTGGAAACAGAGGTCTCATCCCTATTAGCTCTCAGAGCAGTAGAAAGGGTTCCTCCCTGCATCAGGGCAGGGGTCTGTATTCCAGATACTTCCTTATCCCAAAAAGACAGGAGAATGGCGGCCCATCTTAGATCTCAGATATCTGAACAAGCATCTTTGAAACCAAAGTTCAAAATGGTAACTCTGGCAATGATTTTACCTTCCCTAAGGTCAGGGACTGGCTAGCCTCCTGGACCTCAAGGATGCCTATTTCCATGTCCTAATCAGAAGATCCCATCGAAAGTACCTCAGATTCGAACTGCCCTCAGGTCATTACCAGTTCAGAGCAATGCCCTTCGGCCTTACCTCTGCTCCAAGGGTATTCACAAAGTGTCTAGCAGTGGCCCACTTAAGGAGGAGAGGATTGCTGTTTTTCCTATCTAGATGACTGGCTCATTGTAGGCCAGTCCCCAGAACAGGTAAAATCTCACCTGCAGGTCACCCAGCAGCTTCTCACCTCCCTGGGTTTTCTGCTAAACCTACTAAAGTCAGTTCTGGAACCAGTCCAGGAACTCACCTTTATAAGGGCAGAATTGGACACAAAGCTAGCAGAGCCTTTCTTCCCCAGAAAGGGTAAGGAATTTAGTGGCTCTGGCCTCTTCCTTCACTCTGCAGGTCTCTCGACCAGCAAGACACTTTCTGCAGCTCCTGGGGCACATGGCTGCATCCACAGCTGTTGTGCAGGGAGCCAGATTTCAGATGAGAGACATTCAGTTTCACTTGAGAACCTTTTGTCTCAGAGAAGAGACCCCTTTCCAAGTTGGTCCCAGTGACTCGAACCTTGATCCTAGCTCTCCAGTGGTGGCAGGATCAGAGCAATTTAAGAGCGGGGTCCCTTCATTTCCCTTCTCACGACTTGACTCTCACTACAGATGCTTCCTTCTGGGTTGGGAGCCCACATGGGCACCTTTCCACTCAGGGAGTTTGGTCCCCAGGAATCTCTGCTCCACATCAATTTGCTGGAACTCAGAGCTGTCTTTTTAGCTCTTCAAGCTTTTTCTGCATCTGTCCACGACAAGGTGATACAAGTCAGAACAGACAACACCACAACAATGTGGTACATCAACAAACAGGGGGGCACTTGGTCTTCGGCCTTGTGCACCGAGGCAATGAAGTTGTGGTCTCTGGCCTGTTCCCTGAACACTTCCCTCATAGCAGTTCATCTTCCAGGAAAGACAATGTCCTAGCGGATGCCCTCAGCAGGATTTCCCAGGGCCATCACGAATGGTCCCTGGATCCTCAAGTGCTGGGGATAGTTTTTGCCAGGTGGGGCATCCCTCAGATAGATCTTTTGCAGCCCCAGACAATCACAAACTTCCTCTGTTCTGTTGCAGGCCTCCAGTGCTGGGCTCAGTTCCCTGGATGCCCTTCTTCTGGATTGGGAGGAGTTCCTCTATGCTTCTCCTTTCTCTCCTATTCAAAGTACTAGTCAAAATCAGATCTCAGTCTTGCAGGGTGATTCTGGTGGGAGATCCGAGTCCGTCTGGGGAGTATTCCTTTAAATCATCTCCTGGATTCCCGCCAATCAAGGGATGGCTATTTTCCAGGTGAAGGGCAGGGCTGAATAATCTTACCCAATTTATAGAGAGACAGAAGAGGTCAAATCATTTGCTGACCTGCAGAGAGAATATAACCGTCAAGAACAGATTTTTAAATACCTGCAATGCAGGCGCTATACCTCTACTGTGGTAGGGGTGGAAGCCCTCAAAACCCGCCTCCTCCTCCTTTAATAGCCACTGTCAAAAAGTCACTTAGCTGACCAGAAAGTTTACATTTCACTCATTTATAAGGCTCTACAAGAAGATGTGGGGAAAGTTCACAGTGGCTAAGTTAGAGAATGAATGGCAAAAGAACTGAACACCAGAATAACTGAAGGGAATGGGGTAAAATCTGGGGAATCTCCAAATCCACAAGCTCTCCTGGGTGGAAAGAATTTAGTGGAAGGTCACCGCCAGGTTTTTATTACTCCGTGATCTCTGCACATTATGCTACTTCCTCTACAGATTTATGTTGGGGGTGGGAAAAGGGGACATTTACACACATTTTCTGGGATTGCCCCGGATTAGAGACTTTTGGCAGGAAATTATGCAGGCAGTACAAAACATTTTTCATCTTCAGGAAAATCTCTCAGTAGTTAATGTGATATTAACTTTGACCCCAACGAAATTAGAACAAAGAACCAAAAATATTTATTTTACATACTGGTAACCGTCAGCCCTTAAGGTTATCACTCAGCAATGGCTAAAAACAATTAATTGACCAAAGATATTTGGAAAAGTAACATTAAGAAAATTAAAATCATGGAGGCGATCACCGCATAGTTAAATCTTAGAGTGAATCAACATAATGCGAGGTGGTTACCATTTTATGACTATATAGAAGAGACTGAGGGAGTCTCTGTGTTAGAACAGCTTCTTCAGAACTAAAGGGCATAATCCAAGAGATGGGTCATTAAATAATAGTAAGGAGCCAGGGTGGAGAAAATCAAAGGCAACACAAGACCTGAACAAGGAAGCCTTGGGGAGAGAGAGATCAGCGTTAAGAATTAAATCCATGTCGAATAAAAAGTTTGTGTAGTTGAAAGGCAGTAAGGTAGTTATCTACCTTTTGGAAATATGCTACATTGCTGTCATAGTTTGATGTATTGTAAATGAAAATAATAACTAAAAGGCAGTACATTGGAAAGCAATTATTGTGAGGGGGGGACAAAAATCTGTAATGTGTGTGTGTGTATATATATATATATATATATATATATATATATATATAAACTGATTAGTTGCTACAATATGCGATGTACTAAGAATGGAATTCTGCCTGAGATGTATCAGTATGATAAACTATAAATAAAAATTATATAAGTTCAAAAAAGTGCAAGGTCATGCACTTTGGGCGAGAATCCTGGTACTGTTACCATCTGGGAGGGGTTCAGCTGGCCATCTCTGAGGAGGAAAAGGATTTGGGGGCAATGGGCACAAAGAATATGAACCACTCATCTCAATGTAGGAAAGCAGCAAGCCAGTAGAATGCTGGGGTGCATTGCAAGAGGAATCACTTCTAGGAGGGAGGAAGTCATTCTGCCACTGTACAGGTCACTGGTGAGGCGCATTTAGAGTACTGTGTACAGTTCTGGAACCCATACTTAAAGAAGGACATCAGGTTACTGGAGGGGTTCAGCGGAGGACAACTAAAATAATCAGAGGTATGACGAAAGCCTTACGAGAATAGATTGAGGAACTCAACATGTCCTCATTGGAGGAGAGAATTTAAAGCGGTGATATGATCGAAACCTTCAAGTGCTTAAGGGCATCAACAGGGTTAGTATGGAGGCATGTTTCGATTAAAGGGAGAAGAGATTACTAGGGGCACAGCCTGAATTTGGTGGTGGGGTAGAGTCAGGAGGGAGGCAAGAGAGCATTACTTCATGTAGAGGGTCGTGGGGGATGGAACACGCTTCCTAAAGAAGTGGTATCTCTTAAAACATTGGAGAGCTTTAAAAGGGGTGGATAGGGTTAAGGGCAAGATACTAGTTAGTGGGAAGATGAGTGAGGAAGAGAGGGGCAAGGGGTGGGGAGTAGCAGGAGTCTAACCTCTGTGCTGCATAATCGAGCAGGCAAATAAACCATTTGACCTGTATCTGCTGGCAGTTTCTTATGTTCATTTGTATGTTCGTATTATCTGCAGTCAAAGCAGGGCCAAGACTGTGGTGGCATCATTACCTATCAGAAGCCTAAAACATAGTTTCCCTCAGCCCATAATTACAGACTGATTTACAGATGAAAATTCTGGACTGCTAAGACTTACAGGTAAGCACAATAGCTCACTCAAATTAGCTTTTATGGGCTTTCAGACATTAAGAAAACCAAAGATGAGAGTTCCCCTTTAAGATATATTCATAACAAGAGCTAGAAGCATCACAACAGCAGGAAGAAAATGTTAATTTTTAAAGGTGGTCAGTAGCTACTTTTTATTTGTGATATATTTTTCTTTTTCATTTGCATATTGGAATTTTTTACCTGCTAGTATTATGTGCGATGGGAAGAGAGCAGTGCTTACCTGGGGAAAGGTGTGTCTAGTTATATTCCCTTTGTCCTCCCACAAAAGTGGGACCAAGACAGAGGCAGGAAACTACAGACCTGTCAGTCTGACCTCTGTGGTAGGGAAAGATGGAGTCGCTTCTGAAGGAAAGAATAGTTGAGTACCTAGAGGCCAGTGGGGCACAGACCCAAGGCAGCATGGGTTCACAGCGGAAGGTCATGTCAGACTAATCTAATAGATTTCTTTGACTGGGTGACCAAAGTAGTAGACCAGGGAGGGCTGTGGACATGGCCTACCTAGACTTTAGCAAGGCATTTGACACAGTCCCACACAAAAGATTAATAGTCAAATTAACCAGCCTGGGGAGGGGTCCCAGGGTGGTAGCCTGGTAAAACATTGGCTGCACAACAGGACACAGAAGGTAATAGTAAATGGAGTCCACTCTGAAGAAAGGAGGTTACTAGTGGGAACATCGTGAGGTTCAGTATTGGGTCCAGTCCTTTTAATGTCTTCCACAGTGACTTGCAGAGGGTCTGGAAGGAAAATATGCCTTTTGCAGATGACACAAAGATCTGCAACAGGGTTGATACACAAGGAGGCGGAAAGGATGAAAAGGGACTTGGCAAGGTTGGAGGAATGGTCAGAAGTATGGCAGCTAGGATTCAATGCAAAGAAGTGCAGAATAATGCACCTGGGAAACAAGAACCCAGGGAAGAATACACAATGGGTGAGGAGGTAGTAACAACAACAAAAAGGAAAGGGACCTGGGGGTAATCATATCAGATGACCTTAAGGTTAGCAAGCAATGTGAGAAGGCAGTAGGGAGGGCTGGGTGTATACTGGGATGTATAGGGAGAGGCATCAGCAGCAGAAAACATGAAGTTGTAATCCCTCTGTACAGACAGTTGGTGAGACCCCATCTGGAGTACTGCATCCAGTTCTGGAGACGCCATCTCCGCAAGGACATAGACAGGATAGAGGCAGTCCAGAGGAGGCAACTAAAATGGTGCAGGGTCTGCAAGAGAAGCCATATGAGGGAGACTAAAGGAGCTTAATATGTATACCCTTGAGGAAAGAAGGGAGAGGGGGACATGATAGAAACTTTTAAGTACCTCAGTGGAATCAACAAAGTCCAAGAGGGTAGCATCTTTCAGAAAAGAGACGTGCAGAACAAGGGGACACTATTTAAAGATAGAAGGGGGTGGTCAGGGCAATGTGAGAAGTATTATTTCACAGAGAGGGTAGTGGATGCATGGAACAGCCTTCCTGAGGAGGTTGTGGGGTCTAAAACTGTGGAGAATTCAAGAATGCATGGGACAGACATAAGGCAATTCTTGTGGGGGTAGGAAGAGATAGGCTGTTAGTTAACTAGGATTTGGCGGCCTATCCTGTAGGTAGGAAAGGGCAGACTAGATGGGCCAAGCGGTCCTTATCTGCTGTCAAAGTCTATGTTTCTGTGTTTGTATGCCATCAACATTGTGACCTTACATAGTGTGACACTTCAAGGACCAATCTGGTAGCAGGTTCTTGACTCCTCTGGGTCAGTTGTGATGTCACAGTCAGTGAGGTAACACTGCTGATGAGGTATGAAGAGGAATAGACCTCTAGATATGTCAGCCTGTTGGTAGAGTAAATACTGTCCAGATAGAGCATCTTCAGATTAGCCAAAGGAAAAATAATTACTTCAGATAAAGTGGTAGTAGTTGAATACTTTGAAAAGTTAATATTAGTGTTAGACACTTTACTAGCTCTCTAATTTGGATTGCCAGCTGATTTAGAATGCATTGGAATTCTGAACATATAGATCGGTAAGCGGTACAGCAAAGGTTTTAAATATCAATGAAGTTGAAGTGTGCTACTCTAGTACTTGTATACCATCCTTGCCTCCTGCCACAAGCTGTCAGTATTGCAATATTCTGTGCAAACAAACAGCATGATGTCATTCGAGTTGCAGCACGAGTTTTCCCTAGCTAATATGTCATGAACTGAATCTCATGTTACAAAAAGCAGCTAATTCATTCTGTCGCTACAAATAGGGTGTGAGGAAAAGGTCCTTTGCCCAGCACACGCACCTGGTAAACATGATATGAATAAATACCTCATTGTTTTTCAGAAAGATTGTTTTGACACCAATACACCATTGGCACTATTGTTGGCAGTCTCACATGAGGGCCAAGGATTGAAGGGCATAGATTCTGAATCAACCTCTCACCTACATGGTGGTCCTCTGTGAAAGGTTCAGACACATTGGTGGGAAAGTGGGGAAGCTTGCACTGTGATCGCCTGTACTGTACCTGTCATGTGGATAAACAGAGGGCTTCAGTTTCCAGGGATGTCTATCCAACACCTTTCACGAGCACTAAATTCACGCAGAAAAAAAAAGATGTCTTTTGTAAAGAAGGTCTACGAGTTGCAATTATTAGACATTGGTGGGTGACCCAAATTACGCATCACTGTTGGGCATTTGTAAGAACAGGAAATGGGAAGCGATGAAAAGAGCACCTTGACCCAGTCCAATAGTAAATCTCAACCATGCTGGTTTTGATGTCAGTATTGCCATCCGTCACTATATGCCACCAGTAATAATAGAGCCAAATATAAGTGTTGCCTTAGATCTTTAGTAGATTCTCTGGTTTTCAGTAAAACTGTCACATTTGGCATCCGTGAGAACTCCTAGACAAAATTCTCCAAAAGTCAAACTTTCTGAGCCTTCCTTTTTTCATTTCAGAAGACATTTTAATGGTGGCGCAGCATAGCTGTACATGTTGTAACATATTCAGGAGAGCAGATGCGAAGGGGAAGCAGAACTGATGATGGAAAAAGTTTTATTGGGAGAGGGAGGAGATTGCCATTGGGTAACTAGGAGAACTTAGGGATGGTGGGTGTTTCTAGACACCAGGGATCAACCTAATCTTCAATTGTCTTTTGTCCTATTGGGGGGCTGCAGGTTGATGGTGGCACCACAGTGTGTTGAGTATGGGTGATGGTCCCATTAAGCAGAGCCAAGGTCTAGGTGAGAAGGCACCAGCTGCAGGAGATCAGAGAGCCTGGGTCAGGTTAACTGTCATAACAGACACCGATCTTCATTGAAAGCCCTGGGACCAGATTTTCAAAACGGTAACACTTGTGCACATGCTGGAAAAAGTTACACAAGGAGGGTTTTCCTGTGCAACCACAGTTCTTTCCACATGTGCTCAGTTTTCAAGATGGTTGCCTTTTGTAGCGTTGTCATAAATTTACAACGGTTTGCAACAGATATTTTTATGCCAGGCTGTGGAAATATGCGTGTGCCTTCTATTACCAGGCATACCATTTTTCATGCAACTTTGGAAAAAAGGAAAACACTGCCCATGTGCAAAAAATGCTGAAAAATAGCACTGTTTGCTGGTGCAGGAATTTTCCCGCACCAGGTAATTGCGACAGGGACTTATTCCTTGGGCCATGTCAGACTCTCAAAATCTGGGCCCCACTGATCCTGTTCCCAACCCACTTTCCCTGGAGTCTAGTTGTGGAATGAATCACCACCATGGCTTCCCAGGCATCCACTGCTCTACCACCGTGATTGTGCTACTCAGCGATTCTCATCACCAGTGCTGGGAACTAGGAAACCAGTGAACATTCTGCTGGATTTTCACTGCTGTGTCTTTGGACTGCAGGAGGAGAAACCAGATTGCAGAGACCATCAGAAATGCAGGTAGCTTTTTCTTGTTTGCTAGTCAGTCATCTGCATCCTGTTCCCTTCACTGTCAGTCCTGAGCTCTCCTTAGACTGCACGCCAATGAAGTGATGTGGCATCCTGAACGACAGTCTGGTGTCTCTGGCAGCCTGTAGGAGGTTGTTAAACACAACTCAGCCTGATGCACAGTGGAGTTCAGCTGCCAGCACAGAATAACTGGAGAGAAGCTACATGCTTTGGAGTTGCTTCATTAATTACATTTAAAGGTACTGCAGTGATGAGCAATACATTGCTTCCCACCTGCCATCTTCTGCTCGCCTGCTTGGCATTGTTTAAACCAAAAACAAAAAAAAAAACTAATCCCAGTTGGTCTTTTGTCTTTCTTAGAACTGCCAAGAAGACAGCTTTTGTTAGCCTATCAAATTTTGGGTTCCACTAAGCCTCACCTTTCCCACCAGACCCCTTTAGCCAGGCAGTTGGTTCAAGTATCTCTGGGCCCTATTATGTTTGGCCGGGGGGTGGATTCTTCAGATGCCCACCAGGAACTCTGTCATCCCCAACCGGGTCCCATCAGTCAGCTCAAAATGCAGAGTGAGGCCCCTACCAGAGGCAGCAGCACAGTGTAAGCCAAAAAGGTACAATATTTGATTGTACATATGGATTAAATAATCTGCATGTTTATGAAGTATCTGTGTATGTGTGTGTGTGTGTGTGTTATGAGGTATTGTGTGTATGGGTGTAGAGTGTGTGTATGATAGTGGTCAAAAAGTAGGCCTAGACTGTGCATACTTTGCCCCAGGACTTTACTCATTATCTGGGTGTGTTATTCAGACCCCCCACTGGACTGCTACCCCACCAACCTGGCCATTATCTGCGTATGGCCTGGCTTTCGACCCTGTCAGTGTCCTGGTCCCAGTCCCAGTTGGAGCAGTGTCGGCTGGGGTGTCGGAACTTGTGTTGGTGCAATGTCTGGGATGGAAGAAACTACCAGATGGGCTACTAAGACAAGCAGCCGAAACTGTGAGGGCCAATCATGGGAAACAGTGGGTTCTTGCCTCCAGTTCTTGTCCTGGTTCTGCTTTTCATGGGTAACCAGTTGATCTTGCTTGGTGTTCTGGACGGTCTCAGAGAGCTGGTCTTGATCGAGGTCTCCGCTTGGGTCCATGTCGTGGTCTGAGTGGCCCCCATCTTAGTGTGTCCATGAAGTGCGTCTTTTCAGAATCAGCCTGGGAGATAGCCTAGGCATGTACAAATTTCCTTGAACCTCAGGCTCAGATAACAACTTGCACTATTTTTTGTTATAAAATCAAATAAATAACAAAAAATATCTGGCTACTGAAGATAGTGTAAGAGCCCACGGGAAATAGGCAGCTAGTGGTTAGACAGATTCCCAGGCTGGCCACTGGGGCAGACCATTATCCTGCCCTCTTGTGCACTCCTCACTCCTTGTCAGTAGAATCAAGGATCACAGCACACTCAAACAGCCCAAAAAGGCAGCCCTTAACAAAAAAAAACACTGAGGTACAAATTCATGACCTGCATTGCACAAACCATCCCTTTCCCTTGATTTTACAAATGCTAGTGCATAACACACTGTCCACAGAGTACCACCATCAAGCCAGTGGATCACGCCATACCTAGACTTGGCTCGCCAGACCCTACAAACTGCCTTTGGGGTTGGGGAGCGAGGAGGGTTTGGACCATTTGTTGGCCGCTCTCAGAGCTGTGCAGCTGATAAAGCTACACAGATGAAACTGTTTCTCCATAGGAGGAGTGCCCAGCTACACTCCTTTGCCACTTGTTCACCCCCAGTCCCACCAGATGTCGGCATGCAGGGAGTGGAGGTACTGATCCTGGTGACCGAAGTCTCACCAGGGTCAGAAATAGATTTTAAAGGATAAAGTAACTAAAAACTGCAAGGTGGCCGCTATATTTGTCATGCTTTTGACCCCAGTGCTGCTAAGCAGGGGTCAGTCAACAGCACACGGTGCCTGGGAGAAAAAGCCAATTGTAAGCTCAGCTCTGCAAAAGCACCTACTTGAAAGTTGGCTCAGTTTACAGAAAACCGTGTATGCATGCTTTCCCTGAGAAGAGGACAGCCGCTGAAAGCAGGGGATTAACATAATGAAATGTATATGAGAAACCAGCCAATGAGAATTGATCCCAGATAGACTCAGATGGAGAGCACATGTGAGACCGCTCAGATTTGTCTGGGAGCGTGAAGGAGAGAGACCTGAGAGTAATTTCAGCAGTCAGCCACCAGGTTGAAAAAACTATTTAAAAGCTTTTGCAAAGATTTTGTTCCTCAGAAACAGTATTATGTGCTGACCAGGGCCTTGTTTGCTGCGGAATTTGTGTTGCTAAGGGCCGAGGCCCTGGGTGATTAGGCGCATTGGGTCTGTTGCACCTGTAACACTGCCTGCATCTGTAACCCTGAGGGAATCATCCCATTGGAGTCAACCACTGCAGAGTCTGCTAAGGTTGTGAGTACTGGGTCAGTACCCACCAATGCTGTTAGCTAGGACCAGATAAAAATAATTTCTGGGCACCTCTGCATGACTGTTAATCCAAGCCCATTTTAGAACTGCAGCAGCCAGGAGCAACTAACATCTGTGCTTAATATTTTGTTTGGGATACCAAACCACCAGTCTGCTGTCAGTACCATGCCATGGTCCAATATCAGGCCTGCAGCTGCCCGCTGTATTCACACATGACATCAACAGACTGTTTTGGGAGCTCCCAAGGGACTTTGGGATACTGGTGCACCATAAATGGGAAATTGTAAATACTTTGTGGTACTCACCAGAGGGTGGTAGGATTTGTGGCGTGTGTGTGTGGAAGGAGATCTATAAATTATTGTTTTATTGATTGTTTTATTGTATTTAACCCATTCCTTTCCCCATCCTGATCCTTTTATCCGATAAATATTCCTTGTTTTGAATTGTAGTTTATTGTGTTTCAGTATATTATTGTGTTTTCTTATTGTGCTTGTGTAGAGTATAAGTGGAATTTTGTGCTAAGTATAAAAGTTGCCCGTCACTGAAGTTGGGGCAAATTTTTTCCTATGTGGCAGCTACCTGTCGAAAGGATCTCCAAAGGAGGAGGCACTGTGCCAGTTTTAATTACCTCCAGTGCCAACCGAACCCAGGTGCCATTTGCCTGAAGGCTTTATAGTCTGTGCCCAGATACCTTTATAGTCTGTGCCCAGATACCAGCGGATGCCATAGTCTCTCATTTCACCGATGGGGGTGGCTTCACCCATGCCATGTGACATGGGCTTTCTTTCTGTTTTGAGATGTTAAAGGGAAACATGGAAACAGCACAGCTTGCAGGCACTACATAAATGTCTGATTAATGCTTTCAGACAGTAACATTTAAAAAAAATGTACCTCTAATTGCTTTTTAGTGATATAAACAGTGGCTCAACTTTCACTTTCTGTTGCTGGCAGCCACCATCTTATGAGCAGCAGAGAGCTTCCTGAGCTCACTTTATGCTAATATGCCCTGCCAACCAATAGCAGAGGTCAAGCGGACATATCAGCATGAAGTGAGCTCAGGAATCACACTGCTAGTGTGAATAATGGCTACCAACTAACAGAAAATGGAAGTTAACAGGTAGCTGTTTTAAATCTTTAAAAAAGTTGTTAATGTTTGAAAGCACTAATTGAGAGTTTATGTAGTGTGTGAGGAAAGCTGTGCCTTTTCCATGTTTTCCTTTAGGTTAGGCCTTATTTGTAGGGATTGTGTAATCTGTTAAGAATCTTTTCGTAAAGCTCAGCTTCCAAAGTTATTTCTAATGTTAGATTGTGTTTAAAAGAAACTCAGGAATATTCCTCTAAGATATCAAAAATATTCACAAAGTATTATTTTGGTTATTTGAGAGGTAAATGGGAGTAACAACACTAAAATGATACAATGGAAGTACACTTGCCTGTACCAGTATTGCACTTTTGAATATGTAATAGAGATAACTTTTTTGCAGAGTATTTCATGATTGGGAAATGTAGAATTTAATTACCTTAAATACTTGTGAGATGGGAAACCACCTCATTAAATAACCAGCCCGTGCTGTTACTAAAATAATTTTTGTATGTATCTTTCAATACTGTGTTACCAAAAGTGGTATTTTTGTGTTTTGGATGTTAAGATTGAGTTGGCGTTATCCCTGAATAAAACTGTTAATGCATCCCACATCCTTGCATCCAGTAGCATATTGTAGTGTATAGTGGAATGCTGTTATGCATGGAATTCCATGCCGAATATGCTTGTTCTGCTGTTCTGCTGCAGTAGTGATATCATTATGTTGTTCTGCTGCAGTAGTGATGTCAGTATTGCAGCAGAACAACTTGGAATGCTGCCACATGTTGCTTTCCTCTATCCGATTGTGTGGTAGAACAGCATTCTAGAACCTCTAGAGACTTCACAAGTCATTTCATTGTGAAAGAGGAAAAAAACACAGTGCACACATTTCACATCATACTATGCACTATAAAAAATACAGGATGAGCAGCTATGCGCATAACCAGTGTGTTCTGTCACCTCGGGTTCTGATTCCTTGGACCTCTCGAGGCTTGGCTGTCGAGGTCGAGGGAATCAGAACCCATCTATAACAGAACACACTGGTTATGCATAGTTGCCATCCAATATTCTATGTTCACTCCAGTAGACCAATAAATTGAAACAGTTAACACAGTGCAGGGTAATCCACTTGAAAGGGGTGGCTGCGAAGGCCGAGGACATAACGTGAGCTAGGTAAAAGGACACACAATATATGAGAAGCAGGGACTAATATCCAGACCAAGATTCAAAGGTACATCCAAGGGTTTGCCAATCAGAGCAAAACCATTACAGCGAACATGTCAATGCCAACAACATTGACAGTTTGCTATAATGAGTCCGCCTGAGACCCAGCTCTGTCTCGGTCCTGCACCATCCCGAACCAACTCTGACTCGAGTTGGAATCCTTTAGTTCGAGTGTGGAGGCAGAGCCCTCCATTAGGAAAAAGACCGGGGTCTCCATTCAGATTTATGTCTAGCGCAACATGCGATCAGCATAAATCCATCAATGTGATGTTGGTCGACAACACAGTTGTCGAACCAGCATCATAAAGCCCAAGCAAGGTACCTTCAAAACCAGTCGAATATTCCAGTGTTCATTGTATGCATAAGTTTTATTGAGCTAGACCACTGATAATCTACTGAGCTGTTGCCAGCCACCCAGAATGGTCATTGGGGTGTAACCACCATTTTGGGTGACTGGGGCAAATCAGTAGATTATGAGTGGTCTGGTCTTAATAAAACTTGTTCAGTTTGAGCTTGTGAGTATTCTTTTTGGAGTGCAACAAATTTTGGACCTGTTTTTCATTTTGGGTTAGCCACCCTTCTGTTGCACTCTCTGGAACTGTTGAGCATGAGAGCTCTGTTTGAATGGCATTGTATGCATGTTGGCACCCTATTTGCATGTACACCTGGTGGCCCTTGTCACGTGGTGTCTCTAACAGTTTAGCAGCATGCTCATGGTACCAATGAATGTGGCAGTGAGCACACTAACAGTCTCCATCGTGCAGGGAACAGTTTGGCTGATAACTGAACCTGTTAATGTGGTGCTGCTCGACTATCTAGGCCCTGGTCTTTTCAGTGTTACAGCTTTGAAATGCACTTAATGTCAGTCACATCATATCAATACTCTATCATTAGCGGCCATTGTGGCTCTGACCAGATCTTGCCGTTGAAACAGAATTTCTCTTGGTCTTCATCTTTTCATGTTAATTATAAAGGTGTGAAGTCAGAATACTCTGCGGTGGCATCACAACCTGTTGCCAGGAAATTATTTTCATGTCACAAACATGATTATAACTTCAGGGCAGGAAGAGTAGTGATAAAGTGGAAGGTCCTGAAACCCCTGCTCCTTTAAATGTAATGAGATTAGAATCCTGAGATGCCGCTGCCATTATTTTTCAGGAAAAGGAAAATCATTTTAAGCTTTAAATATAAGTGATGCCAGGAATCATGAGAGTTCATGCCTTGGCTGGGCCTATTGCCAAATCCCTCAAACTCTGCTAGTCACTGACTCTCCAGATAATGCTGCCGACAGAGGTTATGGTATTTGCTACTACAGGTCATTAAATTAATTGTGACAGAACAACAGAGGACAATCTTGCTTTTATTTTAATCAAACTGTTATCTTCTCTGTTAGCATGTTTACAGTACTGAATTATACAATTGTTTAAGAAGGTCGAGGTACCATATTTTTCAGGATAGTAAATACTCTGAAGTATCCAATCTGATTGCAAGAACCACCATCCAACATTACATCAGCCTTCTTATTTTATTTAACAATACTTACTTGAGTCTTACTTGAATGATATATTGAAGGGAGGTCTCTGAGATTTTGGCTGTGTGAACAGTCTTGGCTGACTCAGGTGCAGTGACACCCACTACCTTTTGGGGTGCTGTCTTAAACATTTATCTTTAAAGAGGCCCTGATGTCTCCAATGAAACTTTGAAAAAACATACCAGTTAGGTACGTGGCAGCTTATATTCCATATATTTTGGCAGTTTCCTTCTTCAGTAGTACAGTACACTTTATTTTGTATAGCATCTTTCATTCAGTGTATCACAATATGATTTACAGGGTAATCAGGAGCATATATGTAAACTAAAATGCTGAACTGTGAAACTGAACATAGTAGATAAAATACTGAACAAAACTAGTGCTAGTGAAAGATTATGATGGATATACTAATATAATTTCAGGTCAGCTTTTATTGAAGATGACCTCCGGCCTCCTATGTTCAGAGGCTGTCAGCATCGAAACATTGGCACTCTTGGCATGGTCATCAATTAAAATTATTTCAAAGGGCTTGACAGTCCCTGCCTTTCAGTAACACTTTCAAATCTCTTCTATCTGCTAACTCTTCCTATCTAGCTCCCTCAGTACCTTCTAAAGTAAATATTCTGTCACATTTAAGCCACCATCCATGAAGAATCTCTTCTACAACCCCTTAACTCCATTTCCTCCCTTATGCACCACTTTCTCTTACTTCCAAAGCAACCTCATCTCCCCTTTTCACCCTTTCATCTCCCCAAACTCCACTTTAGACCTCTTAAATCATTCAGTCTGTGAGCCTTAGTATTTTTATTTATTTATGTAAAGTTTGGTAACTGGGAGAGGTACACTCGCGAGGCTCATTTCCAGGTGCGACCGGGGAGGGGTACAAAGGAGGCTAAATACATTCATGCATACATAAGTGTGTTCAGGCAGGTTACCATGGTGCCTGGGTAAGAAAGCAAGTACAATAGTGCATCTTAAATAAATCTACCAGCTATCACCACCATTTTACCCTTGACATTATCAACTTCTCCCTCCCCAGTTTCGTCCTGCCTTCTTACCTAGCTCGTACATCACATGCATCATTAGCCACTCCATTTCCACCAACACTGATTTTGATGCTCACACGGTTGTTGCTGTAACTCCGCTTCTTAGAAAATCCTCCCAACTATCATCTTTTGTCTAGCAACCCACTCCTCAGAACGGTCCCTGAAAAGTTTTCATCTTTCTAATCACGGCTCTTGTGCAGTCTCCTTGAGCCCATTTAATCCGCATGCATTCTTTCCATAGCACTAACACTGCCGTCATTTGTTTCTGGTGATCTTCTCTTACGTCCTGATGATAGCTCATTTCTTACCTGAGATCAGGTATCGGCACAGTTATACCTCATCCTTCTCAACCATCTTAAGCAATGTGCTGGGTGTCTAGTGCTGTCCTTTCCTGGTTTCACTTCTGTCTCCAACCATAGTGTATCTGTGGTGATGGTAGTGGTGTGTTGTTTCTCCATTCGTTTGGCCTCAGCTCTGTGATGCCCCTGAAAGCTGTCTTCTTACCAAACCATACATTCCAGTCCAGTTTTCTCTGATCATGCCCGATAGTCCCTCTCCTTCTGTCATGACAAAATCAGCTCCAATCACCACCTTAATTTCCTTCAACTACTGTTGCTCCTCCTGAGGGAAAAAAGAGCATCTTCTTCCACATAAATGTAGATGGCTTCTTTAACTTCTGTCTCTCCTTGCTCCCTCTGCGAGAAACGAGATGTCCTCCTGACCACGAACTCCATTTGCCTCCCATGTATCTGTTGTCTGAAAAATCTATCAAACTTCATAATACTGCCGCATCCATTACTTCCTGTATCCCACTCTTCTGAAGCATTTATTCACACTTTCATTCTCTAGAAACATAGAAACGAGAATTTGATGGCAGATAAAGACCACTTGGCCCATCCAGTATACTGTCACTGCAAACCCTACCTGATCTCTGGCTATTCCCCCACCCCAACACTTCCCAACTAAGATCTTGTACCTATCCCATGCATGCTTGAGGTCCACCACTGTTTTGTTCCCTGCTACTTCTGCTGGAAAATATTTCCAGGCATCCACCACTCTTTCAGTGAAGAGGTGCTCCCTCACATCCCTTTAGTAATGTAGCAACTTACTGCACTCCCTCTTGCTGCAGACTCGCTGCACTGTCGTGGGTGTCAGAAAAGACAAGTGAGGGGGTCATTGAGCCCGAGCATGAACTAAGGCCTGACTGTATGCCTCTCCAGTTAAATCAACCTTAACCTGCCATTAAAGCAAGCAGCATATAAATGGAAACCCTAAACAGGCAGAAAGTCGAACAGTAATGCAAGAAGTGCATTTTCAGTAATGTAAAAACTTGAGTAAATACATCCTATTTGACAGTTATATAGTGACAGTTCTTTTCCTGCTGGAGGACTTCCAGTCTTGTATACTTCGTCAAGTGGGAGCAGTGGGCAGCAATTGTTTTCAGTGTCCAAACCATGTTTTCAGCATGGTGGTTCGTGGAAAGGGTCTCTCTCACCACTGGGTTGAGACAGTGCAAAAGTCATGGCACGGGTGTAATGTCAGTCAGACACTGCTTTGACTATATTTGCCCTATTATCAGTTGCTACCATCTGTGGTATTAGACTGTGGAGCAGATCTGATGCTGAACTACTCCTGCAGTGCCTCCAATATGTGATCACGTCTGTGGCCTTTTAAAGCCAGTCACACACAGAGTTGTCTGCCTCCTGTATCGCAAGGCCCTTGTTTTCACAATTCCGCTGCTCGGGATTTCATGGAATTTAATGTAAACGTGGAAAATTATTCTACAGTTTACATAAAACTGCAGAATAATTTTCCGTGGTTTACATAAACTGCGGAATAATTTTCTGTGGTTTACATAACTTCGAAATTATTTTCCTGAGTTTACATAAACTGCGAATAATTTTCCGTGGTTTACATAAACCTGAAATTATTTTCCGCGTTTACATAAACTGAGGAATACTGTTCCAGCTTACATAAATTGAGGAATAGTGTTCTGTAGCTTACATAAACTGAGGAATAGTCTTCCACAGCTTACATAAACTGAAGAATAGTGTTCTGCAGCTTACATAAACTGAGGAATAGTCTTCCGTGCTTACATAAACTGAGGAATAGTCTTCTGCAGCCTACATAAACTGAGAAATATTATTCTGCAATATACACTGACTCTTCAGTGCAAACTGAAGAAAAGTATTTCACGGTCTACATACCATTCTGCAGAATGCTTTTTGGAATTCTGCAGAACTTTAAAAATTCTGAAAAATATTTTGGAACAGCTCTTACTCATCAGTTTGCCTACTACTACTTTACCTTAAAATCCAAAATAAGCTGGTCCAGTGGCGTGCTGGGCTGAGATACTACTTGCCACACTGGCGACCTGGGTTCAGGAATAATATTCTGTGGTTAACATTAAATTCGTGGAAATTTCAGTGGCCATGGCCTCATGGAAAATGAGGGCCTTGGTGAGACTTCTGGTTCTCTGGAAGCATAGAGTTCTCTTCTGCCACACAACACTGAGGCATCGGAGACTCTGGTGGATGGGCCTGGTGGGCAGTCTACTCACTCTGGGTGGTTGACTGCGAACCTTCCACAGTCTGTCTGCCTTGCCCAGCAGACATTTCTCGTAGTGAGGTTGCAGCTATACTCTTGTTCTCCACTGGAGCTGCCTGTCTGTTGTCACAAATTTATTTTCTGGTGCTGCCCGCCTGTTGTCACCATTTATGTTGATTACATGGAGGGTGGCATTATAGACAATGCCAGGCCTCCTTCTGTCACTGTTCACAGTGTCAGTAGAGGGACTGGCACCGAGGCTGTTGCCAGTTTGGACATTGTCACCATCCATTGTGTTGCTATGGTGATGGAAACTGTGATGGCAGTGGTGCTGATCCTGAGCGGGGGTCTGGAGGGTGGTTGCCCTCCTGGCTGCCCCAATATGAGTAGTGGTGCCCGCCACCATCTTTATTCACTGTTTAGTGCCCATTGTGGAGCCCGTGATCGACTGAATTCTTGTGTTTTACTTTAGTGTGTGGTTACCAGTCCTTATCGGTTCTAAAAAAACGTGTTTTGAATGCTTTTTACTATACCTGTGACACGGTTAGGAACCGATAAGGGAGTCTTGCCATAAAAAAGAGTAAGTCTGGTTAGGCTGGCCATGTCTGAGAAAACCCAAGAAAACCGGCCCACTGGGTTTCAACACTGCAGTGAGTGTGGGGGTCTTTGCTAAGGCCATTCCCCACACCACCTGTGTTTATTGTCTGGGGTTTGAACACCTCGATACAGACTGCCAAATTTAGAAACATTTTCCTAAATCTACCCTTGAGAAGAGATTAGGTAGACTTAGGAAAAGGAGGCCGAGAAGTCCACTGACCCAGATGGCCAGCCCGGTTCGGTTCCCGACCAAACCAGAAGGAGTGCCCTCGGACCAGGGCAGTATTTCTTCGGGCAAGAGGAGAGCCGATCCTGAGGGTTGGTTCCTGCAAAAGGAAATGCAAAGAAAAATAGACCGTTCGATCCAGAGGTTCATGTTCTGACCGCCGAGGAAATAGCCAGAGCGATTCGAATTGTGGAATCGCTCGCCCGGTTCCGACTGATCTGGCACCTTTGGCAGGGTTCGGTTCGGCCAGTTCCCCTGTTCAAGATTATACCCCTGAAGACTTTTATGAACCGGAGTTTGAGGAGGAGGGGAGTTTGAAGATGATGGTAAAGTCTGGATGTGCCTGTGGAACCAGACATCTCCCAGACAGACGTTCTGGTGTTTCCTCCTAGGCTTTCTGAGTCTCCTTCCACTATCTGTTTTACAGAAAAGTGGCTGAAACCCTCCAGCTTCCTATGGAGGAGGCAACGGAGTATCAAGAGGAGCCTGATTATGTGGAAACGATGGACATCCCAGAGTCCAGGAGACTGTCTGTTCCCTTCACAAATCCTTTGGGAAGCAGACACAAAAATCCTAAAGTCTCCCAATTCTGTACCTCCTGTTGACTGAAGGATGGACAAGAGGTATACACTATCAGGCTCAGATACAGAGTTTTATACCCACAATGCAGCCATATTGGGGTAGTGCAGACTGCTGCCTGTGACAAGGCAAACATTCCCTTGGCTCACACTCCCAGACAAAGACTCCAGGAAGATGGATGCTATGGCAAAGAAGCAGTACATGGCATCTTCCTTGGGACTCAGGCAGGCAAACTGTATGGTTTATACAGCCAGGTACCAGAAGTCCAGGTGGGACACTATACTCTATAATTGAGCAACAGGCCTCCCCAGCTGGCCAAGGAGCTGGAGGAGGTGGCTGTTGATGGGATTCAGGCATCAAAGGTACAATTTCATGCTGCTGTGGACTCCAGTGATGTGTCATCAAGAGTCATGGCTTCATCTGTGGCTCTTCGGAGGATGGCTTGGCTCGGATGTACTAGCCTCTCACAGGACACCCAGGCTAAGGCCATGGATTTTCCTGTGGTGGGTAATTCTCTGGAGCAGACAGAGAATTACATGAAGAAAATGGATGAGTACAGGACCACTTATAGGAGTGCTCAGGCCAAGGAGAGGCAAGCAACTCCTCAAAGACAGCAATCTAGGGGAGGGGCAGGCCTTTTACGTAGGCCTTTTACCAAGCACAGGGCTCTTCTCCCTTTTCATAGAGGGGGTTCTTCAGACGAGAGGCAGAAGGGGATAAGCAGGGCTGCATCCACTCCTCAGCCTAAGGCCCTGCCAAGCAGACACACCTGATGGGTCTGCCCGGTCAACTCTCCTATCCCTGTAGGGGGGACTGGATGTCTATTACATCAGACAAGTGGGTCCTGGAAGTAGTAAGCCAGGGACAGGTCCTCGGCTTCAAAAATTTCCAAAGATGAGAACCTGATCTTTCCATCTGCAGATCTCTCAAGAAACTTGCCCTGGAGGCAGAGGTTTCATCTCTTCTGGCTTTAAGAGCCATAGAGAGACTTCCTGCTCTACACTGGGGCAAAGGTCTGTACTCCAGATACTGCCTTACCCCAAAAAGACAGGGAGTGGCGACCCATCTTAGATCTAAGATACCTGAACAAACATCTTTTAAAACCAAAGTTCAAGATGGTGACTCGGGAATAATTCTTCCCTCTCTAAGGCCAGGGACTGGCTAGTCTCTCTGGACCTCAAAGATGCCACCTTTCATATTCCCATCAGGTGCTCCCACAGAAAGTACCTCAGGTTCAAGTTACCTCAGGCCATTATCAGTTCAAAGCAATGCCCTTTGGCCTAACATCAGCTTCAAGGGTCTTCACAAAGTGCCTGGCAGTAGTAGTGCCTTTCTAAGACGGCAAAAGATTTCCATTTTTCCATACCTGGACGATTGGCTCATAGTGGGTCAGTCTCCAGACCAAGTTAAGTCAGACTTGCAAGTGACTCAGCAAGTGCTCACTTCTCTGGGTTTTCTCAACCTCCCAAGTCAGTTCTCGAACCAATTCAGCTCCTTACCTTTATAGGGGCAGAGCTGGATACTGTCAAAGCAAGGGCCTTTCTTCCCTGGAAAGGGCAACAGTTCTATAGAACTGGCTTCATCCTTCAGCCTTCAGGTGTCCCGACCAGCAAGGCACTTCCTTCAGCTCTTGGGCCACGTGGCAGCTTCTACAGCAGTGGTCCAGGGCAAGATTTCAGATGAGGGACATTCAGTTCCATCTGAGGGCCTTTTGGTCCCAAAGGAAGGACCCTCTCACCAAACTGATTCCAGTGACTGGACACTGATCCAAGCTCTTCAAGGGTGGCAGGATCAGGACAATTTAAGGCAAGGGGTCCCTTTGTCACTCAGTCTCATTCGATGGTACTTCACAGATGCTTCTCTTTTGGGGTGGGGAGCTCATCTGGGGATCTCACAGCCCAAGGACTGTGGTCCCCCAGGAGTCCCTCCTTCATATCAATCTCCTGGAACTCAGGGCAGTTTTCTGGCCCTGCAAGCCTTCTCTCAGTTGGTGCAGAACAAGGTGGGTCAGGTCAGAACAGACAACACCACCACTATGCGGTACATCAACAAGCAGGAGGCACTCGGTCTACGGCCTTGTGCATGGAAGCCATGACATTGTGGTCCCTGGCTTATTCCCTGCAAACCTCTCTGATATCAGTCCACCTTCCAGGAAAGGACAATGTGCTGGCAGATGCACTGAGTAGGATCTTCCAGGGCCATCACGAATGGTCCCTGGACCCTCTGGTTTTGAAAGTGATTTTTTCAAGGTGGGGCACTCCAGAGATAGATCTGGTAAAATATGGAACACCCTTCCAAGTAGAGTAGTAAATAGTGGATCCCTGTTGGAGTTTAAAAGGAAATAGATACATTAGTAATGCAAAACAAGATCAAATTAATCCACTAAGGTGGGGAACGGTTCTTCTAGGGACGTGATATAGAAACATAGAATTTGACGGCAGATAAGGACCGCTTGGCCCACCTAGTCTGCCCATTTCCCTACCTAACGGATAAGCTGCAGATCCTAGTTAACCAACAGCCTACTGTTGTTCAATCGACACTGTCTGGCAAGTTCCTTGCCGCTTTAATTCTTCCGGAAGGTCTTCAGCTGGCTCCTCCCACCCACCCGGTGGTAAAACCTCGCTCCACCCCATGACGCCAGATCTTCCTTACCGCTTGGAAGCTCAGGTTCCCTCCTTAGCGCTCGTGCTTAGGCCTGGATCCAAACCTTTGGGTTTTGAAAATTATTTTTAAAGTTTTGTAGACTACGGTCTTCGTCTTCGCTCGCGGCTGTGATGGACAAATCACTCCTGGCTTCGCCGGTGCCCTTGCGGCAGAAGATGTCCCGGACCAATCCGCACTCCATGTGCATTTACTACCTGGGCCTTGCCCATGAGTCCCAGGCCTTGGATCTGTGCAAGTCCTTCTCGGCTCGGTCTTAGAGGACTGCTGCCACAGACTACAACTTGGGCGCCCCGAAACGGTACCGTGAAGTCAAGGGAGGCCCGCTACGGTGTCCACGGCCGCGGGCTCCACAGAGCAGCTGGAGCAGTTGATCACTCTCAAGGAGGAGGAGGAGGCCCAGGCTGCTTCATCTTCCCTCCTCAGCTGCGCGTTCTTCCGCTCTGCTTGGGCTCCTCCCACTGCTTCCTTTAAGGAGCTTTGCCAGTCCTCTCCACCAAAGAAGAAGAGCCATCGGACATTCCAGTAGGTCAAAGAAAAGAACCAAAAGGTAAGTAGACATTTGTGGGAGCGGGAGATCCCTTCACTGGACCGCCGGCTCGACTTTGGTCGAGGTTGCGGCTAAGGCTGCTGGCTTCACAGTGTCCCCGTCAGGTCAGCTGGCCGACATCCGCGACGCTGTCGAGATTTTTCTCGACCGTTGGATGGTTTGTCGACTGGAGAAGCTGACAACCCTTCTTCACCGGTTCTCCCAGGGGTAACCGAGGACTTGCCTGTGCCTCCTGTGCGAAGTCCCCAGTAAGACCCTGAACCAGGGATGGCGGGTTTCCCCTGCCCCTCTTTGACTCACCCCTCGGCGACCCGAAGGTCTCGGTCCTCTTCCAGGTCGATAGGTCCTGCCGACATCGGCGGTCTCCGTCTCGGCACCATGGAAAGTGGCATCGCCCGCTCGTCCTCTTGGAGGATAGGCTCGGCGTAGTTACGCCCGGCGCTCACGAGGACATGATGTGGCAGCAACTTTTGTTGACCAGTAACAAGCCAACTCCGTCGCCTTCTCCAGCAGTTAAGTGGCTGTCAGCAGGCGACAAGCAACCCTCGTGGTTATCGAGGAGCCGACCCCGCGCCAGTTGTTCGGCAAAACCGGCTTGCTCCGCCCATTGTGGTGGAACCACTGCCTCTCAACTCAAGACTGGGGCCCTGACCAAGGATTCTCGGTCGTCAGGGCTTGCCCCATATTGTCGGTCACCCTCACTCCCGATCCAACCTCAGCAGGTGGAGGTGACTCCAGGCACTTCGGCAGCTGTTTGCAGACTCTTCAGAGTCTGACGGCGACTCCTCCCTGTATTCCAGGCCCGTGACCTGGAATCTGCAGAGGTCAGTTGAGTGGACAGGAGCCCATCCTCGTTTTGGGTATACTCACTCATCTCAGAGTCCACTGGGATGCAGCTCGAACCTGTTCAGAATGGGCCAGGTATCCCCTCATGGAGATACTGGACCGAGGAGATTCCCCTACAGAGGCCTTCCTGTGGCCAAAGCCATTGTTGGCCCGGCCCTGGAGTTGTGGCAGCTGCCTGCATCTTGTCCCGCACCTTCGCCAGGATGGCTCTCAGTACGCGGGTCCCCACCGGTTCACTCTCGCTTTCGTGCACCCCTCTCGCGGAGGAGCTGGTGACTGACAGTAGCTCCGCGCCCAGGAACGCTTAGGGATGTGGACAACCGCCTGATAAAGAATCCAAAAGCTGGATTACTCGGGTGGAAGGTTTACGCTGCTTCCTCCCTAGGCCTTTGACAGGCTAACTCGGCTGTACTGATGGCACATTTCTCACATGCCCTTATGGGTTCCCTGGATGAGGTGATTCCTCATCTCCCAGCTAACCTTTAGAGGATGGTCAAGCAGGTGCGGGATCAGGGAAGGGCGGTGGCTAAACAGCTCCAAACTTCTTTGGACATCAGTGACTCTTGTGCCCAGTCAGTTGCGGCCACAGTAGCCATGCGCCGCAGAGCTTGGCTATGGATCTTCACCTCACGGGCGGACACCCAGCACAAGCTGTCAGATGCCCTCCTGGGCACAGACTTGTTCGGGCCAGGGTGGAAGGCCATCTCCAGAGGATCAAGAAGTCCAGTGCCACCTTGGACTCGGTCACATCTGCCCAGGACAAAGGCTGCCAGCAGCAGAGTAAGCCTTTGCCCTTCCGCCTCCTGCAGCACATCTGGCTCAGCAACACCAGCAACAGGGCCAGCAGGCTCACACTTGGCACCCAAGGCTGTCTGCCGCCTCCAGTAGGAAGCCTGGAGGAAAGGGTCCAGGAGGCCCATCGGCCGCCCTTACTCTAAGCCTGCCCAGTGACGGGTTATGGGGTGTCACCCCATGCAAATCCACTTCTCCCGGAGCTCCCCGTGGAGATGGCTCCCACCGCCGTTCTGCCTGGTCCGCTATCACCATGGACCGCTGGTGCTAGGAAGTAGTCGGCAGGACTGCCTCTGAGTTCGAGCAGTTCCTCTCATCGAGCCGCCGCCTCACCGGGGCAACGAACTCAGAGTTTCCGTCGGCTCATCGGGCCGACATTGCCCTGCTTCTCCAGAAGGAGGTAATCAGCGGGTGGCGGACCCGCTCCAGACCCAGGGTTTGTCCAGGTACTTCCTGGTCCCAAACGACGGGGGCTGGTGCCCCATTCTTGACCTGCACAACCTGAACAAGTTCCTAAGGTCGACATCTTCAGGATGGTTACTCTGGCTCAGATCATTCCATCCTTGGAACTAGGCATGTGGTTCTGCTCTCTGGATCTCCAGGACTCGTTCTTTCATGTCCTAATATATCCAGCTCATCAGCGATTCCTCCGCTTCAGAGCAGAGGATCTCTTTACGAGTTCCGGCCATGCCCTTCGCCTCTCTTCAGCTCCCAGGGTCTTCACTAAATGCATGGCAGTGGTGACAGCATTCTCTGCGCACCGAGGGGTCTGGTGTACCTTACCTGGATGACTGGCTGATTGCAACCCCTTCCAGGTTGGAGGTGGAGCGGTCCAGAGATCTGGCCCTCCAGGTCTGCTCTCAGATTGGCCTCCTCATCAGCGAGGCTAAATCAGAACTCGTGCCATCACAGGTGATTCAATTCATCGGGCAGAGCTCGACTCTCTTCAAGCCAGACTCGGCTCCTCACGGACATGGCCGAGGTCCATTCCTCCTTTTCCCAATCATTTCTGGTTGGGCAATTGTGCCTGCCCGGGACTTCCTGCGCCTTCTGGCCTTATGGCGGCCTGCACCAGCGTGGCTCATTGGTTCCATGCATATGCGCCCCTGCAATAGGGGCTGGCCAGCCAGTGGTCACAGTGCTCGGTCCTCTGGACCAGTCGATGACAGTGACCCAGGAGATGTGGGACAGCCTACAGTAGTGGCTCATCCCAGCTCATCTGCAGGAGGTTATCCCATTTGTCCACCCCAAGCCGACGGTCACACTAACGACCAACGCCTCTCTGATGGGTTGGGGTGCCCATCTGGGGATCTCTGGGCCCACGGCCTCTGGTCCCCCCACGAGCCTCCGATGCCACCTGCTGGAGCTTCGAGCGGTTCAGCTAGTCCTCACCGCCTTCACTCTATTTGTGACGGGTCAGGTGGTTCAGGTCCAGATGGACAACACCACAACCATGTACTACCTCAACTGTCAGGGCGGACGCCTCCTGCCTCTCTGCAATGAGGCTCTCCGCATCTGGTCTCTTGTGATCAGCCTGAGGCGGATATCCTAGCCATCCATGTGGCAGGAGCCTCCAACAGTCTGCCCGATGCCCTCAGCCGGATAGGCGCTGCATCTCACGAGTGGTCACTCCTGCTGGAGGTATTGCAAGAACTGTTCTTCCATTGGGGTACCCTCAGGTGGACCTGTTCACCTCAAGGGAGAATCCGAAGCTGAGGCTGTTCCAGCTCACCTCTCTCAGCAGGAGCTCGCTACCAGGATGCCTTCTTGAGGCGTGGACCCTGGGCCTCTCTCGCCTTCCCTCCATTTCCCTTGATCCACAAGGTGCTTCTCAAGGTGAAGAGAGACAAGGCACAGGTGATTCTGGTAGCCCCAGACAGGCCTCATCAGTTCTGGTACCCAGATCTACTCAGCCTCAGCTACAGGCTCCCGAGGTGGCTTCCAGCCCGCCAGACCTGATCTCAGTAGACATGGGAAGGTACTTCATCCGACCTTCAATCCCTGCACCTGACAGCCTGGTTCCTGAGTGGCTAGGGTTCCAGGCCTTGGGTCTTTCCGACGAGGTCCTCAACATCATTGAGGTGTCCCATAAGTAGTCAACCAGAAAATGCTACGCCTAGTATTTTGGACTGCCTGTAGTCCCTTTCTCAGCTAGGGCTTCGATCGGCGACCCTCAAGGTGCACTTGGCAGCCATCTCTGCCTTACTGGTGGGCAAGGCAAGCAGACGGTGGCAGGAAAAGGTGGGTGCTTTTTCAAAGGCCTTGATCACATATTCCTCCGTGCGAGAACCTCCACCTCCGTGGGATCTACTTGCTGGTATTGGCTAAGCTTATGGGCAAGTCATTCGAACCGATGCACAGGTGCGTTATCTCCCACCTGTTGTGGAAGACTGCCTTCTTGGTGGCTATAACGCCAGCCAGAAGGATGGGAGACATCTGTATCCAGGATATCTGCAGGGCTGCTACCTGGAAGTCAGCACACCTTTATTTCCCATTACCACATTGACCTAGAGTCATGCCGGATGCTGGTTTTGGGACCTCGGTTCTCCAGTCCTTAGTTTCCAAGTAAGTATCGTGCGCGCCTTGCCTTCCTCCTCCCGAAGAACTGCTAGGAGTCTGCCAGACAGTGTGGATTGAACAACATATCACGTCCCTAGAAATACAGGTTACTCACCTGTAACAGGAGTTCTAGGGTGGTATATGTTGTGCATCCTGCAACTCTCAAACCTTCCCACTCGGCGCATACCTGGCTTCCAGCAGGCTAGATCTGGCATCATGGGGTGGAGCCGAGGTTTTACCACCTGGGCGGGTGGGAGCAGCCAGCTTGAAGACCTTCCGCAAGAATTAAAGCGGCAAGGAACCTGCCAGACAGTGTGGATGAACAACATATACCACTCCTAGAACTCCTGTTACAGGTGAGTAACCTGTATTTATGAACCAAATGGTCTTCTATCGCTCTAATCCTAGTATAGTAGAAGATGATAAAATGGCAGATCTATTTTATCCTGCCCTGAAGGTCAAGACTAGCAAACTGGAAAGTTCAGTTGGCCAGAGAGTGCTTGATTACTACAGTAGCCATTCAACAGGTCAAATATTTTGTTGAGATTATAGACATAGCTTCCTAAGTAAACAGCAGGGCAATGCTGTTACAGGTGCAGTGCTTGCACTGGCAGTCTTTTGTCATTCTAGAGTGTTTTGTTTATTCTGAGGCGACTGCTGCAGCCTGCTTTGCCAAAATGAATAGTACCATGCACTGATCATGCTGCTCAGGTAGTCGCTGCCACAAAGTTTAAGCTTGGCACCCAAAAATCTGATTTGGCCACAAGTGGTGTGGAACAATTAGGTAACAAGCACTTATTCAATTAATGGTGGGTCTCGTGTGGGCTGTGTTGAAGATGGCTTACACTGCATCGAAACTCAAAATGCACCGATGCCCACATAACAATCGAGATGCTTGCTAATCAACATTAAACTGTATTTGTTTCAAGACAGATTTACTCCGCCTGCCCAGTCCAGAAAACAAGGCTACCGTGGCACTGAAAGCTAGTGGTAATTATGCTGGGATGCAACGGAGGGGCATAACGAGCAGAAGAAAAGAGGTGGTACTACCATTGTATAGGTCCCTAGTGAAACCCTCACCTGGAATACAGTGCCAGTTCTGAGGCCGCGCATCTTAGGAAAGACACAAACAGATTGAGACGGTGCAGAGGAAGGCTACAAAGATGATACAGGGACTGCACCAAAGGCTATATGAGGAGAGACTGGAAGAACTTAACATTTACTCCCTTGAGCAAAGGAGAGAGAGGGGCGATATGATGGAGACATTCAGGTACCTCACGGGAGTAAATAGGTTGCAGATGCTGGACCTCTTCAGGTCTGAGGCTGCATGCAAACCAGGGGACATGACATGAGATTCAGGGAGGAAAATTCAGGGCAATTTGAGGAAGTACTTTTGTACAGAGAGTGGTGGAACCCTGGAATAGCTTGCCACAGGAGGTTGTGGGGCTAAAACGGTTAGGGAATTCAGGAAGGTGTGGGATACATACAAAGGGGACATCAAGAAATAAGTCATCTGAGGGAGTAGGGTATGGGAAGACAAGATGGATCAGGAGGTCCCCATCTGCCATCACATTCTCTATGTTTCTACAGTAAATTGAGTTCTAGCTGAGACATCACAAGCCATGCAAAGTGTTACGAGCATTCAACTAACTTGAGTAGCATGGGGTCTTTTATCACATGGCAGTTTTTAGTTTACTGTAGCTGAACCTTGAGACCAGAAATGTGATACTGCACCTTGAGGGGTGTGGTAGGATTGGGCTATATAATTCCACATGCATGCTTGGTGTCATCGAGGCACAGGTCAGGAAGCATAGGAAAAACAGGAGCAGCTGTAGAATTGCAAAACATTTTTATTAGTACTAGCAGTAACAAAAAAAATAAATTGGTCAGAATAACTATTTATAAAGGCAGAATAAACAGAGGAACTCCACCTGAGTTTTCCTTCAATCTCCGTCTCTTACAAGAAATTACAGCTTTGTTTTTATAAGTCCTTGCAATCATCTTAAACTATAATTATATACATTTCAACAGTAACTATATAATATCTAAACAAAGGAATCCTAATATCAGTTACATTTCCACATAATGATTTGCATTTATTTTTATACCAGCAGATATACAAGGGAGGAAAAGACAGAACAGCAAGGAAGGCTGGGAGACAGTGAGAAGGAAAGAAGACTATCAGGGTAATCAAATCCTAGGTCCCACAGGAAAATGTGGTTGCACAACCAGATAGACAAGAGACAGGAAAGGAAAGAACAGAACAGATCCCTGCATTAAACTCTCCATAACAACTGGGACAGGGTCCTCTTCAACCCTGTCACATACACCCCCTCCTTAAGAGGGAACCTGTTTTATCAAACAGGTTTCCAGAACTTTCTATTAATTCTCTACTAACATTAGCGTCTAACTTCCAGAAATTAAGCACATGTGCAGTATCCTTTTTCTATAACAGTACAACAGTAAAGTTTAAACTCATATTTGTTTTTCGATCTTCAGAACCCTCAATTCCTGATCCATATCTTGACAGAAAATCAGCATTGCTATTCTCATTACCAGATTTGTGTATCACCTTGAATTTAAAGGAAAGCTGTTGTTACTCTCAGGTTAAGCTTTTACAGAAAAGCACTTTTTTTATGCAGAGGAACAGAGTTAAATTTAAGAAATAGTATAACATGGGTATCTAGGTTTGAGAAAGATGATTAGATAGTATGGGTCACCTGAGCGTTGATTAATTCCTTGTATTTTAATAGTAAGTGGATGTGGTGAGAAGTCGCAGAGGAAACATGTTATTGACAGTGCCGAACTAATTGTGCAGCAGTTTGAAAGCAAATGAGAAGCAGCCATGTTGTTTAAGAAGAAGATGGAACCCACCCACCCAATGGACACTGTCACTTCCAGCTAAAATGTCACACTGTGCAGTAAAGCAAGCACAGGCAATCACGCTGTATAAAAGAGAAAACTAGAACTTAAGCAAGTGACTGTTAAAATGCACCAGACACGTAGGTTTGCAATCGCAGTGTCAGTGCATTGAGCGTTGTCAAGGTATTCTTACCGACCATTAGTCATACGGGCATATGTAGTCTGAACAGTGAGTCCCATTTCAAATAAACAAAATCAGAGCATCAGAAGACATCCACCGACTAAGCCTGTTGAGAAGCATCGATAAGTATGTAAAAAGAAGTCAGTGTAGTGGAGTCATTGCAAGTCTGTGCAGTCAAAGTATTCAGACACGCCTTCTTTGCAAGTTTAGCTGCTTCCCAAAGCCTGTTCGCAGATGCTCTCTGTTATGATTCAGCTGTAATGTGAGCTGTACTGGCAGTGAAATGTATCTGGAAGCGCATAGTAAGTAAGTAGTGTACTACTCAGTTGGAGAGACACAGAAAGACAGGCAATGTCCATTGCTAGCGAGGTAGGCAAAATTGCAGAGAAACAGTAAAATAACTTTTGTTGCATAATGTGGGTAGCTGACCCCAAAAGAGACAGTGAGAGAGAGAGAGGTGAGACAAAGCAAAGAGTGATCAGCATGGTATCGAGAACCAACACTGCCAATTATCGGCCTGTGTCAGTAATAGGAAAACAAGCGAAGAAAGGTAATATCAGTCAGCAGCGTTCTGTCCTGGCATCACTATGCAGCAACAAGAGTCCGCATGGTATGTTTAATATGTGGCAGTAGTGGATTAATTAGAGGAGGATGTGGGATGAGCAGTAGTTCACTGTAACCAGAGAATGGAGTGTGGAGGGGGGACATGCTGTGCAAACTGAGAGACTGCAGCATGAGCAAACAGAACAGTACAGCACTGTGTTGTCAGCAGAATAAAAAGTTCCACTTGCTCCTTGATTGCAGTGTCTGTGGCCTGTTTACACAAACTTCTTTGTTGTGTACTATTTTTACTGTGGCAGAACACAGAAAACTGTGGCTTCACGCCTAAAATAGTGGAGGAACACTAAGTAGTTCCCATATGTTTTTCTGTTATAGCAACAGCTTTTGTCCATTTCTTCCCAAATGTAGCTCATAAAGAGTAGTAATAACTTCACTCCAGGGTGTCGGTTATTGGGAATCAACACCTGGGTGCTGTGAGGACTCTCGGCCTGCAGCCTTGTGCCGCACAACGCACCTGGGTGTTGAATAATCCCCAATAACTGCACACCCTGTCATGGTTATTGTTAAGTTCACATCTCAAGTATGGCAGATTGTCGGGCGACGACATCAAAAGCAGTGTACACACCCTGCTCTTTGACACACAAATGCATTAAAGCGCTGGTGTGGCACCGCAACTTTACAGTTAATGGAGCGCCTGAAAGTCCACCATACCTCCGGTAGCAGACTTTTCTTTCTTAAATTAAACTTCATTCCTCTGCATAAAAATGCACTTTTCTGTAAAAAACTTAACCAGAGGTGTAACATTTGCAGGGCAGGAGCCCCTGCACAGCTTTCCTTTAAATGGCTGTAGTGCCAGGTACCATCTTGTGATTCTGGAATTTTTATCTTTCATTTGGTTAAGGCAACAGAGAGGATTATGATCTCTTGTAAGTACAAAGTCAGTTCCTAGCAAATAAAACTTAAGGGACTCCAAGGCCCACTTTGCTGCTAAACATTCCTTTTCAATGGTGGACTAACTTTTTCTCTGTCATGCAACTTCCTACTTATGTACAGAATAGGATGTTTCGTCCCATCTATATTTTGACTCAGGACTGCACCTAGGCCTACCTCTGATGCATCTGTTTGTAACAAAATGGTTTCTCAGAGTCTGGGCTTCTCTAAACAGGGGCCTAACATAATGCAGCTTTTGTAGCTTGAAAAGCTTCATCACCTCTGAGGCCTGTTTCACATTATTTGGGTACAGTTTTTTCGTGAGTTCAGTGAGGGGGTAGCTAACTTGGCAAAGTTGGGAACAAATCTCCAATAATAACCAGCAAGCCCTAAAATGACCTGACATGTTTCTTTGGTTTATGGACAGGGATGTTAGCTACAGCTTCTGTTTTAGAAATGTCTTGCTTAACTTTTCCATTTCCCAACACATAGCCCAAATATCTAGTTTCCTGCATGCCCAATGCTCATTTGGTAGGCTTAATAGTCAGACCTGCATTTTTGATAGCTTGGACTACTGCTCGTAGGCATTCCAGGTGGCTTTTCCAGTCTGGACTGTACACCATGACATCATCCAGGTATGCAGCACAATAACCAGTGTGAGTTGATAAAATTACATACATGTAGTGCTGTAATGTAGCTGGCGCACATTGTAAACCCAATGGCATGGTGGTGAACTGATAGAATCCAACAGGAGTGGCAAATGCAGTTTAGTCTCTGGATTCTTTAGCTAAAGGATTTGCCAGTAACCCTTGGAGAGATTGAGGGTACTGATATACTTTGCACTCCCCAGTCTGTCCACCAAATCATCTATTCTGGCCATAGGATAACTGTCAAATTCTGACACTTGATTAAGTTTCCTAAAATCAAGGCAGATTCTAACACCCCTTCTTTTATGTTTACAGTTACCATTGGAGATGACCAAGCTCTCTTCGGCCCCTATGATATCCAATTCTTTAATTTTTGTATTTCCTTAACCACGCCAGCTCTTAACTGCTGTGGTAACCTGTATGTCTTTTGCCTAATAGGGCGAGCATTCCTTGGCACTATTACGTGCTCAACCCTTTGCTCGGCCTGGTACTGTGGTAAAAGTACTGTTAAATATCTTTAGCACATTACATATTTCTGCAGTTTGTTTTAAGGTATAGGAAACATTCACCTTCACAGCATCAGCAGTTACAGTTTGTTCCAGTCTGTCATAAGCTACATCAATATCTTCTTTATCAGTTTTTGTAAAACTAGCAAAGCAGCTTTTGGTGTTTTTCAACCCATTTCTTGAGGAGGGTAGCATAGTATATCTTAGTAGGATTTTTTCTTGTCAGGGGTCTCAATCTCATAGTTAACGGTGCCAGTACATCTAAGCACTTTATAAGGCCCTGCCACTTCATTAACAGTTTATTTTTCTGTTGTGGGTAACGGTAGCAAAACCTTTTCACCGGCTGAAAAACTTTCTTCTTTACCCCATGGTCATAATATACATTCTGCTGGTTTGGGGCCTCTTCCTGATTACTATGGTCAATTTCAACATATTTTGCCAGCGCCTGTCTTGACGCATATATAAGACATTATTGATTGTTTCTGAGTGAGGTTATCTTCCCACGTTTCTTTTATCACATCCAGTGGCCCCTTGGCTGCCTACCATACATCATTTCAAATGGTGAAAACCCTGTTGATGCCTGTTGCACTTCTCTAGTCAAAACAGGTAAGCAAGTATTGGTCCCAATCTTTCCCTTCCCTTTATAAACCTTTAACATGCTTTAGGGTTTGGTTATAATGCTCAACAAGACTGTCTGTCTGAGGGTGATAGGAGGAGGTTCTTATGGCAGTGATACTTAGTAGTCTGTACAGCTCCTTAAGTAATGCAGCACCAAAATTACTACCCTGATCAGTAATAATTTCTTTAGGTATGTCCACTCTGCTGAAAAATTTTTGCAAGCTCTGCTGCCGCTTTCAAACTGTGACTAGCACGCATTGAACCGTTTCTTGCACGAGTAGCATAGTCGTGATACCACAGAATAAATCTATTACCCTTTTACTTTTGTCTAAAGGACCAACCACATCCATTGCAATTCTCTCAAAAGGCACATCTATCAAGGGTAGGGGCACCAGGGCACCTTGTCTTTTCTAGTGACTGGGGCTACTTTCTGACACTCAGCACAGGAATTAAAATAGGTAGCTATATCTTCATGAATTCCAAACCAGTAAAATCTGTACAGCAATCTAGCGAGGTGCGATACCTCCTGAGTGACCAGCTGTAGAACTGTCATATGCTATCTTTAACAACTCTGTTCTCTACTTCTGTGGTATAACCAATTGTTCTGTCTGCTCCTGTGTCTGAGGTTTAACCCAAACTCTGTACAGAAACCCATTACATTTTTTAAACATTGGTCCACCCTGTTTTGGTTTCACCCCAGCTGCTTAAAATAACCCTGAGAGAAACATTGTTAGCTTGCTCTGAAACAAAATCACAATCAGTTATCAGTTTAGCTTCAGCATTTTCATATTTTACCCTTTATGTCAATCAGTCATTTGTTGCCACAGTTTCTTCAGGCATCGTCTTTCTTTTCTGGATTTCTGGATCTTGGAGCTGTGCTCAAACAAGTCTGAATCAAAATCACTGAAAGGAAAAGTGTCCCCACCATCTGAAATTTTCTTTGCCTGAGCTCTTGTCACCACAGCTGCTGAAACATCAGGATTTACTCCCTCTTTGATTAACTCAGTAAAGTCCTGGAAAGTAATTTCCAAATCACAGGTACAGATAACTTAGGTACTACCCCCACTTTTTATTTGGTGTGACACACCCTTAATGGTCAGTCACGTGGGTGGTAGGATAATATTGAGTGTCCCTGTGGATGCAGATGACACCAGTACCTGGTCCTTTTGCACAGTATTTTCCCAGCACTTCAGCATGCACTAGGGTCTGTCTGCTTCCTGAAGCAATGAGTCCCTTTACAGTCTTATCCCCACCTTCACATCTGTTAAGTACTTGCCCAATTTGCCAAGGACAGATCTGCTCCAGTGTCACTGTTCATATGGCAATTTCTTGCAGTATGACCTAGCTTATTATAGTTATAGCAGATAACCTCTTTGGGCACAGATTTGTTACCCTACCAGAGTTCTTATCAGTCTTGAGTTTAAATGGGGAAAAGAGTGTCTTACTACTTGGCTGTTACCTCGCTGCTGTGGCAGCTGTCTGGCTATTTGTAGACTTGGCCAAAGAAACAGCCTGTTCCCCACTTTCTGGTTGGTGTTCTTTACCCAAAGCTGCACATCTGTAGGCAGGATGTTGATGAATTGCTCAATGGCAGATGTGTCATTGATCTGTGGGACTGTTTTGCCCTCTGGTTGAGCCATTTTATCAGGAGTTCTCTGAGTCGGGTGAAGGCTTCTGAGGATTGTCAACTGAGTTTTACTTCAGAGATCGAAATCTCTGCCTGTAGGTCTTCCAGAGATGTCATACCTTTTCAGGATTTTGCTTTTCACCAGGTCATAGTTATCTGACTGAAGTGTCCATATTGCTGAAGGCAAGTTGAGCTTTCCTGCAAGGTAGGGTACCAGTCTGATTGTCCATGCTGCTGCTTTGACCATTGGCAGGCTGTGGCAACTCTTTCAAAAGTTGTCAGGTATGTCTCAATATCATCTGAAGGGCACAGCCTTCTAAGTTTAATGGCTTTTAAATTGCTTGTGTTTTGTTGTTAATCTGGATCTGTGCCAGATCCTCTGCCTTTGATAGGTTGCAAGGCATCCAGCCATCGCTGCTTTTGGCGCTGCATCTCTTCTCTCATCTGCTGCTTCTGTTCTCTCCTCTGCTTCTCCGCTCTTTTTGTTGTATAGCCCACCATTTGAAAACGTCCATCAGGCTTTCAGGTCCTGTTACTGCCTGTTCTTTTTTCATGACTTGTACTGGCTGTACAATCTCAGCTTGACTTCTGTCTCTGCTAGTTTGGCTGCCATTCTCCTGGTAACCACTCCTGGACTTGCTGCTACAGAATCCATACCTTTCTCTATGCTTCCCTGGTACAAGGTCCAGTACCCACGCACAAAACTCCTGGCTTAGTGTATGCACGCGTGAAATCCCACTTTAGGTTGACACCATCTGTTGTCAAGGCACAGGTCAGGAAGCATAGGAAAAACCATAAGCAGTTGTAGAATTCGTAAAAATGTTTATTGGTACTAGCAGTAACATAAAAAATAAAATTGTTCAGAATAACTATTTACAAAGGCCCTCAGTAGTGGGAAAGATCATGGAAGCACTACTGAAGGAGAGATTGGTGGAACATCTGGTGTGTCAATGGACTACAGGACCCAAGGCAGCATGGTTTCACCAGGGAGAGGTCATGTCAGACCAACTTGGTTGAATTTTTGACTGGGTGACTAGGAGGTGAATCAGGGAGGGCAGTGGACATGGCCTATCTGGACTTCAGCAAGGCCTTTGACACTGTGCCACATAGAAGACTATTACACAAACTGGGGAATATGGGTGTGGCAGGACAGTAGTGTGGTGGGTAGGTAACTGGCTGGGTGGCAGGACACAGAGGATGGTGGTAAATGGCTGTCACTCCACAGAGGGAAGAGTGACCAGTGGGGTACCACAGGATCAGTGCTGGGACCGTCCTATTCAACATCTTCATCAGTGACATGGTGCAGGACCTAGAAGGCAGAATTTCACTGTTCGCTGATGACACAAAGCTCTGTAACAGAGTAGACACACCAGAGGGTGTAGACAGAATGAGAAGCAACCTGCAGAAACTTGAAGAATGGTCAGGGTTTGGCAGTTGAAATTCAATGCAAAGAAGTGCAAGATAATGCATATGGGGCACAAAACCCTGGCACAATATATCAGTTGGGGGTGAGGATATAGCATGCACCAAGCAGGAAAGGGATCTTGGGTTATCATCTCTGATGACCTCAAGGTAGGGAAACAGTGTGACAAGGCAGCAGGTAAAGCAAATAGGATGCTGGGATGTATAGGCAGGGGCATCACCAGCAGGAAAAGGGAGGTCATAATATCCGCTATACAAGACACTAGTGAGGCCTCACCTGGAGTACAGTGTACAGTTCTGGAGACCATACCTACGTAAGGACATAGACAGGGTAGAGAAGGTTCAGAGGAGGGCAACAAAGATGGTGCATGGATTGCATCACAAGTCCTATGAAGACAGGTTGAAGGAACTGAACATGTACTCCCTGGAGGAGAGGAGGGAGAGGGGATATGATAGAGACATACAAGTATCTTACAGGGAGGAACAGGGTGCAGGAAAACACTATTTTTAAGCGAAAAAGATGTTCCAGGACTAGAGGGCATGGGATGAAGTTGGAGGAGGACAATTCAGAGGAAACATGAGAAAGAATTTCTTCACAGAACGGGTGGTGGACAAGTGGAACACCCTGGCAGAGGAAGTGGTGGGGCTGAAACAATCACGGGATTTAAGAATGCATGGGATAGACAAGGAATTCTGGAGGTCAGGGTAAGGTGCAACAGACTTCTAGGAAAACAAACTGAACTTACAAGCTCAAATGGGCAGAATGGGTGGGCCATAGGTTCTTATCTGCCAACACTGTCTATGTATCTATGTAATAAACAGAGAAGCTCCATCTGAGTTTTCCTTCAGTCTCCGTCTCTTGCAAGAAATTACAGTTTTGTTTTTATAAGTCCTTGCAATCATCTTGAACTATAATTATATACATTTCAACAGTAATTATGTAATTTCTAAACAAAGGGATCCCAATATCAGTTACATTTCACATAATGATTTGCATATATTTTATACCAGCAGATATGCAAGGGAGGAAAAGACAGAACAGCAAGGGAAGGCTGAGAGACAGTGAAAAGAAAAGAATTGCAAGACTGTCGGGTGATCAAACTTAGTCCCACAGGAAAATGTGGTTGTGCAACCAGACAAGAGACAGGAAAGGAAAGAGCAGAACAGATCCCTGCATTCAGACTCTCCATAACAACTGGGACAGGGTTCTATTTAACCCTGTCACACTTGGTACCTGCAGGAAGCTGCAAATGGCAGAGGGCAGTTGTCCCAGACAGTCACAAGCTGCGATGGTGTAGTCATTTCTCCACAAAAGTTTAGAAAGGATGCTGATGATAGATTAATTTAATTACATGACTTTCAACCCCAAGGGCCTTGCAACTCCAGTAAAAATTGTGCCATTTAGATAGCAGTTTCTGGTAGGAATGGCATTTGTAAGAACCAGAAAGGTGCTAAGAGATTCTTATTTGTTAACCTAATTTTGAACCTAGTAATTCCAAACATGCAGTAAAGTAGCAGCTTATGACACCTAAAAAGAATTGAAATGATGTCACCATCGTTGTTGTGCTGAGGATGTTGAACCACTCTAGCAACCCAGGATTGGGCCCGAGCCTAGAATGTCAGCAGTGGAGGACAACACGGAGGATGCTGTTCTCCCAGGGAGGGCAGGGGAGTGTCACTGCAGTGCTTCAGTAGCAGCTTCCTGGTGATGACTTGGTGGCATCATTGACAGTATGCGTGACCACACACGCCTGATATCTCCCAAGACGCTGCTGCATGTGTGTGCTCATGGGAGGGCAAGACCAGAAAAGTGGAATGCCCCAGTGTGCAGTGGCATGATGCCAGGCAGTTTGGACACATCTAGACTAGATTGCTTACCTCACCACTGGGCAAGACTCCCTGTGATGGGGGCATGCTGACCCCCACAGGCACTGACACTGTATGCTAATGGTATGGCCATTAAGTGCGCATGCTTATGCATCTGCATGCCTGCACATGGCAGTAGCCAGTGTCCTCTCTTCCCCAAGTGGCTGTGACTGCACTAGCAGCTGTGGTTACCAGGTGAGAGAATTGTAATGGAGCAAGATGCTCACCTTCCTGGAGGAGAGTGTCTTCTGAGAAGCTCAATCCTCCTCCTCCTCCTCCTGCCCTGCCTCCATTGTGCCAGCATCATTTCTGAACACAGGTCACCAGCGCAGTGGGTGGCAGGTACCACTGTCGCTATGATGAAGGGCTGAAGGAGTCTATTTTTTAATTTTTAACCAGTTTGCCAAATGTTTGGGGAGTCTAGCAGATAAAAAAAACCTGAAGAAAACCTGACATTCCTGTTCTGTGAACAGTGAAATCACCAATTAGAAATTGTGTGATATGACTTGTTGACAAAAAACAGTGTCTGCTTTATTAGAGAGTTGAAACAGCTTGCTACCTGCTTAGAAATGTTTATTTGGTATTAGAAATGAAGATGTAAACTGTTGTACTTGAAACCAAATATGTGAGTGAAAAAGCTGCTGTTTTATTCTACAAATGCATATAATGTATGATGCGATAGTGTATGGAAAGCCATACACTGCAGAAAGTCATTCTGCTTCAGTAGCAGCATCCTCACTAATGCAGAATGACTTTATTTATTTTTTCATATATACTTTAACTTTTTTTACTTTTTTTTCTCCCGCCCCCACTCCTCCAGGCCACGGCATACACATGCGTGCGCGGCCGAGGCGCACACACACACCAGGATCCAGTGGCCCTTCCGCCTCCCTTACTTACGCCGCCACACTGCACTCACCTATGCACCCACTGGACCTCCACCTGGTGGGAGCAGGACTACGATGGGCGGGCGCCCACCTTTGGAGGGAGAGCCAAGGCTCAATCCCACCCAACCCACTCCTGAGCCGGCAGCCCGCGACTGGTGTCATTCCCAAACCCGGTCACCGCATAGCGCAAGGTAAGGCGCCAGCATCTCAGCCTTTCTGCGCCACTGGCCGGCATGACTTTTTATTCTGCATTAATGAGAACGCATAATACAAGCGGCTCCATCAGCGTTTGCTATTTGTCAGTGGCTGTCAGAGAGTTGCACACACGTGCTGGCCAATTGGCAGTTGTTGTTCGGTGCAGTCAGCAGAGCGGACTTGAAACTTAAAAAGTGAGTGCTTATGATTTTTTTATCTATTTTCATGACAGCTGTTGACATCGGGTCCCACCATACATAATATAAAACAGTGTATGAGAACATACACAACTCAGCTACTCTTCATACAAACATACGAACAAGCCAGCAGAAGAAGGCCATTTGGTCTATCAAGTCTGCTCATATTGCAGGGTCCACAGCTTGAGCTAATGTCTCTGCCTCCCTCCCCACTCCTCCCATCCTCCCTACCCATGATTCTTATATTCCCCCATGCCTCTTCCGCAGCGCATTCCAAGTGTCCACGACTCTTTCTGTGAAGAAGTGCTTCCTGACATCCCTCCTAAACCTCCCACCCTCCAGCTTAAGACTGTGCCCTCGTAATATGGTTGCCACTCAGCTTAAAGAGACTTTCCTTATCAACATTATTTATCCCTTTCAAGTACTTGAATATCCCAATCATGTTCCCCCACTCCTGTCTTACAGGGAGTACTTGTTCAGTACCCTCAACCTCTCCTCGTATGCTTGCCCTGCTGACGCTATCATCTTTGTAGCCTCCTCTGTACCTTCTCCAGCAGGTTAATGTCCTTTTGAGGTGTGGGCACCAGTACTGAACTCCACACCTAGATGCGGCCTTACCAGTGACCTGTACAAGGGCAGTGTAACCTCCTCTCTCCTACTACTGATCCCTAGCTATGCCTTCATGTATACAGTGCCGATTTAGGACCTCTAAAACTTTGCCTTCGAGGTCATCAGTCATGATTGTATTCACTAGGGGAAGAATAGCATTGTTGTTTATGGTTTCCATACACTGTCCTATATGTTTTACGGTGATACAGCTGATGTGCAGAGTCTATGACATTGCTTGCTTGTATTAAAGTATTTTTGTACCAGTACTGCAAATTTACATTATATAGTAGCATAAATGTGACATGGTGGAAACCTTTTCAAGCATAAGAATATATCCATTCACTGGATTTAACCATTGATGATCAACAAAATATATTTACACATTTTTTGCAGGACTGCAGTCTCTCAGTGTTTCTACATAGCTATCATGACTTCCTTAGATGAAGTGGTATTCGCTTAAAACTAGAAGGTGTTAAACTCATATAGGGGTTTTATTACAGTTTTTTCATATCAAGGTATAATGCATGTCTGAAAAGTGTGATAGAAGGAAAACGGACATTCAGTGGCCTGACTCAGAGTGCAATTTATCTTCATTGGGGTTGGGGGGAGAAGCTGGTACAAAGGTTCTACCCTTCCAAATGATGATGCATGTCATATGCTGAGGCAGGCCATTGTGTGTCCAGTTTATACCACATATTTCAAGTTAGCTGTTTTTTGTTTTTTTGAGTTGTAACTGTACATACACTATATGATTGACTTGTATAAATAAGAGGTACCATTTTGACTTCAGTGCTCTGATTAGAATGCTGCATAGTTGCACTGTGATGTTTCAGCTGCTCTCCCATAAGTTGACTTGCCATTGTCCACACTCCCTGCATTTCAATACTGTTCAGGTACATTTTTTTGGGGGATGTTACAGCTCTGTGTTCCTGGTGTCTAGCAGCACCCCTTCTTCACCCAGCTGAAGCTTTGCCTGATTGAGACTTGTATGCAGCTGTATAAGGTGGTTTTCACAACTTAACTTAGAACAGCCAGTCCAACTCTTGTAGCATCCCTACATGTGCAATGGTGCCACAGAACTTGGAATGTTTTTAAATGAAAACTTCCTTTGAGTGCTTGTCTCCGCTGGCAGCCTTCGCTTAACGGATCTTTGTTTTCCACTGAAAACATCCCCAGACTGTGCTCCTCCAATTTGATGGCTATGACAAAGTTTCTATTTCTGTTTTTATTTAAATTTGATTTAATAACATTTATTTCTCTCTCATTTCGCTGTTTCAGTGCTGTTTCTTGTTTAAAATCTGTTTTCTCAGTTCTCTCACAGCTCCCAGGAAACAAGAAAATAATTGCATTTTACTGTGTTCTCAAGAGTGTACCAGAGTTTAGCTGTAAAAATATTTAAAATTCTCTGGTTCCTTGTCTGAGTTCCTGGTCATCAGATTTTGTACTTCTTTCCTATTTTCGGTCTTTTAACATGCGGCCTAGTGTGGAACTGTTACTGGCTCATGACAACTGCGGTCAGTTTCTGAGTGCTTTCATAGGTGCCGAACAGGAGGGGCCACTAGGGCCATGGTCCTACCCACTTTCATAAGTGGCCCTATCAGTTTTGCAGTCACGTTAATGTATTTAATAGGGGAGAATTTACCTCTTATGTCTTTGGCCCTACCACTTTTCAAACCGTTCTGGCACCAATAAGTGCTTTGCCAAGATTTAAAGTACTCTATTTTACTGTTGAAGTGAAATTTACAAGTCGGCTCACTGACTGCACTGAACATCTGAACTGGCTCTCATGGACTGAGGTCAGACCTATTTCAGTGGTGCCTGCCTGGCCCCAACTCTCAGTCAGGGAAAAGACTGGGCCCACTGGTTTCAAAAAGTGCACTCAGTGTAGCACCAATTTGTTTAAGGCAGATAGGCATACTATTAAAGTGGTTGGGCACTGCTCACGGCTGAAAAAACAGTGATCTGTGCAGTGTGTTTTGTCCAAAAATAAAGAAAAGAAGACAAGCAATGAAAAGCTTTCTCTGTCAGCTCCTGCCTCTGTCCAGCTCCAAAAGTGTTCCCTGTAAAGGCTGCCAGCCCTTTGGCAAAATGTCAGCTGAATCTGCTTCACCAAAGAATATATCCTCTGGAATGGCAATTGGCAAAAAAAAAAGATATCAGGTAACCAGGTCTGCATCCGATTATTTTACAAATATCCAAGCTCTGAGGGCGATCCAACCTGCCTATGAAAAGGCAAACACAACTTTTCAAAAGCACCCCTTGATAAACGCTCCAGAAAGATTGATGCATTAGGAAAGTGGTCCTACTCATCAGCATTTAGTTTTGAGACATGCTGCCTTTCTGAGCTACACTGCTCATTACCAGGCAGCATTATGGAAAGAAATGGTGCATTCTGTGATAGCCTGCCTTGATGGCAGGTTACAGGCACTGCAGGCCTGGATGCTCCCAAGCATCAACTCCGAATGTCTGTGGACGTTGGTGACACTGCCACAAGGGTTTATCAGGAGCAGGAGGTATGCCTGCTTAAGAACCACTGGACTTTCCTTGACTTACAGAACAAAGTAGCTGACTTCCGCTTGAGGGAACCTCACTTTGGTGAGACTAGACAGAGTCGCATGGATAAAGTTGACAAAAACTTTAAGGGGGGAGTTTTTTTTTTTCACTAGACGGTGTATCCTCAACCATACCAGGCTCAAACAGGCTTCAGCACAGCAAGGGTGACAGAGGTAAGAGGCAGGCCACTAGCACCAACCCCTCACAGCCAAAAACTAATCACTGACATGCTAAATGTTGCCAGTACTGCAGAACCCTGTAGGGGATGCTTTTACCACCACAGAAATTGGCAATCTATAACAACAGACCAGTGATGCTGGAATTGTGTGTGAGGGTCTCTTTGGCTTTCTTAAAACAACCAAAACAAAACTGACCAAAAACCTCAGAACAAAAATCAGAAAAGGAACAGCAGCAATTAATGTAAAACTGGACATTCAAAACTGCTGTTTCGGCCGCCAGTGGCACTGAGGTTGAGGCGGTGGGCGCCACACCTGCGCCACGCCGGCGACCCAGGTTCGGAACGGACTCAGGTTGCCGGGGTCGGAGGGGAGCAGGAGGATCGAGCATCCAACGGACGCTCCTCTTCCAGGGGTGGGTTCTGGGTGCTATATGCACCGACGCCCGGGCCGTGGATGCACGGCACCGGGGCACAGGTGGCTAAGGGCCAGGAGGACGCCTGCTTTGACAACGGCGGCGCCAGCACGCTTCTGTCTGGACATCAGTCCGGCGTGCCGACGCCCTCGGTGCGAGAGGGAGAAACGGATAAACCCCAGTGGTCCTAGATGAAGACGGCTCCACCTAAGATCACTGATCCCAGAACAGACCCCAATGTGCAGAAGGAGGGAGGAGAGAGCACTCTAGGGGTGATCCTGGGTGAGTGGGCGAAGGGGATGAGCAGTCCAAAGGAGTGGACACCGAGTAGGAAAGGGGATAAAGAGGAAGGTTAAAACAAACAAAAAAAAAACTGCTGTTTCAAAAAGCAGTAGAGAAAATACCAGCAAAAGGAAAAAGGAAGGATCTTCTCCAGATATTTCCTAACAAAGACAAAAACATCAGTGGAGTCGTGGCCTATACTTGACCTGAGGTGTCTCAACAGGCACTTAAGGAAAGAAAAGTTAGAATAGTAAGTCTGCACTCAATGATCCCTTCACTGCAGCAAGGGACTGGCTGTCCTCACTGGACCTGAAGGATGACTGTTTCCATATTCCAGTCAGGAAATTTCACAGAAAATACCTGAGATTCAAAGTAGGAACACGACAGATCTTCTTTGAGGATATTTATTTTTTATTTAAAAGTGTGGTAACTGGAGAGCACACTGAGCCAAAGCTCAGTTCCAGGTGCGACCTGGGGAGGGGCAAAGGAGTCAAATGCATATGTACACATATATCTCTTTCATTAGGCTATACTTTTGAACTACACCCACATCAGCTTAGAACCACACGGAAACCTGTGCATGCCAGAGGCCACCTGCAACAACACGCACCAGCATCTGCATAAATATGGGCAACCCCATCCTCCTCAGTTCTTTTCTGCTGATCGTACTCGGACATGCCAGGGAAACGCCGACCACAAGCTGTCATGTTTTCAAATAGTCACTAATTTAGTGATGTTCGCACGCCTGTATGCCGCTAAAAGAACTATCAAAGTTCTTCCAGTATTGTGAGTGTAGAGAAAGATTTACAAGGACCATACTATGAGGTGTGTATCTGCTGTTTAGGGCCTCTCTCAGCACTAAAGCATGTGAGATTTGTTGGGGCTTCAGCTCCACTACCAGGCGATATCAGAAAGCAATGCTGGAAAAGTTCCTTTGAAGGAAACTTTGGCAGCGATGAAAAACAAATGCAGGGAAGATCCACGCCGCTTGCTCCATTGACCAAATCGTATTATTAAAATCAAAAGAAAAGTTGTCGCTAGGAAGCCACAAGCATAAGCATAGGGACAAAGAAAAGGCCTCCCTGATGAGCTCCAGGTCACCACTGCAGCTATCAAGTAACCTTCTACCTTATTATTGTTCACCTTGGCAGTGATAATAACAGCCCCCAACCGCCGACAAGACGCTAAGGTTAGCTTGGCTTTAGGTGCACTACTGGCCTGTAATGGATGGTATGTTGCAGTTGTCGCAAGGTCTTACCCATGGTTGACTGTAACAGTTAAGAGCCCTAATACAGGCGCATCAATGCACAAGCAGTGCTGGTGGTGTGTTCAGAAATGATGCAACACTTACTTGATGTCGACGGGACTTACTACTTCCCAGACCCTATCGATGTCTCAAACCAGCACACACTGCAAAATAGACCTCTTCAACTGCTGCCAGAGTCACCGTGCAGTCTTCTATTCCCATCATCGAGAGAGACAATGACAAGGTTGAATATAATCCAGACCTCAGCGGAGGATTTTGAGGAGGAGGAGGAGGAGGAAAGATATGCTGAAAACCAGTATCTACCTGGCACCAGCTCCACTTCATCTTTCTGTAGTGAGGACTCTGTGGTGAATACCCCAAGGTCACCACCAGAGGAGTCCTCTTTCCAGTCCACGATGCAGCAAATGCAGGCTGCCATGGGTTTTACATTGAGGATGAAGCTTCCACAAAGAAAAATTTGTGCCAGAAACTCCATCTATTGTCATTCCTACATTATAGCCAGCTCTGAGGGTGTTACATATGCAGCCAGGTATGCACCAAATGCCATACCGGCTGGTACCCCAGAAAAGCTGATAAGATGTATCCTGCACCATCTAATAAGCCTTACTATGCCAATCATACCTAGAAAAGCTGATAAGATGTATTCTGCACCATCTAATAAGCCTTACTGTGCCAGTCAGCCAGAAACTGATTCTGTGGTGATCACTGTTGCCCATGATAGGTCCAGAGCACGTAAACACATGAGCTCTCTGCCCCTGACAAGGAATCCCAAGAGGTTGGATGTCATAGGAAAATGCACTTATGCCTCTGCCTCATTGGGCCTATGTATTGCAGACTACCAGGCCTGCATGATTAAATGCCAAAAGACACTGTGAAGTGCCAAGGCTGCAGCACTGACCTTACCTGAGGGTAATGCCAAAATGAGTTCCTTAAACCCTGACTGCAGGGTCTGAAGTGGGTAAACATTTTAACATTTAATCCGCTCAGTCTATGATATTTCAGATGTATCTGCCAGGGCATAACCGATGACAATTACTGTGCTGTCCTACCTGCCTGTCTAGTACTTGTAACTTGAGATAGACTAAGGCTGCCCACCTCTCCTGATTTGTGCTGCTGCACCTAACATCAGTATATAGAATGAGAGATGAGCCAGTTAGTTAAATGCAGTATTAGACTTGTGTGCTTATCTAAGATGTGACTCCTAGGGTTATCAGCCTTTCTAGGCTGCCTTTGATGCCACCACCTTACGCCCTATACAAACCCCAAACCCATCATCATATCTTATCTTATCAGAACCTCACTGACATTCCTAATGCTAACTGAAGACATGTAGCCCGGTTAGTGCAATTAGCTATCACAACCAACTAAGGTGAGGGCATTCGTCATCTCACTGAACTCTAATCTAAAAAAGTCACCCTTAAATGCACTGACCACCCCTTATCACACCGTGGTCAGGACACACTTATCCCACCAGAAATCTGATTACTTTACTCCACAAATATGTAAAGGTATCATTCTAATCCTATTATGCTCAGGCAGTGGAGATAAATCCTAGCCCACTGCCCCATGTACCTCACCTACAGAATTTGCTTCTCTTGAGGGTCTAAAGATAATGACAATCAATTTGCATCGCCTTCTAACTAAATTGGCTTCAGAAGTCTTGGGTCCTTCATACCAAGCCTGATATCTTCTTTATTACAGAACCTGGCTAAGTAGTACCGTGGCTCAGATGAAAACCATCCTTCTGATAACCTTCGAGGCTGGACAGGCTTACTAGGATGGTGGTATTGCCTTCTATATTAACGAAAAATTCATACTCAAGTCCTCCATTCCCACTCTGCATCAAATATGAATGTATGATGCTAAACTAGTCCTATCCCGAATGAAACCTTGCATGTTACTGGCTGTTAAAGGCCTCCTAAGGGTGGCACTGAGGTCCTGTAACTTAATAACATCATGGTAAGCCCCTGCCCCAATAAATGCTTAACACTTGGAAACTTTCATTTCATTTTTTAGTTTACATGTAGTTAAACTGAATATACATTCTTTTTCAGGTATGACCTGAGATCAAAATAGTAACAAATCAGACATGCAGTACAAAAATACAAAAAGCAGCTGCACTCAGTTGGGACTGGCTCACTTACAAATCAAACGAACTTAAAGAATTTGTGGCAGCCTCAGCCTAGTTCAGCTGATTTTAGAACCTGCTCACCGAACCGTACAACCCACTAATGCATCTCTAATACACCTGATCTTAACTAATAGACTTCACGGATTCACCCACTTGGCAGTGTTTCATAATGGTGTAAGTGACCACAACATGGTCGTATGTGCCAGAGGGTAAAGATCCCAATAACTCAGCCTAAATTCATATTAAAAGATTAATCTTGGACATTAGTATCTCAGGGTACTTAAAGAGCAGCTGTCGCTTCAGGAGAACTTAAAACATAATATTTAGACACAGGTCGGCTTGTATTTTACATTAGTTCTGTATCTCCTCCCCATTATTTATTACTGGTGTAATCTGCATGAAAACAGAAGCTTTGCTTCTAAAGAGATCATCTATTTCTGTTGCTTTCTACCTACCTGGTTATATCATACTGCTTGTGACATCACAGTTACTTCCAAAGCAACAGATTGTGATGTCACAACAGAGAATTATGAATTGAAGTAGGGGTATGCTAAAGAGGCAGATGAACTCTAAAGATCATGGCCCAGATATTCAGAAGGGTTACGCCATGCAACAGGGATGCACCAGCGCAAGTCCAAATGTGCCATTCTTACATATTCAACGAGAGGTAGGCACCTCTCAAATCACAATGCAAAAGAGCCGCAATGATAATGAATGCATGTGCAACTGAAGGGGAGGAACCATGCATAAATGGCGAAAAGGATATTCAACAACATGCACAATAGGGGAGCAAATGGAAGTTGCGCTGAAGCGGAAATGATCCAAAATAAAAGGAACAAGAGAGAGAGTGCAAGAACGCTACAGGGAAGCCACATGTTGGTGAACTGCAGGCAGGCACACAGAAACTGGGAGCAGGACAGGGCAGGAGTAGGACAGAGCACCTGGAACCACCAGGAACAGGGTAGGTGGGGAGCCTGTGCCACAGTGCAGGACAAAGGGGAAGTGCCACACAGCACTGAGGGCACAGATAGTGGGCAATACGCCACTACAGGAAGGTGTTCCGTGCAGGGGAGTAGCAGCAAGGACAGCGGGGAACAGTGAAAAAGCTGCCAGGGGGTTACAGCTCAGGACATGGCCAGTGCCACCATCCAGATGTAGGCAGTTATGAGGGTGTGAGAAGGCAGGCAGCAGAGGGCGCGGCCCGTGGAAGGGCCTGTCAGCGGTATGCCCCAACAGGCAATGCCGAGCCTGCACCAGCTTGAGCTGTACACTGATACTGAGATCGTGGGCGGTACTGCCTGAACCGGGTGATCCTGAGGTGGCTCTGTGAGCTGTGCAGTGATGTGATGTAGGCACCCACCGATGGAGCCATGCTGTGTCAGTGGAGACCAAAGTGACAGCTGTCATGAGCCTGCTTGCCATGGGTACCTTCCAGAGACCAACAGGGGACACGACAGGCATAACCCAGTCTGCCGCCACACCTCCTCACCCAATTCCTCAGCGCACTGCTGCCACATGCTCAGGAGTACATCTGTTTCCCAGCACACCGGCGGAGCGCACAGCAAACATACAGGAGTTCCACAGGGTAGCACGTATGCTGGCGTGCTGGGGACAATAGACTGCACCCATGTGGCCATCCACTCGCCACCTGGCCCTGAAGGGCGCATACATGAATCAGAAGGGTATGCATGCATCAACTGGCAGGTGGTGTGTGATGCCAGGGGTGCATAATCAATGTCTGTGCCACGCACCCTGGGGAGCACATGATGCCTTCATCTGGCACCAGTCCGCACTGTGCCACAGGTTCGAGAGTGGGGACATCCCCACTGGCCACCTAGTGGGTGAGTATGCAGATCACGAGAAAGACATGGAGCTTGGGAGGGGCATAGTCAGAAGTGACATGGGTATTGGCCCAGATGGCCCATGGCAGGGCGACGCTGATCACCAAACTAATGTCCACCTCTACACACAGGTGACAGTGGATACCCACTCTGTCCCTGGCTGCTCACACCATACCGCTGCCCGCGACCCCATCGTGATCAACGCTATAATGAGGCACATGCCACCACACGCAATGTCATCGGCGGGTGTTCAGGATGCTGAGCGCGTTCCGTTGCCTGGATACATCTGGCTGGTGCCCTACAGTACAGACCCCTCAGGCCGCCTGCAGGCTATTCCTGCCTGTTGCATCCTGCACAACATGGCCAACGACTCAGGGATAGCCGTACAGGTCAAGAGGGGACAGCGATGGGGACTATGAGGATGCTGGTGATGGCAGCCCCCGGTCGAAGGGACCCCAAATGATCCGGATGGCACAGCTACATCGGGACACCATCACAGAGGAGCACTTCAACCAACCCAGGTAAGTCATGGGGCAATGTGCAACCACCAGTGGCAAGGCACAACCCACAGGCACGCATGGACAAACCCAGGGTGCATGTCGTTAAGAGAATTGGCCGAGCATGGAATCAAGACACGCCATCAGGGATGGGCAAGGTCTAACACGCACGCGGTCACACACACACCCACACACCCCACAAGACATGCACAAAGTAGGAGGCACGCCGACCTCAGCCGCCACCCCGCCACACACACGCCCACAGACCACCACGCAGTGCCTGTCATTGTGCATATGTCAGACGCTGGGCACCATTGCACAGTGGTGGCAGCACAGGCGAGGATCATCATGCACACGCCACAGTGGACAGCAGCCGGGAGGGTGCAGATGGAACGTGTGTGTGTATGTGTGTGCAGGGCCGGTACGCCACCCGCATTGCACATTGAACAACACAATGCACACTCGCAGCATCAGACAGTAGCCATGGTGGGAGACAGGTCAGTCACGCGCTACAGTGCTACGGCTGCCACAGATGCAATGGGCGGCCCCGCCGAGACCCGCCAGCAGTGACAGGCTGACCAATGGCTCTGCTGGGCGCAACGGTGGTCTCCAGGGGTTCCGCTGCATGAACACGGCCTGCTCGCAAGAGGGTCTGCAGCACACCGAACATGCCTGGCGCCAGGTGTGCTTGGGATGCCCAGCTGAACCCGGTGTCGACAAGGAGTGTGCTTACGATGCCGAACGGGTGACATTGCACCGCGGTGTTCTGCGACGCGGCAAATAACTGTGTGCCCACTGTGGCCATGGCAGCTGTGATTGTCTGTGTCAGCCTGTCAATGGCAGCGGTCACATCCTTCTGCATCCGGTCCATCACTGCCGGAGCAGGCGGTGTCCCTGCTGCGCCGCCTCTGCCTGGCGCAGCCACACTGAGTGCATCCACCGCCGTCCAAGCCGCAACTGCTGATCGACTGATTCTTGGAGTATGCGGTGTGCTCTTCTAAGAGGTCATCTGCCTGATTGGCATGCTGTCCCTCACGGTGTTCACGGCCCTGATGGGCAGTACCCTTTGAGGGTAGGCACTGCACACCAGGGCCAGGCCTGGGCATGTCCACAGGCGGTGCACTGATGCCGCCCCTGACACTGTACCCCCATGGCCATTGGCCGACTGCTGACACTGCTCTCTGGCTGCCGCCTCCAGGGATCAACGGTGCAGCCGCAGTGGCCGCAACAGCCCCACTGTCCTGGACACACACCAGTGCTGCCCCACTGGTGCAGACAGGCACAGGCTGGGACTGTGATGTCACGCAGGCCTCCACGGTGGCACCACCCACGGCCATGCCCGTGATGTCACCTGCTATGTGGCCATCCTGCGCCCACATGTATCACTGTTCATGAAGTGAGCTCCATCATCATCAGTGACGGATCCGCACCAGCCCGAGTCTCAGCATGCTGGCATCTGTGGACTCTGGGACACGGGCAGGGCCTCCTCCACACCTGCTTCACCAACATCAGTCCAGACAGCCAGGTGGGCCCACTGTCGCCCTGACCTCGGATGCCTGTGGAGGTGGAAGGGCCCTCCTCATGTCCATGGTATCGCCTCAGTGGAATTGCCACCACCGCTGACCCATGTAGATGCTCAGGAGCTGTAAGGGAACACAGTAGCATTAATGTATCTGCCCTACCCTGTCTCTCCCCACCATTGACAGACCAGGACCAACCATGCAGTGATGGCTACCACTGCTTTTAATCCACCACCTGGAACACCTCGATGGCACAACGCCGCATGCTGCCAGCAACCCTGTCTTCTCGTGGGGTCAGGCGTTGCACGGCCGGGTTGTCCCCACCGGTCGCAGCCCGTGCTGCCCTGATGGCAGCCACCTTGTCCTTAATCCTCCACCTGTCCGTGCCCATCTTCTTTTGCACTCCTGCACGGACTGCTGGTGGCTGCCATGCAGGTTGACGCACACGCCACCTCTTCCCTGCAGCAGCACCGCCTGTGGTGTTCCCTGCCGTCCACTGAGCAGCGGCTCCTGGTCGAGGTAGGCCTCGAACAGGGCATCTGTTTCTGCCTTTGTGAAGTTAGCCTCCTCTTCTTCCCACGCCTCTGTTCCTCTTCCTCCACCTCATGATCGCTCATTCTTCATCCTGTGAGAATGACAGGTGTTAACCTGTGACTGTGCAATCCCATGCATGTCCCTAAATCCACAGTACACACTCCCAAACAGCATGCAACTCACCAATAGACTGCAGTAACCGACTATGGCCACTGCAGCCCAATGTCGCGCTTTTATAGCGCAACTCATGCAAATGAGGCGAGGCACAATTATAAGTGGATGCAAATGCAGTATCTGCGCCATTGAATGGCTGATTAGCTGATTTGCATATGCCAGCTGAATATCGTGCTGTTGCACTTGCGCACTAGGTGAACGTGCTCAGGCAAGGCGCATGCCTGAGGTGATGACGCCGACGCCTGCCGGGCTGCTGACGTGCTGTGCGCAGGAGGCAATGCAGGGCACGGCCACCATTGTGCCAGTGGCACTACTGTGCTGTTCCATGTATGCGCACTGGGGCCAAAGTGCAGTAGGCCACTACAGGAAGTGGCACAGGCGCCCGCATCGCGCCACACGCGGTGAGTACCAGTCGGGTTGTGGCGGTCCATGCGCAAGAGACCCCTGACCCTGTGCCGACCTTTTGCCCCTCAGGCGCCATGTGTCCGCATGGGTGCACCTCTGTCATGCTGTTCGGTGACAGTGTGATGGGGAATGACAGTGCAGTGCTGCACAGTATCCGCACGTGGCTAACGTGCAATACAGAGCACTATTTTGATACCAAAACTGTACAGGATGGCAGGAGAAGGGTGCCCATCTGGAGCCAACTTGAACTGGCCAATCTGTTCCAGTTGGTGGAGCCCCTGCTGCTGCCCTATTTGGGGAGGTACCCTGGACAGGGCCAGGAGTGCAGTGTGGGAGAAAGGTGGCGGTAGCCCTGGAGGAGCCACAGGCATGGAGAGGTTGGCGGAGGCGCAGGCACCGCTATGGTGACCTGCAACGGTGGGACCCAGACAGGCTTGCCCGCCTGCGGCACGTGCCAGGAGGGCACAGTGCCACAGCCAGGTAGGTGCCCCATCCATACACTCATTAACGCCCATACGGGTATCACGTGGCATGTGTCCAGCACATGGGGGCCATCCATTGTTGGCCGTGGTGGTGGTATTGGGGTGGGGAGGATGGGTATGGCTATGTGGATTGCACACATGGGGGCGGGGGACTTTGCTGCCGGATTGTACTGATGTTCCATGTTTGCACCCTAGGCCCAGAGGAGCCCGCAGGCGAGGGAGAGGAGACTGCGCCAAGATGAACAGCAGGCCGGGAGGGCTGCCGGACAAGACAGGCACAGGGACCAACCTGATGATGGTGAGTGCCTTACATCCATGATTACTACTGCATGCTGTGTAACAGGGCGGGCAGCAGGGCATGGCCACCATCCATTAACACCACTGCCATGCACGCGGCTTGTTACAGTCAGCAGTGTCCAGGTGGCACTGCATGTCTGTAAATGCGTCCAATGGTGGTCCATGCGTGCACGGGTACATGGCTGTGCCACTGCCTCGCACCACATAGCCATGTCACTGAACAGCCACGGTGGTGCTGTGCAGGACTTGGCCAGTGGGTGTGTGCAGCGGTCGCATGGCTGTGTGTGCCTAGGTGGGTAAGGTCTGTGGACGCGATCACTGTGGGTGGCACACACCATCACAGAGGCATGTCCCACGGCCGTATGTCATGCACAGTGGTGGGCTGCATGGGCTGTTCATTCACACCTATTGACTCTGCTCCCTTGTCCTAGGTGGACGGCAGCTGCAGGAGATCAGGGTGGCACTGCAGGAGATTCTCCAGGTAGCCAGGGCGGCACTGGAGATACTTGAACGGTTGTACAGGCTCGGTGTCCAAGACGCCATGGCGGGAGGAGAAGCCGGAGCGGGAGCAGGGCTCCCACTGAGCTTGAAATGCCCCTGATTTCCCTACCCCTGGACACACCCTCACACCCTCCTTCTCTACCGCTTGTTCACCCTCTGCCCTTACCCACCCCCACCTTGTTTGTGTCCCTCCCCCAAACCTTTGTAAATACTTTGTACATAGTTTTGTTTGCTGTTTTAAATACATTTCCTTGATATGCCTACTGTGGTGGTCTCTGATTTGCAGTGGCTATAGGTGCTCAGCTGCAGTGGTGTGCGTGGCATCAGGGTGGTGCAGTCATGTGTGTGTGTGTGTCCGTGGGGAAGTGAGTATGGTGTGGGAGTGGCTCAGTCACTGTCTGTGGTGTGTGTTGTTCCATGTGCACTGGATGACTGTGTGCAGTGATCCACGGTGCATGCTCTGTGTCCGTGGCACACCTGTCAGACCGTCCATGGCCTGTGCAGCTGACACCCTTGCATGTCTGTGACATGCACAGTCCACTGGCATGTCATTGGCATGCAGGACAGTCACTGTACCCGGCACAATGCCAGGTTGCCTCTGTCGCTGGTGTGTGCATGTCTGCCTCGGGTGACACTGTGGCCTCCGCTGTTGTCCCACCTCCATGCTGTCGCTTGTGTGTCACAGGGGATGTGCAACACTGTCTGTCACTTGTGCTCAGGGCAAATGCTAGTGGCGTACAGCTCCACAGTGCCTGCGTGGGTGGCTGGCACTCCTGTGCCATGGAGGTGCTGGCCATGTGTACACTGTTTCCGTGGTCACATGCTGGGGGCTTGGCTGCCCCGCTACTGTGTCCCTGTGTTGGTGTGCCCTTGGGTATGGGTGGGTGTTTGTCCATGCACTATGTTGCATCCTGTGTGGTGCATGCTTCCAAGCACCACTGTGGGTGTCTCCGCTGCCTGTTGTGGCCAGTGCTGGGTCGAGTGTGTGTCTCGGGAGGGTGTGCAGGGTGCTGTACCACTGGTGGTGGGGTCCGGGCATGCCCTGTCACGCAGGGGTACCTTGTGTGCCAGCGCATGGTCGGTCTGTCAGCTGTACCGGGTGGGGAACGTGCATGGTGGCACTGTATGCAGTCGTTGCATCACTGTGTGCTGCCACCCACTGACGGGTGTCCGTGCTGGGGCTGCCTTGCATGGTTCTGTGGTGCACAGGGTTGCATTGTCACAGTGGGGTGGTGGCATGCATGGGGTATCCTGCACTGGTGGACGCTGCTCCTGGGTAGGGTGTCTGGGGGTCATGGTGCAGGGTGTGCTCTGCATTGGTGGGATGGTGTGGCACGGGTGGTCGCCCCTCCTGTGTGCCGGCCACAGCTGCTAGGGGTGTGTGCTGCACCATGCCCGGCTTTGGGTTGGTTGTTGGTATCCATGGCCGGTGGTTATTCTGGCTCTCCACCGGTTGTGCAGTGCATGGGGTGTGGGGCAATGTCTGTTCTGTGTGCCCCGCATCCTGTCCCTGTGCATCCCTGGTTGTGCTGTTGCACTGCTGCCCTGCTCCACGGGCATCCCTGGTTGCGCCATGGCGCATCTGGACTGCTCCACTGAACATCCCTTGTCTGCGCTATGGGCGCAGGTGGTGCCAATATTCAGTCGTGCCGCGGGTGCATCTTGACCTCGCAGTTTTTCAATATCGCTTCTTGCGCATGGGCACAGTGGACTTGTGCTTGCTCCTGCTGTTGCGCACTTTTGGGCGCAGTTTGAATATCTGGGTCCCTGTATTCATGCACATTTCCTCAATAATAAAAAATGTGGAGGAGAAATCTATAGAATATACATGGAATGCAAGTTGAATTGTACCTAAGTATCATGTTTTCAGATTTCTTTGAGGCCAGCGGATCTTTAAATTATGTAAAATGCATAAACTGGCAGTCATTCTACCTTGCCCCCACAGTGCATGATGCAGTTGTAATATTTAACGGGCTGCTGTTACACACCATAAACAAGCACACTCCAATGATCAAGCACAGAGTAAAAGGCATCCTGTCCCTGGTTTAGTAGAGAGTTGAAAGAAGCCCTAAGAATTAGGGACCTACTATGAGCAGCCACCAGGTGTACAAAGTCAGACACAGACAATCTAGGAACTTCTGCACTGCATTAGTTAGACCTGCAAAGGCTAAATACTATCTCAATACCCTGGACTCTAAGTCTAACAAACATGATAAGGTGAAATTCTGGCAACTCATCAAAAGCGGTTGAGGGCTTCTCAGCTGCCCGACCCTTCCCCAGAAAATCATAGTCAACGACAATTTTATTATGGACAAGCAAACCATTCTGGATAAACTAAATGCCCACTTTACCTCAGTTGGCTTAGCATTTGATAGGTCCCCAACCGCATATCATCAGTCACCCACCCCACCGCCTGGACACAGATAGAGCCAGTAACCCTCTACCAGTCCATTCGCTCTTAAGCCTGTTACATATAGGCAAGTAGAACAGCTCCTGTTAGGATTCGATATAAAGAACAGTGCAGGTGCTGATGTCCTCAACCCTCTTGTTCTGAAAATTGACTTCAGGCAGCGTTAAGGAACCTACTAGTCAGGCTGCCATGCTCAATGGGTGCTCACCAATTTGGATGTGGTAGAGAGAGTGGGGATAGGGGAGCCACTAGGGTCCAGTGACCATAACTTTATATGGTTCAAGCTGGCTCTTGCAACCAGTGAGCACTCGTCAGAGGCGCTAGTCCTAGATTTCAGAAGGCTTCAGCCAGATTAGGAGTTAGTCTGCGCAAGTTAGTCAGGGTGGACAGACATCATTAGGGGAGGAAAGATGGGGAAAAATTAAGAGGCCATTCTCAAGGCAACAAAATGGTAACTAACAGAAAAGGTACAAGAGACCAGCATGTTTCTCTAAGAAGGTCAGGAAGCAGTGAAAGTCAAAAGAAAGTCTTCACTAGCTACAAGGAAGAATGGAGAGGAAGAATTTATTTGATTTTTGTTTATTTGGTTTTTGTTTACTGGGTAAGTACACTAGACAACAATGTTGCCTATATTCAGGCACGACCTGGGAGAGTACAGACAGGGAGACCAGAGTCAACATTAAAGAGTATTTCATGACGAGCATGAGGTGAGAACAAACATTTGAACAGTATACAGCCAAGTACAATCATTATCAGTAACAACAAAGAGAAACAGATAACATTACATTAATTATTTTCATCTGATGATACATCAATGACTAAATTGAAACAACAAACAGCAAACAAAACTTAAATGAAGTAGCAGAGAATGGTGAGAGTACCTACTGAGAACAAGGAAACCAAGAGGGTTGTCAGATAAGCAAAAGCAGACACAGCTGTGTATTGCAGAAGGGATCTAGAGTGGGAAAAACAGTTCTTCAGATACATTAGAGAGAAAGAAAAGAAGGGAGGGAATCATCACGTTATTAGAGGGAGGTGGGGTAACAGAGGAGGATGAGTATAAAGCAACCATCTTTAACGATTACTTCTGCTCTGTCTTCACAAGAGGACAGCAGGCCTCTGCTAGAGCCTGACATTAAGGTGGCTGTAAGGGGCTGGAGAGGAGGTTGCAGGTATTTACCAATGAAAGGGTCCAGAAAGGGCTGGCAGCCCTAAAGATAGATAAAGCCCCAGGACCACATACGATGCACCTGATGGTGCTCAAGGAACTGGCATCATAACTAACGAAACCCTGATGGGGCTACTCAGTAGCTCAATTCAGACAGAGGTAGTTCTAAAAGACTGGAGGGTAGTGGATGTAGTCCTGCTTCATGTTGGGGGCGCGCAAGGAACAACCAGGTCATAACAGACCTGACAGTCTTACCTCTGTTATGGATAAACTGATGGAGACACTAGCCAAAGAGGACCTCATGGACTAGCTGGAGAGCAATGGACTTAAGCAACAAGACATGACTAGGGCTAGATTAACAGTCTGTTAATTACTCCCTGGGGCTGTAATGCGGCACGAGGCGCAACAGAGTGCTGTGTTCCTCTTAGGGATGATTAACTGACTGTTACAAGTCCTTATTGCTATTATAAAACAAGTGTTATACAGTAAGTGTAGCTTTTGGATGTTTTCCTGAATGAGAAGGATATTTTAATAAAATAGTTCATCCACTAACTGTTTAAGAATGTTAGTTCAGAATCAAATGCATACTTGTCATCCAGTAGTGCTAGAGGATGGAATGCTGACAGGAAGAATTCATGTGCCATAGTGATCAGGCTGTACGTAACAGTGTAACAGATTAATGCAAGGGTCTTGGAATACTACAACCAATCAGATTGCAACATTTCTGAGACCCCTTTTATAATCCAGGATGGTAAACAGCATGGGTTAGTAGAGGGAGGTCTTGTCAGATCAACCTGATAGTATTCTTTGAGTGGATAACAAGGGTAGTGGACAATGAGGGTAATGGATAAGTGTCATGCTGGGATTTGTTTTGTGCCTCCCAGAAGGTTACTGAAGAAGCTAGTGGATTTGGGTGCTGCAAAGGACACAGATGGGTGTGGAATTTGTTGGAGGGAGACAGCAGAAGGCTATGGTCAACGGAGTCACATTAGAAGATAGAGAGGTCACCAGTGGGGTGCCACAGGGATCGGTCATGTGTGCTGTCCTTTGCTATCTGTTCATCAGAGACACAGGAGAAGGAATCCAGTGCAGGATGTGTCTCTTCCCAGATGACACAAACTTCTGTGATAGAGTAGACAGAGAAGGGATTAGGAGATGCAGAGGGACCTGCAGAGACTGGAGAAGTGGACCAAGGATTGGCAATTGAAGTTCAACGCCAGTAAGTGGAAGGTGATGCACATATGGAACAAGAACCCCAGGACAGAGTACTGGATGAGATGGGTAAAGCTGGGCACTACTTGTGAGGCAAGAGACCCAAGAGTCATCATTAGTGACTCCCTAAAACAAACAGGCCAGTGTACCAAGGCCTACAGTAAAGCGGTCAGGATGCTGGGGTGTATAGGAAGAGGTGATGACAGCAGAAAAAGAGGTATATTACCTCTGTAGATCACTGGTGAGGCTGTACCCAATTCCAGTTCTTGAGTCCTCACCTGAGGAAAGATAAGGACAGGCTTGAGACAGTGCAACATAGGGTGACCAAAATGGCTAGCTGGTTAGATTTTATGAAGATCATCTCAAGGCACTGAACATGCACTCACTGGAGGCCTGGCGAGAGAGAGGAGATAATGCAGAGGGCCTTCAAGTTCCTGAAGGAATAAAAAGGTGGTTCAAGGTAGGGACACAAGTGAAAACTGTCAGAGGGAGGTTCAAGAGGATGTGTATAAGGTTTATTTTACAGAAAAGGGTGAGTCATGTAACACTCTGCTAGCTAGCGTGGTGGGCGCCACAACCATTAATGGTATCAAGCATGGCTGGGACAGAATGAAGGGCTTAGTAGTTACTGAGGGTGCAGTAAAACGGGGAGCATGGGGATGGATAGTGTGGGCCATAACACTGTTCTGAACACTAGATCCCAGGATTTGATGGAGTGTTATCGCAGACTGGATGGACCATTGGTCTTTTCTGTCATCGTCTGTGTTTCTGTTATCTCAGTCAATGCTGGTGTTACATATTCCAACTTTGTACTTTCTGCCATGGCATAAAACCAGTACATCTACTGAGGCTCCAGATCCCACCTGCCTGTGTTTTGGGCCCAGACCCTGCTCTCTGTCTTGCTTACTGGGAATCCTGCCTTTTGTGCCGAGACTAAGGCCAAATGGAAACTTCTTTCATTTGCCCTATTCCTCTAACTCCATGGGTGACCAGACATGTACTACCTCCTCCTTTATGACAGAACATATTCACGTCTGGCTGGACTGGAGCAATTCAGCTCTCTATATCCCTCAATATGGAATTTCTTTGGTCTAGGAGCCCTCATTGAGGCTGTTCCCAGGCCTGAAGGCCATCAGGGCACCTCACTTAAGGAGGCCCCCCAACACACACACACACACACACACACACAGATCTTCCTGGACATAAAGTCTCCACCACTCATTCACACTGATGGGATCTATGCCAGGCGCTAGGACCAGCGAGAACAAACTTTTTGCTAGGGCCAGCGCCAGTGATGGAGGCCATGAGGAGTGGCACACAAAGCCTCAGCTTGTGCGGTAATGACTGTCTCGGCATCGACCCTCCAACCGCCTGTTCTTTTTCCCGCCATCAGTGCGCTTCAGTGATGGCGTCACTCGCCTGCGGAGTAAAACTTCAAACTAGTAGCATAGTTTCAGTTTATAATTTTGTAATATATCTTGAATAAGTACCGCTTTCTATGATTTATTCTTATCTAAGAAAGAAGTCTCAACCTACATTGTGGTCGACCATGGGCAGGTCAGGTGGCGGTAGGGAGACTTCGTGTAAACTGTTCAGTCAGCCAGGCTGAGGTCCAGTCCGCCGCACTCTCCAGAGGGGTCTGACAACGGATGGTCCAGTGCCGAGGGAGGCGGTCCCCGGAAGCATAAAGAAAATGGTTGCATTCTTGGCACCGTTCGGTCTCAAGCTCTTCTTGACCCCAGAGGTCAAAAGAAGAACACCACTCGAGGTTGCCCTCTGGTATGTCTATGTGTCGATGGTCGGTCATTGGCGTAAGTTGCGGTCTCCTTCTCTGGAGTCGCGGTTTCTGTTTCTGGTCACCGACCTCTTCGACATCGAGCCCTTCCTGTCTGCTGGTAGGGCTTCAGATGAGCAGTTTCATCAGTGGGCGTTCTGTTGGAGCTATGGGCTCGGAGATTGGTCCAGCTGCCTAGCCTGGTCACTCCGGGGCCCTCGGGATCGGATAGGGCAGTTGGGCCTCCCTAGTCATGCGGCGCCTTCTTCGGTGCCGTTGACTCCAGCTCAGGTGTTTACCCCTCACATGGCTGCGGCACAGGGGCCCACCAATGCCTCTCTCCTGGTATTCTTCCTTCTTTCTCCTCAAATCCTTGTTTCGGAGCCCTGTTTTGGTTTCAGCACCTTTGGCGTTGATGGGGCACTCGGCGCCATCCTCTACAGTCATTCTTCTGTTGACTCCATCCTCGGCGCCTTTGGAATTGTCAGCACTATTCTTGGCACCATGTGGCCTTTCGGCGCTGCCCTCGCCATCGTGCGGCTTGTTGGAACTGTCCTCGGTGCCGTGCGGCTTGTCGGCGCCATCCTCAGTGCCGAGGACTCTGTCGGTGCCGTCGCTGCTCTGGGTCAGGCGGTGCCATGCTCTTTTTCGGCGCCGAGGCTGGGTATGGCGTTTTCAGGGCTTCTCAACTCCGACCTTTTCCTTCCTCTTTTCCTTCTGATTTTCACTCTTTCCTGTCCATACAGTCCCTCGTGGGCTGTCAGGAGATGACATTGAGCCTGACCCAGACCTTAGGCTGGGTGATGACGTGGAAGGAACAGGATCCAATCCTATTACAGAACCTGTGGTCGAGGACCTGTCGTGTAAGTCTCTGCTGAAAAATTTGAATTCCACTCTTTCTCTCAGACTACAGATATCGATCCTGGGAAGCTTTTAAGGCTCCAGTACCTTCAAAGGTTGCTCCCCAGTATAGCCTTCTTTTGAGATGGTTTCTCAAATGGTATATGGAATAATCCCTCTCATTCCTTCTGTGGCTAAGTCCATAGATAGAAATACGCTGCTCCCAAAGATTGACCCATTTTGGCCTCCCAAGCCTTTGCGAACCCTATTGTGGTCTTGGCAGAGAATGATATGGTCATCCTCCCTCAAACTACTACAGCCCGACCTATAAACAAAGAATCTTGTAAGATAGATACTTTAGGCAAGAGAGTCCTTGCTGCATCCACCCTGGGTATGTGTATTGCCAGCTACCAGGGTTATTTCTCTCAATATAGTATGTTCTTTGGCATTCGCTCAAGCAAATGGTAGAAGCTCTACCAGATTCGGACACTAATTCAGAGCTTCTTCAAACCATAACCTGGGTGTCGAGTCCAACAACCAGCAGGTTAAAGCAGCTATATACGCTTTCGATACTGCTTCGGCGGCAGTGGTGGGCATTATACCTGCCGTCACTCTTGGCTGTGCACTTCAGGCTTCACTGAATGATGCCCAGCAACAGGTCATGGCGTTACCCTTCAGTGGTATGTATCTCTTTGGTCCTCAAGTAGAGCAAGCTCTAGAGGCCACACAAAGACTAGGTCTGCCATTAAATTGGCCCGACCTGCTCACGACCCTTCTCGGGAGTGTTAATAAGCATCAGTTTCACAACTGTCAGTCCTTTCAAGGCAAGGGCAGGGAGGTTTTAATAAAAACCAAGCCCCTCAGCCTCAAAGAAAGCAACAGAAAGCACCAGGGCCCAAAGCCCCAGTGCCGCCTTCTGAGTTTCTGGCCCAAGTCCCGCCTCAGCTGCCTGGGGGACTCTTTCTCAGCAGTGGGAGGTCTGACTCGGTTCTACAACCCAGTGAAGTCCATAACATCGGACAAATGGGTCCTCCGGATAATTTGCGAGGGTATTCCCTCAATCTTTCAGAGACTCCTCTGGATCGTCCCCTAAATGACAGCCCAGGCTGTCAGTATTTCAATCAGAGCTTCTAGCTTCCGAGATACAAGGCTTTCTGAACAACAGGGCAGTAGAAATAGTACCGCGGATCAACGGAACACAGGGTTCTACTCCCATTACTTTCTGGTTCCAAAGAAATCAGGGCATGCATCCCATTTGGACCTCAGAAAATTTAAGAAATTTTCCCCAAGGAAAAGTTCAAAATGATTTTGCTAGGAACCCTGTTACCTTTGCTTCATCAACACGACTGGCTAGCCTTCCTGGACATGCAGGATACTTACCAGCATATTCCATTCACCCAAAGCATCACAGATACCTACGGTTTGTGGCTTTGGGCCAGCGATATCAGTTCAGAGTCCTGCCCTTTGGGCTATCCTCGCGCCCGCAAGTTTTACAAAGTGTTGTGCAATTCTCGAGCAGCACCTCAGAAAGATCGGAATTCAAGTGTTCCCATATCTGGACGACTGGCTTCTAGCAAGCCCTTCCAGGCAAGGAACTCCTCGACGCCAGAGCCACGGCCTCAGACTTTCTCACATCCATGGGAGTCCTGCTAAATCTCAAGAAATCACGGTTGCAGCCCTCCCAGAAGCTGCTTTTCATAAGAACTCTTCTGGACAGCTCCTGTGCAAAAGCTTTTCTACCAGAGGACAGAAGGGCGGTATCCTACAGATGGCCCGATACATCAGAAAGAACAGCTCAGTTTGAGCTATCTCGATGCAACGGATGCTAGGTCTCATGGCATCCTCGGTGTCACTGTACCCCTAGCACGCCTTCACATGAGAACCTCTCAATGGATGCTTAGTACTCAGTGGTCCCCAACCACTCACCCTCAGTCCTTTCTCATCAAGGTGACAGAACCTCTGAAGAGGTCACTCACCTGGTGGTCACAAGAGGACAATCTTCTGGAAGGGTATCCCTTTGCTCCCTGGATCATCAGATTTCCATTGCCACGGTAGCGTCCCTGATGGGGTGGGGATCCCACTGTCAGAATCTCCACATCCAAGATGACGTGGACTCAGGAGAGTCCTAGCTTCACATAAATGTCTTAGAAGCGAGAGCCGTCCTTTATGCAGTCCGGGCTTTGAAGGACATTCTCTGTCACAAGAACATTCTCCTTCAGGCGGGCAACAAAGCAATGATGTATTACATCAACAAGCAGGCGGTGCACACTCTTACCCTTTATGCAGGGAAGCAATGAGAGTGTGGGAATGGTGTCTAGAGCACAAAGCTCTAATTCAGGCAGTCTACCTGCCAGAAGTGCAGAACGAACTGGCAGACCATCTCAGCAGAACAGAGACAGATCCTCACGAGTGGTCTCTAGACTCAACCATAGTTCAGTCACTATTCACAGAGTGGGAACTCCAGACCTGGACCTTTTAGCATCCCCACTCAACAAAACTGCCTCTCTTTTGCTCCAGAAATCCAGGGCCTGGCATTTTCTGTCAGGATGTGTTCAGGCTGCAGTGGACAAACGCTTTCTATCGCCTTTCCTCCTTTTCCTCTAATTCAGAGGTCTTCTCAAGTTCGAGTTCTGGGGACAAAATGATCCTCATTGCTCTCTTCTAGCCTTGACATATATGGTTTCCGTTACTCAACAGTATGTTGGAAACCCTCCAGCTCTCCCCTTCTGACTCAGGGGCCTGTGGTCCATCCCAATCTGAGGTCGCTTCACTTTCACGCTTGGCTCCTAAAGAGATAGAAGTGAATAGGTTCAATGTCTTTCACAGAGTCTTAGATATTCTTTTGGCTGCGCATAAGCCAGCCACTAGAAAACTTCCACAGCCAAATGGAAGTGTTTTTCTCAGGTGTGCAAAATCCTCTTTGAATCCTTTTTCCTGCCCACAAAAAAAGTTCTAAGTACCTTGTAGACCTCTCAAATTCAGGTCTACAATACTCTACAGTCAAAGTTCACCTTTGTACCAGTTCAGCTTATCATGAGCGGTACTTTACTTATCACTGGCCCAGTTACCAGTGGTTATGAGGTTTCTTAAGGGTATTCTGCATACCAGACCTCCTATCAGATGTCCAGTCGCAGCCTGGGACATTAACCTTGTGCTAGACATGCTCACTCGAAAACCTTTCAAGCCTCTAGCTTCCTGTGAGCTGAGAATGGCCTTCCTGGTGGCCATTACCTTGCCCACAGGGTCCCTGAAATACATGCTTTGGTCACAGACTCTCCATATACTGTGTTTCATAAGGACAAAATAGTTCTTAGGACCCATCTAAGTTTCTTCCTAAGGTTGTTTTAGAATTCCATCTAAACCAACCTTTGGTCCTCTACTACTGTGCGAACTTCCAAAATGAAGGAGAGTGTACCCTTCATTCTTTGGATGTCAAAAGAGCTCTGAGTTTCTATTTGGATAGAACAAAGAAATTCATAAGGCTCAACAACTGTTTGTTTCCTTCAGCGAGACCCGGCTGGGTCAACCTGTCACTATCAGATGCATTTTGGCATGGCTGGTGACATGCCTTCACCACTGTTATTCCATGGCACAGGTGAAGGTGGAGGGCAGAGTGTCGCTCACTCTGCTAGAGCAGTCGCAGCATCCCTGGTGGAAATCTGCAACGTGCCCATTGCAGATATTTGCAGTGCAGCTACCTGGAGCTCAGTGCATACTTTTGTCAAGCACTATGCCCTGGATGTCCATGCCAGGTGACATCTTTCATTTGGCAGGACTATACTTAACGGACTTCTGTCCTAAATTTGTGAGCTCTTGGTTTCTCCTGCCACCCTCTCGGAGGATTATTAGCTCGGTACTCTCCCATCAGTGTGAATGAGTGGTGGAGACTTCGTCAAGAAGATCAAGAATTACGGTAGGTATATAATTTCCATTTCTCCTCTGTCAACTACATCTTTGCCCAAGGGCAGAACCACCCAAACATTCTCTACACAGCTGTGATATTCATTAAACTCCTGCAGTGAGGATCCTGGCAGCCCTTACCCTTGTTGGCCAGGTGCTGCCCTGACAAACAACACAAGGACTGTTAACACCGGCACCCCCTCTTGGGGGCTATGTTACACATGCAAAAGCCTTGATAAGAAAGAACAAAGGACAGAGAAACACAGAAAATGTGAATCATGAAAGGAGTTGTGGCTAAGTGTTTTCCATGGTTTTTGGGAGGTATCAGCTGCTCTTTCAGTGGAAGTTAAGCACAGGGAGATTAAGTGACACACAGTAAATACCAGTGGTGGGATTCCTTAAATTTGGATACCGAGGTTCACAGCTGTACACTCCTACCACTAGCCTATGCTACCTCTCCAAGAGGCTAATCACCTGAACTAGCTGTTCCTGTATGGCTCCCAAAATTGAGGGTGTCAGGGCCAGTGGCCCATCAAGTTTGCAGAGTTGGCGGTCTCAAAGACTAGAACTTACTGGTGGCCTTACTCTTAATTCTCTCTCCTCCCAAAGTCCAAAACAACAAATCTCTGTTTGCAGACTGCAGTGTTTCCTTGTCCCATGTCATTCTGTCCTTCTTAGATTTTAATGTACGAAATAACAATTTCCTTCATGTTAATTTGGGGGCTCTGCCTCCAAAGACCTCAGTGCCTGCTGAGACTTGGGCTGGTATCCATATGGGAGGAAACACTGTCTCTAGGCTAGGGACAGGCAATGTAATTTGCTTGCATTCACATACTAATTAGTGATGGGGATGTATTTTAGTTGATGGAAACATTTGCACATTCCACGAATGGAACTTATTTTGCATATGATAAAATGGGTCTGAGAAATAGAGCATTATGAGTGGTTGCAAACATTTCATGAGCCATTATGTTAATCTTTAACAGGCAAGATCCTTATCATATTCTTAACATAATTAACACTATTAAAAACATTATAATAGCAATAAGGCATTCCTGGTATTATATTACCTCTAGGAACATGTAGCACGAGGCATACGCCCATAGACAGTGATTAACAGACCATTAACAAATGTAGCCATACCTTATTGATTAACAAGCAGTGTCTGCCATGGCAGTCATAGCTTAGTATTTCTGCTAGATCTAATATTAACTATATATTTCTGAAAATTTCATGAGAATTACTTATTCACATTTTGAAGTACTAGGGCTGTGTTCTATTAAAATGGAGGTTATTTTGTGTTCTAAATGTTTGAACCAGCCAAGATCTGGGATGGTCCTTTTATTTTAATTGGGAGCTGGCTCTGTCGTACATGGATTCAGAGATATCCAACTTTTATGGGGTTGGGGTTTCAAATACAGCACCGGTCTCCTTATGCTCACAGTGTAGGTGTTGTGGCCGCCTGAGTCTGCCTCAGAGGCACAGATCAGCGGTACTTGTAGTGCACTCTTTCCTCTGGCTGCCTCCCAACTCTTGCTTTTCTTGTCTCTCTCTCTCTCTCTCAGATTTATACCCGACTTCCAGGCCTATACAGGCTGATTGCACAGTCCCGTTCCTGCAGGTAACCATTTCTATTTTCTTGTCTCATCTTACTGGCTGGTTGTAATGTAGACAAATCCAGGGACAGGCTGATGAACCTTTGTCCAAACCCTGAACTCATTTCAAAGCTTTCATTGTCCTCTGGGTTGAGTGATCTCAGAGTTTGACGTTTGGGCCAAAGAACTCTATATAATAGCACAAGAAATTTATTATTTTTTTTTTTTTGTAAAAGCACTTTTAGTATTTTTGACATTTGTCTTATTTCTGTGTGTATGAAACTAATAAATGTCATATTCATAATTATATATATTGGGATATATTATGGATAGCATTATTATATAATGCAGTGTGATACAGAAGTTGTGCACTAAGATATTATGTCATAGGTAACACTGCATTATGGAATATAATATGATACAGAAACTGTTTCATTGAGATATGTTACAATAATAATTACATTATAGAAAACAAGATAGAGAAGCTACTGCATTGGAATATGTCATCATCATAACATTGTATTATAGAATGCAATGTGATACAGAAAGCATTGCATTGGGATATGATGGCCTGGATAATAGTGTGATGCAGAAATATTGCACGGGTATGATGTAGATTATCCTACAGTATAGAATGCAATTCAGTACAAAAATTATTGTATTCAGGGATGATGTCATATTGTAATATTACATTATATAATGCATTGCAGAAACTACTGATTTGGGATGTAATGCCATATAAGCACTGGCAATATAGAATACAGTGTGATACAGAAACAATATCACGGGAATATAATGCCATGAATAACGGAATTGTAGAATGCCATGTGGTACAGAAACTATTGCATTCAAATATGATGTGTTCAGTGCTTTATTATTCAACCTGTATGTCTTTCCTGTTCAAAATATGAACTTTTATATTATAGTACATACATACTATATTATATAACATACATACAGACATATCACTAATACATGTTAAAAGGCACACATTTCATATGGTAAGTTTATGATGTCATAGGAATCTCTGCATTATAGCATGCTTCTCAACTGTTCCACGTTATGAGGATACCCTTCTGTTTGTCCTGCAGAATTGCTCTGACACATTCACCCACATGAAAAAAAGGTACTAAAACACAAAGAGAAGGTACATAAGTTTATATTTTAAAGCAGAAATTGTACTTCATGTTGCTAAACCATTATTAAACTTTGCACAAATGAAGGTGCTGGTTTCCAGTTTTCTAAGATTGTATGTGCATATTTGAGATATATCCCACATTTCAGTGAGAAAGGTTGCCAGGTATGCATTATAGAATGCAGTGTGATACAGAAACTATTGGATTGGGATATAGATACTGTACATAGATGTTTGTGAACAGAAAAGTCTCATGGTCCATCCAGTTGGCCAGATATGATGCCATGGATAACTGCATTATAGCATGCCGTGTAATATAGAAACTATTGTATTGAGATAATGATGTCATAATAACATTGCACTATAGAATGCAGTGCATTACAGAAACTAACGTATTGAGGGTGTCATTGATAACAGCATTATAGAATGTAGTATGGTGCAGAAACTGTTGCATGGGGTATAATGCCATGATAACACTGCATTATATAGAATGCAGTGTGATACAGAAACTTTTATATTGGGATATGGTGTCATGGATAACACTGCAACATAGAATACAGTGCTAAATAGAAACTGTTGCATTGCAGTATGATGCCATGATAATGCTGCATTATGGAAGTCAGTGCAATACAAAAACAATGGTATGAATAGGATAGACACTAAAGGGGATTCATAAAGGGTTACCACAAGCTGCGACAATGGCAGCTACAGTATGGTCCCTCGTCCTGGACTCTGTGCCAGATGCAGACAGGGTCCAGTAGCCTGCGACTGGTGGCATCTGTACAAGGTAGGCGCGCCCACTATGCTGCCACAGCCACGGAACAGGGCAGGTGGCAGGTGCGCCTGCAGAACAGAGCAGTGGTGCCCCAATGCCCGTCCCGATCCCTGTCAGGTGTGGACCCCAGCCCCAGTCCCGCTTAACATGAATTGTCCCGCGACATTCCCATGACCCTCTGGTAGTTTAGGGTCCCCCCTCCCCCCCACTTGACAGTGTGACCCACTCCCTCAGTACCCCCACGGCGACTGGCAGCCCTCCACTCACCGCCATGGCCAGCCTCCGACTGCGCTGTGCGGGCGCATTTGTACATATATGTGCTCTGTGCATGACAGCAGCTGTCATTCACCGAGCCTGTATATGTACAATATGCGCTCGGAACAGCACAGTCGGGTGGCTGGCCGTGGTGGTGAGTGGAGGGCTGTGCCAGTCACACGGGGTATTGGGAGGGCCCGCACTGTCAGGTGGGGTCACTGACTGCCAGGGTTGTATGGACATATGTAGTGCCCAGTGTATGGTACCTGTGGAGCTCGGATGTGAGTGCGGTGTGTGGGAAGTGGACATCAGTGCCGGGAGGGTGGTATTCAGGCAGCCCAGAGGGCTGTACACCTGTCAGTATCGGGATGGGGGCAGGCGTAAGCCCACACTGGAGTAAGTTGCTTGGCTATTGTGACTGTGGGCATGGGAGCAGTGCTGTACTACTGGGAATGGGGTTCGGGAGCCATGGTGATTTACCCGCCAGTGACTGGCACAGCCCTCCACTCACCACATGACCAGCCACCGACTATGCTGTACAGGCGCATATTATACATATACAGGTCGAATGACAGTGCTGTCATGCATGGAGCACGATATGTAACAATATGCGCCCCACAGCCTAGTCAGAGGGCTGGAGGTATCACAGGTCTTCAGAATTTACTTAATCAAAACTGTCACAAACACCAAGCAAAACGAGGTCATAATCTTAGGTGACTTTAACCTAAACTGGCTAGGACCAACTCACAGCACACTGATGACACTAACACAGAGCTATAACCTGCACCAGATCTTACCTGAACCCATAGAACCACCCCTTCTCTAACTATCTCCACCGTCATAGACTGGGTACTGGTGAATCACCTTGACCACGTGCAAACTGCAGGCAGATTGCAGATGCTATCACAGACCATCCCCCCTCCTCCACGCCTACATCACAATTACCAACTTTGCCCAACTGACGTGGAAGCTTTCCTCTATGACGTATCCTGTATCAACTGGTCTGACATTTATCACTACCATGATGTTCAAATTGCTCTTGATATTTTCACAGCACTTAGGATAAACATACCCGAAGGTCACCAGAAAGGTCAGGGGTAAACAAACAAGATGGCTACAGAAGGACCTGCTGGCTAACCTGCGCACACAGGACAAACTCTGGAAAAAGTGTAAAGTGTCCAGACTACGGAGGATTACAATACCTACAGGGCCTCTTGGGCGCCTGTAAAAACAAATCAGAATAACAAAGAGCATCTACTGTAAGGAACTGCTCACAAACTCTGCTGGTGACCCTAGAAAATTCTAGACACACATCAAGACCTTTCTTAGGGCTACCCAGTCGTCGACCCCAGGGGATATGATCCTAAATGGTGTACATTGCAATGACTTGAACACTATAACGAATGCCTTTAACAGATTATTCACTGACCTGTCTCAGTACACCTTGTCCTTCGCTTCACCTCCCACAGCATCTCAGCCTTACTGCACATCCCAGAGATCTGCATCTGGTGCTGACCACTGCCAACTAACTACTACCCCCTTTCCACTGTAAAGCTACATCTAGATCCGAGGTCCAAAGGCTATTGCAAAACATATCCGACAACACTAGCCCTGGCTCAGATTTACTCGAGCCATGACTCCTGAAGCTAGCAGCACCATTGATTGCCTCGCCACTGGCCAAGATTTTCTGTCTCTCTCTTGGCATTGTCCCAGACCTCTGGAAGATTGCCCGAGTTCGCCTATCCTTAAAAAGGAGACCCAAAGATAACAACTACAGGCCCATTGCCATCCTCTCTCTGCTAAGCAAGCTACTGGAGAAGCTTGTTGCAACCAAACCATTGACTATCTCACAAAGAACAACCTGCTCTCAGACACTCAGCATGGTTTCAGAAAAGGACAATACCTCAACGCTCTTCTCAAATTCTCCACCGATGTACTCTGCAACATGGACAAAGGCCTACTCACTGGAGCAGTATTTATCGCTCTTACCAAAGCTTTCGATCTTGTTGATATCCTCTGCTTCTCTCAACCCTGCATAGACTTAACTTCTCATCCTCAGTAGTTGACTGGTTTAACTACCTATCAAACAGATTATAACTTGTTAAATTCAATTCCGCTCTCTTGAATGTGACCAGCACTGACATCGGATACCCTAGGACTCCATTCTGGGACCCTTCTTTTCTCGCTATACATCAACAACATAGATTATGCCATACTCTCCTGCTCACCTATCCTATATGCTGATGATCTCGTCCTCTACACAAGCGCTGACAAAGTTAACATCATTAACAAAACCTCCTCGGATTTCAGGAATGTGCAAACATGGCTAAATGCTAATATGCTCATCCTCAACACAAAAGACCCAAGCCATGCTATTTGGCACTGCCCCCAAACTCAGGGCCTGTAAGGAACCCCTCTAGTCCATGACTCTGGGGGTCTCTCATAGACTGTGTCACATCCTTCAAATACCTGGGAGTCCTCCTTGATAAATCCCTTGATTTCAGTCTGACATCCAGTCAACCTGAAAAGCAACAAATGCCAAACTTGGAATCGCCATAAAACTTGTCACCTGCTAACACCATCCACCAAATTGGCAATTGCCAAAGGTATTCTGCTTCCAACGCTGACATATGGTATCTCCACTTTTGCTAATGCCCATAAGACTGCTCTCCATAAATCGGATGTCGCATATAATAACATATGTCGGTATGCCTCCTCTTCCCATCGCCTCAAGCACCACTGCATACTGTATAGCAACCTAGGTTGGCTCTCCCCAACTGCCTACCAACTATACTCCCTAGGGACACTCACAGACTCTGTAATCCGTAACCAAACCCCTCCTCCTTACGGCTCAACTTGTACCACAGACACCTGCCCACAGACTATGCTTGGCAAACAAATTTCTACTTACGTATCCAGGTGTCTTACTTCAAAAGACTCTGGAGCATTTCACTGCACTACCCAGCCACCTGAACTCCCTCCCTCCTGCCCTGAGGCAGGCTAACTCCCACCCAGTCTTCAAAAGAACTATTTCACCACCTATCCCAGGACCCCTGCACATGCTTTGATCCCACTTAATGCCTCACAGGTGACCACCCTATTTCGCCCAAGACACTGCTGCACTTCTAAACAAGCTTTGCTATAAAATGTCTTTATAGCTGCCACTTAGCCCAGTTTCAGTTGTTATTTGCATGTACTAATGTCACTTTTGTCATCTCTGCATAGCTATATGTCTTATGTCAAGTACTGTCTGACTTGATCTGTATTCTAACCTACCTGTATTATATACTATGTACCTGTACTATATATTATGTATTGTTTAATATCATCTCATTTTATGTATGTATTCTCCGGTCATGCCTGAAAATAGTCAACTTTGGCTAGCGCATCTAACCCGGTTAACAAAAACTAAATAAATAAATGGTGGCCCCACAGTTGTGCAGCACTGACTGCACAATGGCAACCTCAGTGAATGGCAAAGATCACTTATGCCAGCTTTTGGCTGGCATAAATGTTCTTTGATAGATGTTCACGGTGGTTGTCTCTGAATCCTGATTTGAGGACTTAGCAGCCACCCTACCTGAAAAGGGTGCAAATGCTGCCATAAACCCCAGTGCAGCCATGTTGCAGGGGGGGTTTTATGGCACATTATTGTCACAGTTGGTAGGCAATATGCCAAGCTGCCTTTGTGAATCCACCATGTCACAACTCAGGGCGCAAGTGCTACTTGCACCCTATTTTCCAACGCAAGTTGCATTGCGTCCTGAGTGGCTTTTGTGAATCCAGTCCTAACCATCTTTTCTCCTTGAGTTCAACTACAGGGACGAAAAGGAACTAACTTAACTTGCGTTGGAAGAATTGCCGGATGTCCATAAGCACTTTTTACAGTGTGGAACAAGCTGCCGGAGAAAGGGTACCAAGTGTTACAGGCCATAACAGTGAACAGCTTCAAGTGGAGGTGGGACAGGCATATGGGTCACTCAGAAAAAGTGGGGAGGGGACAATCAGTCTTTGATACAATCCACTTTTTCATTGTGATTCAAGGCAGTTTTACAAGTAAAAACAGAATATTTAAAATTGGCAGATAAGCAGTGAAGAAACAGTTACACATTTTACTGGTAGATTAATATTGGGTTGGCTCGCTCTAATCAGGCTGAACATTTTGCCTAAATAACAATGTCTTCAGCTCCTGTTGAATGTTTGTAGCATTGTAATCTCTTTAATTGCACAAGGGATAGAGTTCCAAAGGGTTGGTGCCATACAGGAACAAGCCTGGGCATGAGATGTTACTAGCTACACCCTTAGAAAAGTCCCTCGTTAGCTGAGTGGAGGGATGGGAGGGGTGGTAGGGCTGTGGGAGGTCTTGCAGATTGCCAGGGCCCCCTGACCATGTAGGGCTTTATAGGTTAGCAAGCCGAATTTGAAGGTGATCTCACACCTAACAGGCATCCAGTGCAAAAGAGCTGAAAGTACAGGTGTAATATGACACAGTCTCGACAACTGGTCAACAACCTGGCTGCCACATTCTGCACTAGCTGCAGGTGGTGAAGATCAGCCCCAGATATCCCTAGGTAAAGGGCATTGCAGTAATTGAGTTGTGACATCATGAACACATGAACCAGTGATGGCAGGTCACCGGGGAGTATAAGGTGTTTAATATTGGCGATGTTCCTCAGATGGTAAAAGGCACTCCGAACCATGACTGACACCTGAGAATTAATTGTCAGACTGCAATCCAGAACAGCGCCAAGATCTCACACCCCAGCCGATGTGAGCAACTGGGAGTTCCCCAGTCAAAGCCTGGAGACTCAACCAGATTGGCAACTCACCCCAGGTGACCAGATTCCACCACTAATACTTCATTCTAATCTGGATTCAACCTCAGCCAGTTGGCCCTCATCCAGTCTTGGATCTCGGCAGAGGCACTGACACAAACACTGAGACTGCCTCCTGCTGGTCGGGCACAAAAGACAGGTATAGCTGAGGGACAAAGGGAGGATGGCCACTAGGGCCAGCATGGAAAGTAGTTAGGTATGATGGGCAGACCGGATGGGCCAAGAGCCTTTTCCTGCAATCATTGTCTATGTATCTGTGTTATCTACATATTGCAGTAGGCCATGATGTCATGGTTACACTGCATCATAGAAAAAAATGCAGTGTGGAAAGTCTTTCATTGGGATATGATGCCATGGATAAGACTTCATTACAGAATGCAGTGCGACACAGAAAATAATGCATTGGGGTATGCAGTCATGAATAACACTTGTCTGGGGACTTTCCCAATATGTATTGTTCATCTGACGTGGAACCTGTGAAGTGATCTTGTTCTTAAAGGTGTCATCGAAATTTCAATAAATAAATGAAAAAATACTTTATAGAATGCAACACAATACAGAACTATTGCATTGGGAGATGAGGTTACAGAGAGTAGTGGTGGGTGGGCAGCTCTCATCCCCAAGGGGTGACAGTAGAGTTCTGCAGGGCTTGGTGATGGGACCAGTGTTGTTTGGGATATTCATCGCAGACATTTTGTTGGGCATCAAGAGCAGGATCAGTCTGTTTGCTGATGACACCCAAGATCTGGCGGTGGTGGATGACATAGAGGGTTGGCAGGGTTGCAAGATGATCTGGCAAAGTTGGAGACCTGGTCAGACACTTGGCAACTGAGGTTCAATGTCAAAAATGCAAGGTGTTGCATTTTGGGGTAAAACCCAAGTAGAGCTACCAGCTGGGAGGGGTGCAGCTGGCCATGACAGGAGGAGAAGGACCTGGGAGTGTTCATTCATGGGATTGATGAACAACTCAGCACAATGTAGAAAGGCAATTGCAAAGATCATTAAAATGCTGGGTTGTATTGCCAGGGTATATCCTCAAGGAGGAAGAGGTGATTCTGCTCTTGTATAGATCACTGGTTAGGCCACACTTGGAGTAATGCATGCAGTTCTGGCGCCCATACTTGAAGAGAAGGACATCAGAGATTACTGGAGGGGTGCAGCAGGGTGACAAAGATTATCCATGGTCGAGAGGACTTACCATACGAATGTAGGCTGAGGGAGTTGAACATGTACTCACTGGAGGAGAGGAGGGACAGTGGGGATATGACTTGAAACCTTCAAGTACATGAAAGGAATGAACCAGACTGATGCAGACTGACTTTTCAAAGTAAGAGAGGAGGGACACTTGAGGCCATGATATGAAACTGGAAGGAGGAAGGTTCAGGAGGGAGATGAGAAGACACTTTTTATGGAAAGGGTAGTGGCGGGTGGAATGTGTTACAGCGGAAGTGGTATCCTGTAGAACAGTGGGCTGTTTCAGAGTGGCTAGGACAGAGCAAGAGGAGGGTCACAGGAGAGGAGGGCAGCTGCAGAATAAGGGCTGCTAGCTGCAGACTTGATAGACCACAAGGGCTTTATCTGCTGGCTATTTCAGTATGTTCATATGTCATGGATAACATGACATTATGGAATGTAATATGATACAGAAAGTGTTGCATTAGGACATGATGTCATGGCTAGCACTGCATTTATCATAGAACACAGTGTGATACAAAACTATTTCATTTGGATATGATGTAATGGATAACACTGCATTTTAGATACAGTGCAGTTCTGAAATACTGCATTGGGCTATGATGTCATGGATAATACTATATCATAGACTACAGTGGGATACAGAAATTGCATTGGAATATAATGTCATGGCTAGCACTACATTATAGAATGCAGTGTGATACAGAAACTGTTCCAGTTTTATTTGTTTATTTATTTGTACAATTTCACCAGAAAAGTACACTGAGCAATTGAAATTGCTCTTCTCACGGTACGTCCTGGGAGGGTACATGTGGGGAAAAGGATACATACACAATTGCCATAACAGGTACAAAATACATATACGAATGCTGGATACATAATATTGGTAAAAGCGATTACAAAGCCAAAACAACAGTTAATCACACATACACAGTACAGTTAAAATTAGGGTACAGTAAGTCAATACAACAGATTTATGCATGAGTACAGTCAGAGCAAGGACTATACAATCAGTCCATCATAAGAGCTAATACATAAGGAGCTGTTAAGTGCTTTGGAGTTGTTGACTGGGTGGTAGCTGGATATGATGTTAGGATAATGCTGCATTATAGAATGCAGTGTGATACAGAAACTATTGCATTGGGACATAATGCATGGATAACATACTGCAATATATCCGAATACTGTATGTTACATAGAAGATATTGTGGAGGGCTTGTGGGATAACAGATGGACCAGACACTGAACTTCAAGTTCAACACACAATCTCTGTGTGATGTTTATTCAAAATATAGGAAATAACCTTCCACAATTGCATATTCCTTCTTCAGTACATCAGTTTGCAGCAACAGACTATGAATGTCCTTCTCTGCACTAGCCAGCACCTGCTACCCTGATCTCTGATCTATAACATTTTTAGTGAAAACCCTACATCCCTATGTGGGCCTTGTTTGCTTGGGTAGTGGGGCTCAAAACAAAAAAAATTAGCTATAGACAAAGAACCTCAATGCAGAATCACTGAAAAAGGGTTACCCCAAAGGGCATTGGCAACAAATCAAGTTTCAAAGAAATACAACATACATACTTCCATAATGCAAAGCATCATGGGATATATATTAATCACCATGAAATTTCAGACTTGTTCAGTTTACAGCAATTTACATGCATTTAAATAACACAACTAACTTAATTTCTGTGATAGTCACCTAGTACTTTTACCATTATCAAAAACACCTAGTGCCATGGTATTTTCAACATTTACAGGTTTCATAAACATAAGTTATATACAACAGGTATTTTATGACATAGTGCTATACATACTAAATCCAGCAATGATCAACACAACCTTTTACATACGCTTGGAGGTCACCACAATAACCTCCCTGTATAAGGACCTGAGTGGGGAAAAGTAAAATTAAAGAGAACACTATAGCATAGTCAAGAAAGGAAGGGTGCCCATAGGTGGCCAACCTTATGGACTAGAAATTGTCAAGGATAGATTAGGCTAAGAAATAGAAGAACTGTTGCAGCAGATTTAGGAAATGTCGGTCCTCAAGAGTGGCAGGAGCTCCTGTCACAGATATGAATCGGCCTGACTGTGAATATGCTCCAGCATATCAAGCTACCTGCAAATCGGTGAATAACAAAATCGGCATTGCCTACAAAACAAGTCACATACTCACTCTCTCTGCTAGACTGGCCATTGCTTGAGGAATTTTATTGCCGTCGCTTGTCTATGGTGCTGTCGCCTATGTTAATGCTTCAAGGCCACACTTCGTAAATGGGATACCACCTACAATAAATATCTGCCACTACGCCTCTGCATCCGTATGGCTTAAACACCACTGCCTGCTCTATGCTGATCTCAACTGGCTTCCCCTTGGCCCGCTGGCCCTTCTCTCACGCCTCACAGACAATATAATCAGGTGCAACACTCCTTCAGCACCTAGCACCCTTTTAACTCTTCAGACCTCCTCCCTGGCCTTTGCTCAGTAGACAAATCCCTACTACATGTGCCTAGGTGCAAAACCTTCATGGGTGCTAGTGCCTTCTACCATGCTGCTCCTAAACTTTTGAACTCCTACCCCTAGCCATCCGTCTAGCACCCAGTCACTCCACTTTCAAAATAAGCTCGAACTCACCTTGTCAAGTCTGCACCTTGCACTAGTTTGAATCCTCCTTAGTATGCTTGCCTTCACAATAGTGCAACCACTGACCTATGTTGCCCTCTCTGTCACCTTTTGTCTATCCCCCTTCAATCACCTCCCTCTCACTTTCTGCCCAGACATCACTCCCACTGGCTATCTCCACTTGGACTAAATTGTATACTTTGACATTTTTAGAAGTCTTGCTGCCTTATCTCTGAGGTTGGTCCCTGCTTAACCCGATACCCTGCCCCCCGTGCCTAAGCTTCTATTGTACACTGGTCCGTATTGACTCAATGCCGCCCACCTCATGTACTGCAAGTGCTGTATATACTGTATCTTTAATTAGGTGCTTTTCAAGCGGATTATCTGAAAATTGTAAAAACTGTAAAATTGTAAACATCACTTACATTTTAACTCCATGCACTTACCTGCTACAATTTCGTTATCAGAATCTGTAATTTTGCATTGTGTTACTTGTTTTCCTACAAATTTAGCTGCATTGTTTTTATTCCTATGCCAAGCTGAAATTTATATTCTTTTTCTTTCTACAAAATGCTGTACAATGTCGCTGTTCCTTGCTGCCACTCTGTAACCTCCCAGGTCGTGTCTGAAAATAGTCACTTTTGTGCCTAGTACACCTACGGTAATCAAAACTAAAATAAAATGTTTCTCTTCAAGTGTGAACAAGAGCATGATTAGTTATGGAAGTCCTGCCCCCCACACACACACACACACAACGATGGAGAGTATTGTGAGTCAGACCATTGTGTATTTGATTTGTACAGTTTCTGTTTAGTAACTGCAACTTTTAAATCTTCTATTTATGCACAGATTTAACAGTTTCTCTTCGATTTTTAACTGCTGACTTCAGTGCTGCACCACGGCAATTGTGATATCAACTGCACTGTGAAAGCTGCTCTCTGATTCCATATTCCACTGTGTGATGCCTAACCTTCAAAGATATTGTCACCTACGCCAGATGACATGTCATCTGGAGGCTGGTATGTCATCAACAAAGATATCACTTGTTATGTTGCCAATTTTATCTCCCCAGTGGTGCATAATTTTTTTTAAATGGATCAAGATGGCGCTGCAAATTCTGCTTTCTTACTGGACAATCCAGGTCACATGTGATGCCTTTATATACAAACCATATACTGCTGCATTTTCAGGGATATACAGACTTATCAAGTAAGAAAACATTTAGCTTCACAATGCAGCTGAGGGTCTGTCTATCCCAGTGCGAATATACATCTTGCCGTCTGTTATTATTCATGAATGATATTTTTTCTACAGTAAATGTAAAAGCGAGTGAGTGTGTTTGTGGGAGGGATTAGGAATCAGAGTTCTAGTTCAAATTCAGACATTTGGAACCCAAAGCTGGAGGTCGGGTAGGTTCGTCCTAAGACTTTTAACGCAACATTTCTGGGACCAGATGAAAGTACATTAATCCTCGCTACCCCAGGTTTCCCACTTCTTAAAATACTGCTGCAGACTAGAGTTCTGTTGAGATGGGTTGACTCAGTGTGCATTCATAAGAGGTTGTTCTGTTGGATGTGTTGTAGAGGTTTTGAATAGAAAGGCTAGGAGTTGATGAACCCTCCCCCAAAAAAGGTTGTGATCTTCAGTAAGACCTTGGTAAAGGGTAGTGATTGGTTTTGTTATGCTCCTGATAACACCAGAACCTTTCACAAAGTCATTATAATGACAGATTACCAAAACAAACATTTTGTTTTAATTTGTACGTAATCTCCCATTCTCGCTGGTGTGGCCCATGCCCTGTTGGATCCAGTCCTGCCTTCCCAAACCCTCAGCACACATCTCAGCCTTTTTAATGTGTTTTTGCACTGTACCTGTCTCAGTGTACATTCAGAAACTATGAAAAAGCAGGGCAGTGCTCCAAATGTCACTGACTATCAGAGCTTAAAACAAGTGTAACTGGGTCACAGTTGATGTAGTTACCCGTGCCTTCTAGGCTCAACAAGATTGAAGGCCTGGTTCATCAAACTCCCGATTGTTAGAGCGTTTGTATGCAAGATGAGGTTTAAAGCAACAGTGCATGATAATCAGGAAGTGATTATCAAAATTCTGCTTTTGGCTGGAAGCATGCAGCCATAGTTCAGGTTTCTATATCTGTAAATAATTTTTCTACCGATCTTTAGTTTTTTAGACATTTAAAATTTATTTCAATTATTGTAGATCCACAGTAAATATGGTGGCTGCCTAATTTTCAGCTGCGCTTCCCCACACTCGCATCATGTCTTTTAGTTACTGCAGTGGGACCTGTGCTGAATATTCCCGATGTCCCTGTGTAGTATTGCCAGTTATACACTTATGCAGTTGACAGGAGAGGAAGTTCCAGTTCAACACGCGGGTGACAGATATGTAAACAAAAACAAACTGAGCAAATTATGGGGTGGTAGTTTGGTGCCAGTGGGAAAGAGTACTAGGAAATGCTCAACAGAGGTGCTTCACTTATGGAGCTTCATCAGAGGATAGCGAAGCTCCACGCTGAACAACGGTGCATCTAATCAGCAGTGGCTGATCCTGTGTTCCAGTTGTCACTTATTATTTCGGGATTTTGTGAATAATCTGCACACTGGTTCACACTTGTCAGCATTTTTCATGTGACCTCCACAAGTGCATGGTTTCAGTGTTCTGGAGATAATACATTTCACATGGGCTGTGCTTCCAGTACCCTTCAGCCTCAGCCCAAAATATGTTCGCCCGCCTCCAGATAACTCTTGCATAGTACCTGCTGACCAGCTGGACTGCTACCTTTTGTTCCTACTGGTGCCAGTGCATACCTTTTAACTAAATGGGAGCTCCTGGTGCTTCATGTGTACTTAGCCATAGGCATGGTATGGGCTCAGTGATGTTACATGCCTTTGGCTGGTGTTGGTGCACTCAAAAAGAACTAAACAAAGCTTTACCTTGCTGCAATCCAATCCAAACCCAAGGGAGGTTTTAGTCTCCTGGATGTCCCAATCCATCAAATGATTTTCAGATTACCTTACATACAATGGGTGGTGGCAGCAGGGCCAGCCCTGATTTATCCAGATGTAACCAGGTGACCATGCTGCTGTTATTAACCCTTACCTGTGTGTCCCTGACAAGTTTGAGGGGCCTGGGTTGTTAAACAACTGATTAGGGGGTTTGTATCCAAGATTTAAATTAGCTGTGCAGTGCCTCCACCCAGAGAAAGGTTTAGTGGGTCTGCTGTCCACGTGGTGCAACCTTCTGGGATGCGTACCTCCCCACAGGAGTCACCCCACTCGTGAACCCCACAGTGCAGTCCCAGTCCCCAGTGAGTATGCACTTAAATAAATGGCAACAGACAGGGATTTAAATGACTAAAGAACAAGGAACTTTGTTTAGGGCACAGGACCTTAAATGGGTTAGCAGCAATATGAGGTAGGCAGGGTTAGTCTTCAATTGCCCTATGTAGAACCAGCCTGATAACATATGCAACCACTCTTCTTACTGTCTGACCAGGGACAGTCTAAGCAAATAATTTCCCCAGACTGTATTAAAAATGCCTCTTAGGCACACCTCTCAGATGTAACCTGCCCCATCACCACAGTGTGTCATACAGAATTATCTCACTCTCCTGTACTGGAGGCGGTACCCTCTCTCCACTGGTACCAGTTCTTTTACCCTTTAACTACTTTTAAGGGAGCTCCCAGAATGTCACTGAATGGGTACCCAGTCCTGAATCAGTGTAGACCGCTGGTGTTGCATGTGGTTAGTCGGTGGGGTGCACTTTAAATGGTCACTTGACCCCAACCCGAAGGCCATACAGTTGCAAAATGGCTTAACCTCAGAGTGAGGTATTGTAAATTCCTACCCTTATGGCTGATGCAGCTTGAATAGTTCCCAGCTGTTTTACAGTGAGTCCTGCTTGCAGGGCTGAGACTCATTTACTCATGGTTTTGATGCACACTGGAACTTCCCTCACTATGCAGGCTCAGAGCTGCAGCTCTTAGCAACTCCACTCAATTGGACAGATCATCTCTCTCTTCTCCTGATTTCACTCTCGACTGGCATTTCTTTTTTTTTTTTTTTTTTAACCAGGTATAGCAGACTAAGCTGAAAGCTTTTACAGGAGCAACCTGGGAGCACAAGAGGTTAAGTGACTTGGTCAGGGTCACACAGTATGCAAGTGGAAGCTGTGGGATTCAAACCCAAGTCTGGTCTGCTGGATGTCTCCAGATTTGCAGCTCAGAGCCTTAGACCACTGCGCTATACTGTCACTGCATTTGCAATGACAAGGCTCAGTTATCTGTCTAATGCTGCTCAGGGGCTGTCCTGGCTTTAACAGTCAGTTGTCAACCTCCTCCTCTTCTGTTTGTAATGCAGCTCAGTCTAGGAACGCAGGGCTATGTGTCCAACACAACCAAGTACTGGCATCCAGTCCATAGTGTGTGGTGATAACGAGTGCCTGGCTGTAGCGCTGGTTGGTTGGCTGGCTTCCCAGACTGATTATGGACTCCTCAGGTCAGCTTTGTATGGCTGCAGTACAGCAAAGACTGTCCTTGTGCTTAAGCTTTCAGATTTTGCATTTGTGCTGCTGTAACAAGCAATTACTGACCCTTGTGAGGCAGGTGCTCTACTTGTCATGGCTCCTCTGTCTCTTCCAGGCAGATGCACAGTCTGCCTTTGAAGCACAGCTCCATAGGTCTGCGTTGCACTACAGTAGCGTGCAGACTGACAGGGTCCCAGTACAGCTCTTGCTGTTCACTGTGGAATGTCAGCTCACCACTGGTCCTTTCAGTTGTCAGACAGTCTAGAACTGTGCGGAAATCCATCACTTGACTGGGTATTAATCCCTGATTCATGCCTGAATAACTACAGTCCTCCCCAGTGTGTCAGATCTTCTTCTGTCTCCCAATTAGGCTCTGCAGCCTGATTGACTGTGTAACTCCTGACCCCTGTTGCTGTGGTGGTGGGGGGGTGCAGGAAGCACAAGATGGCATTTTCTCTGGCCCTAAATATCTATTTCAAAAGGACTCCTGCCATTTCAATTTGTTTCTCCTCATGTCCCTGCTGTCTGAAGCACTAGTCATGCTTCTGTATCCTTTGACTTGCAGCTAGGAGCCGTGGTCCACATCGGCGCAGGAGGCACCAAGAAACAAGCTAATCCACTGCAGTAGCACTCCTCCTGTTCCCCACTACAAGTGGCAGCCCTCAGGGCTGGAGAGAGAGGAAGAAGGTGGCAGTAGCTTGATGGGCTCTGTAGAGTCCGGTAAACCCTGAATATTTTAGAGGGGTTACATGATCTGAGATCAGGGATCTCTCTAAATGCACAGGTGTGGGGATGGTGTAGCAGCGAGTCCTCTTTTCGTCGGTTTTGACTTCTCTCTTCTTCTCCCTCCCTCCCTGAAGACAGCTGATGTCATCTGGCAAAATCAGTTGTTCTGTCGCATCCTGTTGGGCCTCTCCTGAATGTCATCGAGGCACAGGTCAGGAAGCATAGGATGACCAGGAGCAATTTCAAAATTGCAAATAGCATTTTATTATTAATAACAGCAAAATAAAAATAAAATTGTTCAGTGTAACTATTTACAATGGCAGTACAAACAAAGAACACAGAGGCCTTCTTCTGAGTCGTTCTCAATTTCCAATCTCAATCTCTAGTCTCCCTTGCATAAGCATTGCTGCTCTTTTATAAGTCTCTGCCTGGGAAACTTGTTAAGAGGGCGTTCTGCTTCTCCACGCAGTGTATTCTTGTCAGTTTCCAGCAAGTGCAGCAAAAGAAAAGTATGACCCAGAACTGACCTCTGTAGCCAGCTCTGCAGAGATTTTTGCATCCAGCATTCTCAGGTTAATCCCTTGAGTTTCAAATAGCTTTCTACAATCATTTCAACAGTATAACTATATACAGTTTTAAACAAAGGGATCCCAGCATCAGTGACATTTCCATAAAGATTTACATATATTTTATACCGCAGATATGCAAGGGAAAGAAAAGACAGAACAGCAAGTGAAGGTAGCAAGAAAGTGAGAGGTGGAAAATTGCAAAATCATTGGGTGATCAGTTCCTAGGTGTCACAAGAAAAAATTGGTTGTGCAACCAGACAGAGAAGAGACAGAAAAGGAGAGGATAGAACAGACACTTCATGCTTAAACTCTTTCCTGCATAACAAATGGGGCAGGGCCTTATTCAACCCTGTCACACTGAACTCCAGTTCACTGTCAGTCACTGTATAGCAGGTCTGGATGTCCACCACTTGACAGGTGATAGGTTGCTTTTAAGGTGCCTGAATTAATGAAGTCCATCTGGGGCCCAGGATTTTAAATTAAAGTTCAATTTTGTAAAACTGAAAGCTTCAACATGATTTACTGTATGTTTGTATGTACAGTTGCTGTGTCTCCTATGTTTGTTCCATTTTTAAAACATAAAACCTCAACATGGTTTATAATGTGTTTACATACAGTGTCAGTGTCTCTTCTGGTTATGAGAATGCTTTCTCAAGTCCACTGTGCACAAGAACAGCTCAGCTTTGTTTCATAGTTCCTCACTCAATAACTTAACAATGCACTCATACCATGAGAGACAGCAACCACACATATAATGTACTGTATTTATACTGCTGCAGAGACCACTCTTTAGGTTGGAGAGTGATCTCTCCATGCATTCTAGGGTATGAAAATCATAAGCTGAAAGATTAGCAGTTCTGACTAGAGATGCTCGGATTCTCAGGAATTTGTTCCAGTATGGAGAAATTGGAATTTGGAAAACTCTGATTTGGATTCCATTCACGCCTCTGATTCAGGCATCGGAACTGAATCAGAAGTTCCGATTCTGCATCCTATGCTGTTTCACTGTAGACATTGCCAGCTCCCCCATCCAAACATTTCCAGAAATCCACCCCTTCCCTTACCTGTTTGCCATCATTGCTGGCTGAGGTCCCTGGAGGCTCAGGCAACCGTGGGAGAGGTGGCATTGTAGTCTGGTCCTGGAAGTGCCAAGTCGCTCATCCTGTGGTAATTCCTGTCCTCCTGCTTCATCACGTGAGTCCAGCGGCATCCATCATGGCATCCAGTCTATCCACTAAATGAAAACCCTCCTCCACCCCCCACTAGCCCTCCCTCCTCTCCTGGCCTTCAGTACTGAAAATCTGAATTAAAAAGAAATGTCCAAAATCCAATGTATCCGATTCCATCGGACAGGTTCAAAGGAACTCTAGTTCTCATACCTAAGAATGTGAGAGAGACCACTCTTACAACCGTTAACAGTGGTCTCCACTCCAGTATTAATGCATTATTGACGGAGTTCAATCAATAATGTATTAAAATTGTAAAACTTCCGAATGAGGGCAGTCAGTAGGTACCTAACAATGAGAAACTCTTTACGCAAGAGAAAGGAGTACTCGGATTGGTCAGAAGTGCACCCTTGGCCTATAAGCATAAATTATGCAAATTACATTGCATGCTAATTGCAGGTTTGAAGAATGTTTGAACATTCTCAGACACTGGAGAAGAGGATGATATCTGTACTGAACTTACCTGAACCACAAATGTTTGCTCTTCTGTAGTTGCACTGTGAGTAAGAGTGGAGGCTATTATACGGTGTGGCTGTTCACCTGATTCACTCCATGCTCTCCTGCTGTGTTTCATGATGTCACTGCATTTTGCACATGCTCATAAGAATCATTTCTCATCATCCATTTTGTTTTTTATTTAAACTTTTGTTTGTTTGTTTTTTGCTTTGCTTCCCTCCCTAGGTGTGGTCTGAATGCTGAGGAGAGACATTCTCTGTTACCATAGAGGGAAGGGCAGGATAAAGAAGGCTGAGTTGCAAGACTCTTTTCTTTTGGTGTGTTCTTTTCAATTGCACTTTACTAATATTGTAATAAATGTTTATAGAATACCAATAGATCAATGCAGGACTTTTCTTCATTTTTCGGACATGTTTTCTTTGACATTTACAATGATGTGTTGTTTTAATGATGGCCATGGAAATTGTGCATTTACATTGCTGATGGACAGTTGAGGATCAAAAGTCATACATGGATCATCAGACTAAGCAGTGCTGGTGGAGATAAAGCCCAGCTGCGAGTCTTCAACTTCACTGTGGTGGGGCATAACAGTGTCTATATTTTGATGTTTAACATGCAGAGTAGCCGCTTCAACACAAAGCTGTAAAATTCTGAAAGGCTGTTCTGGGTGAAAAATAAAATTCCCCGTTTCTAAATGTGAGTGCAGCCTGTCACCATTCTTAACTACGTGTATGTGAGTTTTCTGGCAAAGGTGGGCATATTTAATAGTATTATAGGAACAAATTGGTTGTTACGTGAAAATGAAGTTTAAAAAAAGTGTTGTTATGAAACAGTAAGCTGGGTTCTGAATGTTTGAGCTCTGTATTGCCATCTTAAAAAGTTCTTATACAAGAATTATTTTACTCGAGAAAACTTACTTTCGTCCCCAGCCTTCCGAATCCGAGGATCAATATATTTTTACATGGGCCTCTGGTGGTGGTGGTAGTGTGTGTGTGTGTGTGTGTGTGGTGGGGGGGTACTTTGAGAAAAGATGGTGCTTTTGGTAACACCACTTCTCCAGCTTGACAAGTTCCCAGTGTTGCAGAGGGCCCGGCATGGGAGGTATGGAAATGGGGCAACTGGAATTATCTTGTTTATTTAGCTCACAGTGAAATCTGTTTTCTGAGGAAAAAGGTCTAGTATTTTCATGCGATGCTGGCTAGGAGTGAAGGCATTCATCTCCCATGGGAAGAAGTGGACCAACTTATGTTTTCATCGATGGCTTGGATCAAGCACAGTATATGATTAGCTAAAACTGGTCATATGACCGTGCATTCATTTCACATCACTGCACAGTTTATATTTTACTTTCTATTTTTCCCCTTTTAAAACCGATTTATAAAGTGCAATAACACAATCTAGTGGGTGCGTTAATGCTGCAAATTATTGCACTTCCTAGGCAGTTGAAAGCATTTGGCCGTGCCTCAGTGCCTCATAACCCAGCTGGGGTGTGCGGCATTAGCATACCGCCACCCTGTCTTGTGCTACTGTTAGACAAGCCAACCAGGGAGCTTGTTGGCTTTTAAAACACCCACTGTAGTGCTCTCCCAGACTGTGAAAGGGTGCAGCTATGGTGATCTCATCATCGGGATGGGGTGTAGGCTAGAAACTTCCTGAGACAGGGTGGTGGTGGTAGGGAGAAAGCTTGGGGGATTTATTGTCTAAACCATTATAAAATGGGTAGGGAAAATCTTGTTTCCTGATCGGAGAAGGTTTCAAAGCAATTTGGTTTCAGGAATAGTAACTGCACTGTTAAATATCTTTATTTTACAGTAGACTTGTTTTATAAGTGCAGCAAGACACTCCAGGGTGTAGGTTACTATTGCTGAACTGCACTTTCAGGTGGGTGAAGGCACTTGGTAGAAGCATCTTTTGCCTCAGAATACACCTGGGCATGTGGTTCAGAATAGTAAATACCCTTAAGTGTCAGCTGTTTACTTAATGTGCCCCAGTCATTCCAAATAATCTGTGTCTTAAAACAAGAGCAAAAGTGTATTTTTAGGGGATTTCCTATACTGGGAAGTAGCATTTCAGAGAGACAGATTCGGAATAAGAGCAGGTGGAGGGGGCAGTTCAGGGGTAACATTAGGAAGTACTGTTTCACAGAGGGTGGTGGATAAGTGAAATAGACTCCCTGAGGTGGTGGATTGGAGAAGAAACAATGAAGGATTCAAAAGGGCTTGGGGCAACCATAGGGGAGTTGAGGTGGGGGCGCATGTCCTAGCAGATAGCTGGACAAATTTGCAGACTCTGTGGGCATTGTCGGTCCTTTTCTACCATCACACTTCTATGAATCTATAAAAGATGTGGGATTCATAAAGCATATGGCAATAAATGTCCAAATTGTTGGGTTTCTATATAGTTGTCCAAACCATGCTCTTAACTTTTTATACCAACTTGCAATACCTTTTGTGAATTGAAGGAAATTTGCTGGGCGTTTTGTTTGTATTGTTTGAAGCCTGCCATTCCTGGTAGGCAAACAACTTGTTATTTTGGGTGGAGTGTAATGTCAAGGACATCCCACAACAAAACATGGCAAGTATCTTCTTTGCAGTCAACTGTTCACTTATGCAAGCTGGGGAATGGAATAAAGCTACATAACCATAATAAATGAAACAAATGGATTTTTCTTCTTATGGTGTTGAGATTTTTTTGTGCAAGCAGTTAATACAAATAACTGAATGAGACACAGATGTTTGTACTCCATCCTTGGTGTTTTCTTGAGTGAACCAACACTGTGATGGTGTACCAGTAGCCAGTGTTACACTGCCATGTCTGACTGAGGGTTCTATCCTGGACACCCGAATACCTGTAGTTGATTTTATTGTGCCTCCCCTGGTATTATATGTTGTGTAAATCCTCTGACTTAGACACCTTTGAAAATTAGCTCTTGAGTGCAGAGGTCTTCTGAATACAATAAACACTGGCTGGTGGAACTCTGCAATGCTGCTGGAGTTTGTAGAGGGGCAGGGTTCAGATGGCTCCACATTTAAACATGGAGAGGGCAGGATTCAGAGGGCTCCACATTTAAACATGGAGAGGTAGGATTTAGAGGGCTCCCACATTCAAACACTATCCAGTGGCCATTTCACAGACAGCACTGATGTTAGGCTGTGAAGCCCCGTGTCTGCAGAGGCGCCAGGATTGGGGAGCAGTTTGAAGTGAATACACAGCTTATAAACTGTGGGGGGAGGAGAGAGTAACCAAACACAACATAGAGGACTGACCCTTTAAGGCCCTGTACACACCACATGATCATTCTCAAACCAGTTTTAAACCAGGTTAATACCATGCTACCATGGCCACGTTACAAGCATAACCGTGTTTTAAACACGGTTTGAAACCCTGTTATAACACGCTCCTGTCACATTAATCAGTCCAGCCTTCAACCATGCTGTGCATCTGTGGGCAATGTATCCTAGCATTCCTATTATTGCCAATGGATGCATTGTAACGATCAGAGAAGTAACATGGCAGCCTGTAACACTGGTAAGTGCAACCGTGTTTAGCTTAAACCATTTTTAAAACTGGGCTAAAGACTAGGTACCTAGCAGGATTTTAGTACGATTTTTAAAAACTGTTTAAATTATGAAGTAATGTGGACGCAAACTGTTTTTAGTGCTTCTTAAACCATTTTAACTTGCTTAAAACAGTTTAGAAGCCTTAGTGTGTATAGGGCCTTTTTTTGTGTGTGTGTGTCTGCATGCATAACATTGAACGTGGTGTGTATGTGTGTGTGCGTAAGCAACTGTCACTCTTGGAGTGGGTGGAGCTCATCCTAAAATGGGTGAAGGACTACAAACAACTATAAACAGCAATTTTGTTACAGGAAAATGCACCTAAGCAGAGTTGTTGCTTGCGGCACCACTGACTCGGGTTTATGAAGAAGCCTGGGGAATTAGGAGCTGGCCAAGGAAGGAGGACTCACTGTTCTGACACTTTCCTCACACCAGGAAAGGAGGATCATGCTTCCTGTTGCTCTACCGCCTCCTGGGTGACAACAGGTGGTGGTGCAGCAAGAACACATGGAACATTTTGGAGCAGAGAGTGTATGGATGCTGGTGGGTCAGGCATGTTTGCACCTAGCAGTGTTGTACACATGCACCCAGAGTGGAAGAGACACTTGGGAAACAGGCCGGTGTCTCCTACTTGCAGAACAAAGCTGCACCTGCCCTCCCTGACCAGTGTGAGTCCCACTCCCCATCTCTAGGATGCCTCCACATTTTAACTTTCCATGGCTGCTGTCCAGAAGGCAGGGTGAAAATACCTGCTGAGACACTGAAAATGGTCCCCAATGCTCTGGTATCAGGCTGGAATCAGTGTGAATAGAGTATGGTGAGACAGGAACCATAGCGGTTACGCAGCCTAGCATCAGTGGTAGGAAGTTCCTCAGGGCTCCATGTAGCGTAAACAAAGGGAATAAAAGTGCATTTGTACACTTGTCTGATGTGTACTTGACTCTAAATGCATGTACAGTGTGGAAATATGTCGTAAATGAGTTGCTGGAACTTTAATACTGTGTTTATTACTATCCAGTCACACTTCAGAGTGGGCAAAATAACACCCTGAATGTGGGTTCAGAATCTTGGTTATCTGATGGTATGGAGTATACCAAAATGAGCATGGTGTACGGTGGCATGTGTAGAGGAACCACCGAGCACTCGATTAAAATTCTGTAGAGCTGAATAAAATATTAAAATAAAAGTGCAGTTCTCGATAATTCCTTCAGGTGAGCGGAACTACTTTCTTTATGCTGTGTGCTCCTTGAATGTTACAGCATTAATTGTACAATGCAGTCTTGCAGTCACGTGACTCTACAGGTCGCTTGTTCTTCAGTGCAGAGGTATTTCTTGGACCTCATTTTGCAGCTCTTCACATGGACAGTGCTACAAGCAGTCACATCAAGTTCTGCTGTTGAAGTCGGACCTCTTCAGAACTGGTAGGTTTAGTAGCTCAGTGGCATTGCCAAGCTGAATAGGTTAGGTCTTCGTGGTTGTGATTTTTTTGTAACTGCAGAAAAGAGTGGCTATTCAATGTCTTTGGAATACCAGCCATAGAGCAATGAATGAGATTGGGTTGGTAGTGCAGTGACTGTACAGACAAATGATGCTGTAGTCACTGCATGCTCGACAACATCTAGTGACAGTATATGGACAAATGATGCTGTAGTTACTGCATGCTTGACAACATCTAGTGACAGTATATGGACAAATGATGCTGTAGTCACTGCATGCTTGACAACATCTAGTGACAGTATATGGACAAATGATGCTGTAGTCACCGATACTCAACAACATCTACTGACAGTATATGGACAAGTGATGCTGTAGTCACTGCATGCTTGACATCTAGTGACAGTATATGGACAAATGATGCTGTAGTCACTGCATGCTTGATGACATCTAGTGAAAGTATATGGACAAATGATGCTGTAGTCACTGCATGCTTCGACAACATCTAGTGACGGTATATGGACAAGGATGCTGTAGTCACTGCATGCTCGACAACATCACTGAAACCTGGTGTAATGATAACCACGACTGGGAGTTGGCCATACCTGGCTACAACATATTCAGAAGAGACAGGGCAGGCAGGAAGGGAGGAGGTGGCACTGTATGTGAAAAATGACATAAGGGCCACAGAGATCCAGGAGGAACAAAATGGGGAGAGATACTGTGGGTTAAGCTGGAAAAGAAAATGGGGCCAGCCATCCGCGCAGGTGTGGTCTATAGACCACCAGCCCAGGAGGAAGAAACAGATAGGGAGCTGATGCTAGCCATCCATAGGATGGCGAGACAAAGAGTGAGAGTAGTACTGGTTGGAGACATCAATATTCCAGGCGTGGACTGGAGCATCCCAGCAGCAGCATCAACTAGAAGCAGATTTATCCTGGACTCCTTCAAGGGCCTTCCTCAAGCAACTGGTCATGGAACCAACTCGGCAGAAGGCAATACTGGACCTTGTGCTCAAAAACAGGGACAGTGTGATGGGGGTAAGAGTGGGGAGCACCTGGGAACAGATTACCAGTCACTGTGGTTTGAAATCACAGAAAGAGCAGAACCAAACCACACAAAAACACGATCCTGGATTTTAGGGGCAAACTTTGAGAAAATGGGGAGATACTTGAAAGAGGCATTAAGGGGAATGGACAGGAATCAGGGGTTGAGGAACAGTGGGAAGTATTTAAAATGGGGATTACAAGAGCAACAGAATTATGTATTAAGCAGGTTAGCAAGAGGAAAGGAAGAGAGACCATTATGGTTTTCCAAAGGGTAAGCAAAGAAAGTGAAAAATAAGATTGCATTCAGGCAATACAAAAGACACAGGCAGAAGGGGATAGGGAGAAGTACCAGGAGAAGCAAAGGGAGGCAGGGAGGTCAGTAAGGAAGCCAAAGCTCAGACAGAAGAACACATTGCAAAATCAGTGGGTAGAGGACAAAACCTTTTGCAGGTACATAAGTGAAAAAGAAAGGCAAAGGAGGGATAATGAGACTGAAAGGGAGGATGGGGGCTGTGTGAGGATGACAACAGTAAGCTGACATATTGAACAGGTATTTCTGCTCAGTCTTTACTGAGGAAGAGGAGGTAATGGGTCTGAATAGGTACAAGGGTGAGAATGGTGCAGAAATGGACACAAGTCCCTTTACACGAGAAAGGGTCCTGAAGGAACTGGAAGTAATAAGAGTTGATAAAGCAATGGGCCAGATGGGTGCCCCCAGGGTCCTAAAGAACTAAGAGGTGGTGGCTGAACCTCTTGCCATCCTGTTTGGCCGATCACTAGAAACAGGGAGGTACCCAAAGACTGGAGGATAGCAGATGTAGTCCTTTATACAAAAGTGGGAACAAAGAGGAAGCGGGAACTACAGACCAGTCAGCCTCACCTCGGTAGTGGGAAGATCATGGAAGCACTACTGAAGGAGAGATTGGTGGAACATCTGGTTGTCAATGGACTACAGGACCCAAGGCAGCATGGTTTCACCAGGGGAAGGTCATGTCAGACCAACCTCATTGAATTTTTGACTGGGTGACTAGGGAGGTGGATCAGGGAGGGCAGTGGACATGGCCTATCTGGACTTCAGCAAGGCCTTTGACACTGTGCCACATAGAAGACTATTGCACAAACTGGGGAATATGGTGTGGGCAGGACAGTAGTGCGGTGGGTAGGTAACTGGCTGGGCAGCAGGACACAGAGGGTGGTGGTAAATGGCTGTCACTCCACAGAGAGGAAGAGTGACCAGTGGGTACCACAGGATCAGTGTGGGACCGGTACTATTCAATATCTTCATCAGTGACATTGCACAGGACCCAGAAGGCAGAATTTCACTGTTCGCTGATGACACAAAGCTCTGTAACAGAGTAGACACACCAGAGGGTGTAGACAGAATGAGAAGGGACCTGCAGAAACTTGAAGAATGGTCAGGGTTTGGCAGTTGAAATTCAATGCAAGGAAGTGGAAGATAATGCATATGGGGCACAAAAACCCTGGCACAATATATCAGTTGGGGGTGAGGATATAGCATGCACCAAGCAGGAAAGGGATCTGGAGTTATCATCTCTGATGACCTCAAGGCAGGAAACAGTGTGACAAGGCAGCAGGTAAAGCAAATAGGATGCTGGGATGCATAGGCAGGGCATCACCAGCAGGAAAAGGGAAGTCATAATTCCACTATACAAGACACTAGTGAGGCCACACCTGGAGTACACTGTGCAGTTCTGGAGACCTTACCTACGAAGGACATAGACGGTAGAGAAGGTTCAGAGGAGGCAACAAAGATGGTGCATGGATTGCATCACAAGTCCCATGAGGACAGGTTGAAGGCACTGAACATGTACTCCCTGGAGGAGAGGAGGAGAGAGGGGATATGATAGAGACATACAAGTATCTTACAGGGAGGAACAGGGTGCAGGAATGCACTATTTTAAGCGAAAAAGATGTTCCAGGACTAGAGGGCATGGGATGAAGTTGGAGGAGGGCGATTCAGAGGAAACGGAGGAAGAAATCCTTTCACAGAACGGTGGTGGACAAGTGGAACACCCTGCCAGAGGAAGTGGTGGGGGCTGAAACAATCACGGATTTAAGAATGCATGGGATAGACATAAAGGAATTCTGGAGGTCAGGGTAAGGGGCAACAGACTTCCTGGAAAACATAAACTGAACTTACAAACTTAAATGGCAGACTGGTGGGCTATAGGCCCTTATCTGCATGCTCAACAACATCTAGTGACAGTATATGGACAAGTGATGCTGTAGCCACTGCATGCTCGACATCTAGTGACAGTATATGGACAAATGGTGCTGTAGCCACTGCATGCTCAGACTTCTGGTGACAGTATATGGACAAACGATGCTGTAGCCACAGCATGCTTGACATCTAGTGACAGTATATGGAGAAATGATGCTGTATTGCATGCTTAACAACATCCAACAACTGTACACAGACAAATAATGCTGTTGCCACTGCGTAGCTTTAACAACATCTAGTGACTGTATATACAAATGACGTTGTAGCCATCGTGATGTTTAACAACAATGCTGTTGCCACTGCATGCTTTAATAACATCTAGTGACTGTATGCAATGATGCTGTAGTCACTGCATGCTCAACATCTAGTGACAGTATATGGACAAGTGATGCTGTAGCCACTGCATGCTCGACGACATCTAGTGACAGTATATAGACAAATGAAGATATAGCCATTGTATGTTTAACAAATAATGCTGTTGCCACTGCAAGCTTTAATAACATCTAGTGACTGTGTGCAATGATGCTGTAGTCACTGCATGCTCGACGACATCTAGTGACAGTATATGGACAAATGATGCTGTAGCCACTGCATGCTCGACATCTAGTGACATTATATGGACAAATGATGCTGTAGCCACTGCATGCTCGACATCTAGTGACAGTATATGAACAATGATGCTGTAGCCACTGCATGCTCGATATCTAGTGACAGTATATGGACAAACGGGTGCTGTAGCCACTGCATGCTCGATAAACATCTAGTGACATTATATGGACAAATGATGCTGTAGCCACTGCATGCTCGACATCTAGTGACAGTATATGAACAAATGATGCTGTAGCCACTGCATGCACAACATCTAGTGACAGTATATGGACAAACGATGCTGTAGCCACTGCATGCTCGACATCTAGTGACAGTATATGGAGAAATGATGCTGTAGCCATTGTATGCTTAACAACATCCAACAACTGTACACAGACAAATAATGCTGTTGCCACTGCATGCTTTAACAACATCTAGTGACTGTATACAAATGAAGTTGTAGCCATTGTATGTTTAACAACATAATGCTGTTGCCACTGCATGCTTTAATAACATCTAGTGACTGTATGCAAATGGTGTTGTTGCCACTGCAAGCTTTAATAACATCTAGTGACTGTATGCAAATGATGCTGTAGTCACTGCATGCTCGACAACATCTAGTGACAGTATATGGACAAATGATGCTGTAGCCACTGCATGCTCGACATCTAGTGACAGTATATGGACAAGTGAAGCTGTAGCCACTGCATGCTCGACAACATCTAGTGACAGTATATGGACAAGTGATGCTGTAGCCACTGCATGTTTGGAAATCTAGTGACAGTATATGGACAAATGATGCTGTAGGCACTGCACGCCGACATCTAGTGACAGTATATGGAGAAATTATGCTGTAACCACTGCATGCTCGACATCTAGTGACAGTATATGGATAATGATGCTGTAGCCTTTGCATGCTTAACAACATCCAACAACTGTACACAGACAAATAATGCTGTTGCCACTGCATGCTTTAACAACATGTAGTGACTGTATACAAATGACGTTGTAGCCATTGTATGTTTAACAACATAATGCTGTTGCCACTGCATGCTTTAATAACATCTAGTGACTGTATGCAAATGGTGCTGTTGCCACTGCAAGCTTTAATAACATCTAGTGACTGTATGCAAATGATGCTGTAGCCAATGCATGATTAACATCCAGTGACTGTACACAGACAAATGACACTGTATCCACTGCATGCTCAAAACAACATCCAACAACTGTATGCAGAAAAATAATGCAGTGAACGCATGCTTAAAAACCTCCTACACACATTCATGGAGAACTGCATTAAAGAGCTCCTGCCATCATTACAGAGAGGTTTGACCAATCCTTGTGAGTCCAGTTTCTCAGTAGACGTAGAAGCAGAGAAAGTGAGGCAGCCCGATGCCCAGCAGCAGTGCATTGCACTGTCATATGCAGATGACCTGAGTTTAGGAGCAAGCTCAGTTACCACAATCACTGGCAGGCTCCACTGAGGTAGCTGTCGTGCAGTAGCATGTCTTAGCGAGGGTGGGGCAGGTTTATTTATTTTCTAATTGTGAAAAAAAAATATATATATATATATATCTGTTAAAACATGTTTTACCAGGTAAGTACACTGAGCTCGGGGCTTGTTTACATTTGCAACTGGAGGGGAGATAAAAGGGTATAACCACAGAGTACAGACTGTACAGAGTACATACGATTCCTGTTACAGAGTAAAAATGGTTCAGTTCAAGTAGAAGTCAAAGTGAAAGTCACTACAAAGAGTACAAATTTCAGAGTACATACACAGTTCATATGATTCACATTGCAAGATACAGATGGTTAAAATCCAAGTAGGCAACGGGTCAAAAGCCACTGCTGTCACTCAGGGTGCAGAGGTGAGTGACACATGTAGTTCCAGTGCTGTAGCAACCCCTGTGGCCAGGCCAGGGAGCTTGCTTTTGCCACAGAGGACTGTGTACATTCAGGGCCATAAAAGTATGACCTATGCCATGGGGTGGAGGGAGAAAACAGGAAATATCTCCTCCATCCATCTAAATGATAGTAGTCTGCCTAATCAGGTGTATCCCTGAAGGACGGACAGAGTTATATAAACACTTCCATTAAAACTAAAGACCCAAGGCCCACCAAGTCTGCTTCACATGCCCTACTACTAGTAAGGGTCTGGCCTCTTCACCCTTTTTTAGGCCAAGCATTCTGCAGATACTCACTAAAGCCATGATCCCTCCTTGAGCCTCCTCCAGAACTTCCACTGGCCCTTTGAACTTATCCCAGCCAATCATGAACCTAGCTATGGAACCAGCATTTACCACATTGCTATGCAGACTGTTCCATTGGTGTACCGCCTTTCTTTGATGAAGTACTTCCACACGTCCTCTCTGAATTTACCTCCCACCATCTTGTGATTTTGCTTCCTGTTTCCCTATCATTGTAAACACTCTGAGGCATCCACCCTATTGTTCAGTGTGTGGCTGCCAGTTGTGTGAGTGCTTGTGCAACATTACTTTTGAGTGTTACTTCAACTTGTCTTTTTCCTCTGGATTGCCACCCTCGTTAGAGGTGCCAGGAGAAGTTTCTTGAGGCTAAAGGAAATTGATAGCTGAAAGAGTCACACTAGAGGTAGAGTGCCATAGAGGAGGGAGGGGGACATGGAAAAACACCATGCAGGGAAGGTGTGTGAGTGAATGGCTTATGTAGGGGTGGGGTAGAGTCTGTGAGCCACCCATTGAACCACAGGTGAAACTCAGTGTGTGGCTGCCAGGTGTGTACGTGCTTGTGTAACATTACTTTGACTTATCTCTTTCCTCTGGTTCCAACCTCAATATAGGTGCCAGGAGGCGTTTCTGGAGGCTAAAGGAAACTGGTAGATAAAGAGCCAAAGGACCAAACTGGAGATGCCAGAACCTGCCACCTCTAACTCATGGAATAGACCCAATCACACAGGGGAGAGGGGAAAAACCTTTGGGGAAACCTCTGTTACTGGGTTAGCCTTCCTCCAGGCTTCTAAAATTATGAGGCTAGCTGTTGATAAGCTTGGCGGAGTTTAATTTTGGATGCGTGTACCTCAAGCATGATGATGTGAATGAACCATGATCTCAACGATGTGAGCTGGTGTGTTCTATTGGAGCAAAGATGGCTGTGCAATCATGAATTACTGGCTGAAAATAGGTGAGGACTCGAGACCCAGCCAAGATAGCAACACTCTGACATGAAGAATGGACCAGGAGGTAGTCATGGTGTAATAGTTTCATTATTCAGAACAGGATGAGTAGAATAAGGGTGTCAGTCCATATCTTGTAGTTAGTAGAGGACTTGAATGGGACACCAAGCTGAATTTGTTCGGAAATGGGATATGTGGACCCCTTATAACTTCAGTCAGTTTTTATCTTGGTAAAGTAATTTCGTGATGCATTTTGAGCCTGTTCCTCTTTAAGTGAATTGTAGGAATGAAGACAGAAGAACAGGTAAATTCTCAGGTCTTAGGAATCAAAGAAATGTCAATGTCACGCTGTTAGGACATTAAGATCTGGGAAGACCCAAAACTCCATATTCTAAGAGGCCTATCAGTGAAGAATATAGTTTTTCGAGGATGAGGATTGATGGAAACTCCATCAACGTTATGAGATCTCATGTGGCAACAGCTGATTCTGACCGGTCAAAGCCATCTCCATTGGCAGCACCAGCCATCACTTGGCCCCCGCCTCAGGTTGACACTGACCCTCCAGAACCGAAGGCTTCAGTCCCCGGGCCGGCCGTATTCCAGCTTGCCTATTTGGTCTTCCCACCGATTTTGGTGGAGCCACTGCCTAAGCAGCCTCAGGGAGGGGCTCCCTCGAAAGAGGACCAGACAGACACCGGACTGCCACCGTCTATCCATCACTGTTGTCCCCAATCGCCCTCGGCGCATCGAGGAGACATAGGCGAGACCGTTATATCCGACTCTTGGACTCGGATGCCACTGGTTTGCACTCGCATCCGGGATGACGAGTCATCAGTGACAGGTTTGGAGGAAGGTCCTTCCTCTTTCAGGCATCCTCTGCCTGATTTCTGAATCTACGGAATGCCCTTGGAGCCTATCAAAGAAGGTGGAATACCCCTTACGGATATCCTCAAAGGGGGATACCCGGGAGGCCTTTCTGAGTGGCGATAGTATACAGTACCCATGGGGTCCCTGGCGGGTTCACAGAGCATCCTCGGCGAAAAGCCTTGTGACTGCTTCTGTGTTCAGATGCACTGGTAGCTCAGCCAACACTGATCGCCCTCCGGACAAGGAGTCCAAGAATATGGATCATTCTGCCTGGAAGGTCTATGCAGCCTCATCCTTAAGCCTTCGTCAGGCCAGTTCAGCTGTGATCATGGCACACTTCTCTCCATGCCCTCTTAGGGTCATTAGATGAAGTCCTCCCTCATCTCTCGACGGACATGCAGACCATGGTGAAGCAAGTCCGTGACCGAAATCATACTGTTGCGAAACAGCAGCTCAGGCAGCTCTGGACATTGGAATTCCTGTGCCCGCTCCTTAGCAGCTGCAGTGGCCACTCACCGCGGGCCTGGCTGAGGTTATCCTCCTTTCCAGTGGATACTCAACACGTTAGCTGGCGTGCCCTTCCTAGGCACCGACCTCTTCAGTTCGGGAGTAGCTAGTCACCTCCAGTGCATAGAGCAGTCCAGTGCCACCTTGGATGCTACCTCTGTGAAGGGTTCTTCGTTCAGAACCAGCAGAGTGCAAGTGCAAGAAGAAGCCTTTTCGGCACTCTTCCCTGCGGTCAGGCAGCCCTCCTTTCAAGGAGGCCAGCAGCAACAGGCTCAAGCTTGGCACCCCAGGCCCAAGCAGGGTCCCCAACAGTCCGTAAAGGAGGCCAAGGTGCTGGTCCAGGAGCCTCCTCCTTTTCTAAGCCTGCTCAGTGATGGGTCGGGGTTGCCACCCCTACACCTGTCATGCCAGCTCTGGGTCCTCCCGTTGAGGGCCGGCTCCATCACTTTCTTTCCACCTGGTCGGTATCACTTCAGACAGGTGGGTTCTGAAGTGGTTGGCCAGGGACTGCCTCTGGAATTCAAGCAGTACCCTTCCAGTCAAGCCCGTGCCTCAGGAGAAAGGATCTCAGTTGGCACTCAGTCGACCCTTCGGGACAACATTGCTCAGCTCCTCATCAAGGAGGCAGTAGCTCCAGTGCTGGATCCTCCTACAGACCCAGGCTTTGTGTCCAGGTACTTCCTGGTGCCCAGCGGACGGGGATTGGCGCCCATCAAGATCGCCATGACCTGAATCAATATCGCAGGTCTCGCACCTTCTCGGATGGTAACTCTGAACCAGATCATACCATCTCTGGAGCAAAACATGTGGTTCTGTTCACTGGATCTGCAGTACATGTTCTTTCACATCCCAATCTGTCCATCCACCGCGGTTCCTCCACTTCAGGGTCGGGGCCCTGTGCGAGTTCAAGCCATGCTGTTCGGCCTGTCCCATGTACGGGTCTTCACCAAGTGCATTGCAGTGGTGGCAGCCCATCTTGCATCGAGGAGTTCGGATATACCCTTATCTTGCTGACTGGCTCTTGTCAGGTTCCTCCCTTCAGGAGGTGGAGAAGTCCAGGATCTGGCCCTCTGACCTGCTCCCAACTTGGCCTCCTTATCAACAAGGCCAAGTCAGAACTTGTGCCTCTCAGGTGATGGGCTTCATCGGGGCAGAGCTCGACTCTCGTCAAGCCAGGCTCGGCTCCCAGTGGACAGGCGGGAGGTTCTCTCTCCTTTGCCCGATCATTTCTGGTTGGGCACTTGCGCACTTTCTGCACCTTCTGGGCTACATGGCAGCGTGCACCTCGATGGTCTGTTGGGCCAGGTGGCACATCGCCCCTCCAATGGGGCTGGCCACCCAGTGGACTCAGTGATATGGTCCCTCGACCAGCTGATCACTGTAACCCAGAAGATATGGGATGCTCTCCAGTGGTGGACCGTCCCGGACTGGTTGCAGGAAGGAATCCATTTGTCACCAGGCGGCGGTCGTCCTGACGACCGATGCCTCTCTCATGGGCTGGGAAGCCCACATATGGGACAACAGGGCCCACGGGTTCTGGACCCCAAAGAGTCCCAATGCCACATCAACCTGTTGGAGCTCAGAGCAGTCAGACTGGCCCTGTCAGCTTTCGCTCCTCAGCTCCGGGTCAAGTGGTTCAAGTCCAGACGGACAATACCATGACCATGTACCACTTCAACAAACAGGGCGGCATGCTCTCCCATCTGCTATGCAAGGAGACGCCCAAATCTGGACCCTCATCAGCGGTTGGAGATGGATCTCCTTGCCATCCATGTGGCAGGAATCTCGAACTAACTGGCAGATGCTCTCAGCCACTTAGGCCAGACATCCCACGAGTGGTCTCTCCATCCAGAGGTAGCTTACAATCTGTTCTCCCATTGGGGCAAACCATTGGTGGACCTGTTTGCCTCCAGGAGAACACCAAGCTAGTCTGTACCTTGCCTGCCCCTCTCAGCAGGGCTTGCTGCAGTGAGATGCCTTCTCGGGGCCGTGGACCCCAGGCCTCTCTCGCCTTCCCTCCATTTCCTTGATCCACAAGGTGTTACTCAAGGTGAGGAGGGACAAGGCGAAGGTGATCCTAGTAGCCCCAGATTGACCCTGCCAGTTCTGGTATCCAGATCTCCTCAGCCTCAGCTGCAGGGCCCCAGAGTGGCTTTGTACATGCCCAGACCTGATATCATTGAACCAGGGAAGGTATTCCATCCGGACCTTCAATCCCTGCACCTCACAGCCTGGTACCTGAGTGGCTAGAGTTCCAGGCTCTGGGTCTTTCGAGGATGTCTACACCGTGGTGGAGGCATCTCGTAAGAATCGACCAGGAAGTGTTATGCCTTCAAATGGAAAAGGTTTTCCATTTGGTGTCAGGATTAAGTCTGGACCCCTTATCCTGCTCTGTGGCTAACATTCTAGACTACCTTTGGTTTCTCTCAAAGGGGTCTCTGATCATCGACCCTTATGGTGCACCTGGCAGCCATTTCTGCTTACTGGACTTGGGCGGTCAGCCGACATTAGCACAGAGACAGTGGTCGGGCGCATTTTCAAAGGCCTGGATCACATATCCCCATCCGATGTGTGGACCTCTACCTCCGTGGGGATCTCTTGCTGGTTTTGGCAAAGCTCATGGGCAAGCCATTTGAACCCATGCACAAGTGTGAGCTCTCACACTTGTTATGGAAGATGGCCTTCCTGGTGGCTATCATGTCAGCCAGAAGGACAGGGGAGCTCCAGGCACTTTCAGTGGACTCCCTTATCTGGTCTTCCGCAGGGACAAAGTTGTCCTACACCCCACTCAAAATTCCTTCCGAAGGTGGTTTCAAGTTTCACCTTAACCAGGTGTTGACTTTGCGGTATACTACCCTAACTACACCTCAGGCGCTGATACAGGCTCCATACTCTGGACCTGAGATGTGCTCTCTCCTATTATAAGAAAGCGGTGGAAATTGGGAGAGGTTCGCCAGCTGTTTGTCACCTACGCTGAAGCTGCTTCTGGCAGACCTGTAGCTAAATGTACCATTGAGATGGATTACATCATGCATAGGTCTGTGCTATGAGTCGGGCAAGGAGCCTCCCAGAGGATAAGAGCTCATTCTACCGCCATATGGCTGCATCGGTGGCTGCTTCCCGGACATCCCTATCCAGGAGATCTGCCAGGCTGCTACCTGGAAGTCAGCAAACACCTTCATTACCCACTACCACATCGATCTTGAGTCACGCTGGGATGCTGGTTTTGGGGCCTCGGTTCTCAATATCTGTTTCCTAAATAGGGGTGTCTTTGCCTCCCTTCTCCCGGAGAAGTGCTTGGAGTCTGCGGAGGTGTGGATGATCAACATATCCATGCTCCTAGAAGAACAGATTACTCACCTGTAACAGTAGTTCTAGGAGTGGTTTATGTTGTTCATCCACCGCACTCCACCTGACCTCCCGACTTTAGGCGCACCACCTTGCTTCCAGCGGGCTAAGATCTGGCGTCATGTGGCGGGCCGAGGTATTTACCACCCGGGTGGGAGGAGCCAGCTTGAAGACTTTCGCCGAGATTTAAAGGGGAAAGAAACATGCCAGAGAGTGTGGATGAACAACATATACCACTCCTAGAACTAGTGTTACAGGTGAGTAACCTGTTCTTCTAACCCATGTATTCTTCTATATTCATAACAGTATGCAGTCTGCCTCCTAAGTAGAACTGCCTGGAGAGAATTGGAACTATATGCAAATGATAGAACCTATCATTGCTCGAGACACTACATTCAAACTGCTGCCCTCATCTACTGCAACATTCCATCAAGCCTCAGATTTTTCACTCCGCCTGACAAGTCAGATGCCTGGAGATCTTCCTCTGTCAGTTCGAGCTGATTCCAGTTTTATAAGTATTATCTAGCATAATATTTAAACTGCTGCCTTTGTCTATTGTTTAATTTAATCCTATTATTTAAAAATTAAAGTTTCTTTAGTTTAGTGGTAAAATTGTATTATTTCTCGGTTCCTCATGATTCGGTATAACCGCTGAGGAACTGGGCCTTTTCTAGTTAATTTGGCATTTTGCCTTAGTTTTAGTCATAAATTTTGTATATTTTCGTTACTTTCTGTGTTTTAAACACATTTTTGTAACCGGCGGTTGATTCTTCTGAACCGATACGGTTCGATATCTAAGTTATCAGTTCTTTCCTCGGATCCTTAACCAGTTACTGAACCGACAAAGAAAAAAAAACAAAAAAAAAACACGTTAGTTTGAATACTAGTAGCGGTTGCTGGTTTTCTCCTGGAAATGGAAACACAAGAAAACCAAAGAAAAAGACTGGTCCCCAGGTTTTAAAATTGTACAAAATGTGGAGAAGTGTTTGCTAAAGCTGACAAACATGACCTTTGTTTAGCCTGCTTGGGACCTGATCACTTTTCAGCAGACTGTGCCATTTGTAAATCCTTCTCTCCTAAAACAATTGAGAAAGGATGGAAAGGCTGAAGAAAAAGTGGGCGGTGGTCCCTCGGGCTCTAACCAGCCACCAAAACTGTGGGTGAAACCCTACTACTGTTACCACTCCTGAGAAGGGTGTTTCTGGCACTTTAAAAGGGAGTGGTCTGACTGACTCTCCGCCTCTCAAAAAATCTAAGAAAACTAAACACATAGAACCCAAGGCCTCTGTTCCTCAAGGGGTCTCTATGTGTCTCACAGCCTGCCTTCTGCTGAGGAGATAGCTCAGGCTGTGAGGGTTCTGCGGCTTTACAAGGAGTCTGCCCGCTCAACCTGCTCCTCCCAGGGCTCCTGCCACAGTTCCTGCCCGAGTCACAGGAACTGGAATCGTCTGACTATGGTGAGATGGATCCTGAATAGGATGAACCTGTAGAGCCTGAAATCTCACCTGAGCAGGAGTTCGGTTCTCCCTTCAACCTGAGGATTTTTCTTCTCACTTTTCTTTTGTGAGAAAGATAGTGGATGCTCTGGACTTAGCTACCACTGAAGTGGAGTGGTTGATGATGAAGAGGAGGCTGAATACCTTGAGATAATGGGTTTAAACCCCCACAAAAAGATATATTTACCAATCAACAAGTTCTTTAAAAAGACTTGTTTAAAATTTTACAGACTCCTAACTCTATCCCTCCTATAGATAGGAAGTCTGACAAGAAATATCACCTGGACAGGAAGAAGCAGAATTCGAGGGTTCCTCTCTTCCCATCCCTGAGAAGGAATCCAGGAAATTAGGCGGTATGTATAAGAAAGGGTACCTAGCTGCCTCCTAGGTGTGAGGCAGGCTAATTACCAGGCATATACAGCACAGTATCAGAAAATGCTGTGGCAATCAGTACTGGCTATGTCAGAAAGGCCCCTACCCCTCTCTGCGACCTGGCAAAGACAGCTAGATTTGGTCTGGAAGCTGCTAAATACCAGTTCCAGATGGCAGCTGATGCTAATGATAATGCTGCCAGGTACACGGCTCTGTCGGTGGCCCTACGAAGACTGGCATGGCTTAGGACCACTAATCTCACCCAGGATACCTAGACAAAGGCCATGGATTTTCCTGTGGAGAATAATTCCCTGTTTGGCAAACACACTGAGGAATACATGAGAAAGGTGGATGAATACAAGGCCACCTACAAGAGTAACCCGTCCAGGGACAGGCCTACCCTTCTTATAGGCCTTATGGAAGGGGGGCAGGGGAAGGTCCCCTATGGGAGGCCTTTTTATCAGGGCAAGCTGCTTTTCAGCAACAACCCTACCCACAGCAGACTGGGTATTTTAGACCTAGGGGCAGGAGGGGTTCAAGAAGGACTCCCAATCTGCCCAGGCTCAGGCAACCCCAAACAAAACTCCTGACCAGTTGGTCCAGGTCGCCTCCCCACTGCCAGTAGGGGGCAGGCTGACTTACTTCCTCCAGAACTGGTTCTCCATCACCACAGACAAGTGGGTTCTGGAGGTAGTAAGTCAGGGTTTGTCCCTATGTTTCAAATCCCTTCCCCTCTGAAATCAAAGAGTTTTCAAACCAGCTTCCTTCTTGGAGGCAAGCTCTTGCAAAATGAGGTGCAGAAATTGATCCACATGAGCGCAGTGGAGCATGTACCAGCACATCTCGGGGAAGGGTTTCTACTCCCTACTTCCAGACCAAAAGAAAAATGGGGACTGGCGACCCATTCTGGATCTCAGATCTCTCAACGAATTCCTGGTTAAATCAAAATTCAAGATGGTCACTCTACGGTCCATACTCCCAGTTATCCAGCAGGGAGATTGGTTAGCAGCTCTGAATTAAAAGATGCCTATTTTCACATCCCAATAAGGCAATCTCACAGAAAGTATCTTAGTTTCAGACTCCTTTCAAGACATTATCACTCTCCTTCCTTCGGTCTGACCTCAGCACCCAGGGTATTCACAAAGTGCCTGGCTGTAGTGGTGGCACACTTAAGGAAGTCTGGCATCCTAGTCTTCTCTTATCTGGACGACTGGCTGTTCATGGGAAAATCCCCACAACAGGTCTCAGAACACCTGAAAACAGCAGTTCATCTCCTACAGTCCTTGGGATTCCTGATAAATCAGGAGAAGTCTGTTCTTACCCTGTTCAGCTGCTTCAGTTTATAGGAGCAGAACTGGATACTACTCAGGGAAGGACTTTCCTCCCTCAAGACAGGGTGCAGAGTATTTTCAACCTGGCTGCTGCTTTCAGCTAAACCAGCCATGCCCAGCAATACACTATCTGCAGATTCTGGGCCATATAGTTGCAGCAACAGGTACAGTTTCAGGGGCAAGATACAGAATGAGAGACTTGCAATCTCATCTCAGGTCCCACTGGTCGCAGAGAAGGACAAGATGTCAAAGCTCATCCTAGTAACAGAGGCTGTTATTCAAGCCTTACAGTGGCGGCAAAATTCAGACAACTTAAGACAAAGGTGTCCTTTCCAAGGAGAAGCCTTCCTTTGTTCTCACAACAGATGCTTCTCTACTGGGATGGGGCGCCACATGGGGAACACACCATCCATGGGACTTGGTCCGAGGCAGAATCCTTCTGCACATAAATCTCTTGGGCCTCGAGCCGTATTCCTAGCTCTAAAGCTTTTGCTCATTTGGTACCAGGCAGTGTGGTACAGGTCAGAACAGACAATGCCACAACAATGTACTATATAAACAAGCAAGGGGGCACAAGGTCCGACCCTCTATGCTCAGAGACCATGAAACTGTGGGATCTTGCATACTCTAGAAAAGTAACTCTGCAAGCAGTCCATGTCCCAGGGAAGGACAACATTTTAGCAGATGCCCTCAGCAGAATTAGTCAGGGCATCACTAATGGTCCATTTAGCAGCTATCTCTGCTCACATTTCAGTGGGACGCCCACTTCCATTGCATCAGACCCTATTTTTAAAACGTTTTCAAAAGTCTGTGTTTTACATATCCACCCATTAGGGAACCTGTCCCTGGGTGGGATTTGAACTGTTGTATTGCTCAGTTTATGAGGCCACCTTTTGAACCTATGTCCTCAGCCCACCTACAGTATGTCACACGGAAAACTGTATTCCTAGTAGCTATTACATCTGCTAGAAGGGTAAGAGAACTTCAGGCCCTATCTGTGGAAAAGGACTATTTGTCTTTCCATAATGACAAGTGGTACTCAGAACTAATAGAAAATTTCTCCCTAAGGTGGTGTCAGATTTTCATTTAGACCAATCCATTACATTACCAGTGCTTTTCACTGAACACTCTACTTCAGGTGGCGTAGACTTCACAGTCTGAATGTGAAGAGAGCTCTTAGTTACTACATATCTCATACTAAGGATCACAGGCAGGATAAACAACAGTTATTCCTTACCTATGGGGATGTGAGGAAAGGTACACCAGCTACCAAGAGATCAATCTCTCATTGGATAGTTAGCTGTATACAGTTCTGCTATCAAAAAGCAGGCAAACAGGCCCCATCAGGACTTAGGGTCCATTCAACCAGGGAACAGCTGCTTCTATAGCAGCTTCAAGATCCCCCTGCTGGACATATGCAAAGCTGCCACGTGGAGGACAGTACATGCTTTCACTAAGCATTACAGCCTGGACATACTGTCAGAGGTGATGCCAGATTTGGAACAACAGTCCTGCAGAGCCTCTTTCCTAAGTGGGTTCTCTGCCCACCTCCAAAGGTACTGCTTTGAAGTCTGCATACAGTTATGCATATAGAAGAATACATGGGGTTAGAAGAAAAAAATTACTCACCTTAGTAATCTTATTTCTTCTAGTGTATTCTTCTATATTCATAACTCTCCCTTCCCTGCCTCCCTACCAGAACCAGAGCCTCAACATGCCTACTGATGTTATCTTGGATTTTCTACAGCATGTGCACCCCATTGGGGTACACTTTACCTGGGCAGGATTCCTCCTTCTTCGTTGGTTACCTGAGTTTCCTGGATCAAACTTATGTTTCAGTTCTCTTGAAATAGTGACTAGGGTATATATTTTGTTATGGGACTTGATCCCTTTTTAGGCATTTATAGATAGTTTTAGATAGGTACATAGCATTTCTGCTTTGTAGGCTATTTTTCAAAATCTGGGATGTTGATGGAACGTTGCAGTAGATGAGGGCAGCAGTTTGAATGTGTGTCTCGAGCAATGATAGGTTCTATCATTTGCATATAGTTCCAATTCTCTCCTGGCAGTTCTACTTAGGAGGCAGACTGCATACAGTTATGAATATAGAAGAATACACTGGAAGAAATAAGATTACTAGGTGAGTAATTTTTTCATTTGTATGACCTGGCCAGTACATCTAGCTCTTGTACTAATCTACAGTGTAGATCAGGAAAATGTAACTAAACTATGACCTCCAGTATCTGAACAAAACTCCATATAAAGGTCTTTGTGCTGTCCTCTTCAATGAATAGTAGTCAGCTCCCATCACCTCCAAGAAGGATGCAGTGGAGGGCTGAGTTGAACTGGAAACAAGAGAAGCACACACAAATGAAACACACTAAACTACATGACCAGAGCTGTGAGTGAATGGCCAAGAAGTCAATCACCAGCACCCCCACTTAAGGAACAATGAACATCAAAAGGAGTCATGGAGAACCCAACTGGTCCACAGCAACTGGAAGGATACTTTCCTGTCCTGCAAAGAATATATGATCATTTTATATATTTGATGCACTGTAGCCCTCAATTGCACTAGTGTGGGAGGTGAATTCTGAAGCCACCCTCTTGTGGCACATTTCTATATGGCTACCAGTAGTACACTTAATAAATATCAAACCCCTTTATCTTTAATTCTGATGGGGTATTGAAGCAGTAAACAAACAAAAAAGGTGCCAACAGTTGTAGCTGAGGACAGAATATACTTTGTAATGCCAACTCTTAATTATTTCCAAAAGGACATGAGAACAGGATAGCTGCAAAATATTTGTGTGAATCTATTGGTCCAATAAAGGTATCAAATCACCTATTTTGTGCATCTTTATGTTACTTAGAAACTGCTGTAAGTGAGCCACCTGTGGCTGAAGCAGAAAATCCCTCAACAGTTAAGTCATGGGAGGACTCCTCCCGATCAAAACCTGCACTGAGGGGCTCTGAATAACGGAAATGGTCATGGGCTCTTGCTGTGCAAGCCAAAAGAAAGATTCAGTTGTCCCTCCTCTGAATAAAAAAAGGCGATCCAGCCCTCCTAACCCACTTCCTAAAGGCATGGTCCAAATGTGCTGGGAGAATCCTGCATGAAATCTTAAGGCTAATAAAGCGGGTAGGTAGTGAACTTCTCCGCAGTGTTGAAGCACCCCTTCTCAGGCTTGTAATGTTGTAGAAATAAATGACTTCTGCAGGATATTGCTTGAATGTGAGTGCCTACATTAAAAACATGCCATTATTTATGTGACCAGCATAGTGACCTCTCTATGAATACCCAAATAGCTCACCTCCTAATGCAACCACAGCAATGCGGTTCGAGTCTCTGAAGCTCAATAATAATACTCAAAGTATGGCAGAGCAAGACCTACTTAGTTGTAGGAAAACTGCATCATGGAAAATTTGAATCTGAGGGACCTCCACCCCGATAGAATGAGATACCAATGTGTCCCATCTCTGCCACTGTGTCTGGCCCAGGGGTAGTAGGAGGGATTGAAACAAATGCCTTAACTTGGGTAAAGATACTACGTGGGGCATTAACCCTCGGCTCTACTGCAGAGTAGCCTCCTGTTTTCTAGGCTGAGTAACTGGAGCATTGTAGGAATACTATATTACTATATACTAAGTACATTTATAGCAGAGACGGGTAAGGAAAAGGAGATGAGGTAGCCCTCTATGTCAAGGAAGGTTTAGAGGCAGTAGAGGATGGATCCATCAGGGAGGAAATGGAGAGACAGAATTGCTGTGGGTAGAGTTCATGACAGTATCAGGAAAGAAATTGTGCACAGGGTGGTCTATAGGGCTACATGTCAATTCATCCGGTTATTTTGCTCCACAACAACTCACCCCAGACTATTAGCTCTGGCGTTAGCTGCCACATCAATTCATCCCTAAATTTGCCCCACAGTGTAAATATTATAAAATAAACTCCAGGTGGTGCAATTACGCCACCAGAGGAGTCAATGTACTTGAAGGTTGTAGAAGTGGAAGTCATACTGTAATTGTTGTTGGAGTGCAGTACGATATGTAGTGGAACAAATTGGCTGGAGTGAATAGTCTGGGGAGTTGTCACGGAGTAAAATGACTGGGACAAATTGAGTGTCCCTACATAGATACATAGATACATAGACAGTGTCGGCAGATAAGGGCCTATGGCCGCCCAGTCTGCCCATTTGAGCTTGTAAGTTCAGTTTATGTTTTCCTAGAAGTCTGTTGCCCTTACCCCTGACCTCCAGAATTCCTTTATGTCTATCCCATGCATTCTTAAATCCTGTGATTGTTTCAGCCCCCACCACTTCCTCTGCGGGGTGTTCCACTTATCCACCACCCGTTCTGTGAAGAAATTCTTTCTCATGTTTCCTCTGAATCGTCCTCCTCCAACTTCATCCCATGCCCTCTAGTCCTGGAACATCTTTTTCGCTTAAAAATAGTGTTTTCCTGCACCCTGTTCCTCCCTGTAAGATACTTGTATGTCTCAATCATATCCCTCTCCTCCTCTCCTCCAGGAGTACATGTTCAGTTCCTTCAACCTGTCTTCATAGGACTTGTGATGCAATCCATGCACCATCTTTGTTGCCCTCCTCTGAACCTTCTCTACCCTGTCTATGTCCTTACGTAGGTATGGTCTCCAGAACTGTACACTGTACTCCAGGTGGGGCCTCACTAGTGTCTTGTATAGCGGAATTATGACCTCCCTTTTCCTGCTGGTGATGCCCCTGCCTATACATCCCAGCATCCTATTTGCTTTACCTGCTGCCTTGTCACACTGTTTCCCTGCCTTGAGGTCCCTGGTCTATAGACCACAGTGGCAGGGAGACAGAGGAGGGAAGGTGAAAATTCCTATCTGTACAGTAGGTCACAGGGTAGCGTAAATGTGGCAGACTAGATATACCAATGCTGTTTTTCTTCTGATATGTTCTATGTCTATCCATCCAGTTCCTCCTCATAGCTCTAGAAACATAGAAACATAGATAATGATGGCAGGAAAACACCATTGGTCTATCCACTCCGCCCATAAACACTTAACAAACCAGGCCTATTGTCCATCTGGGGTTCTAACCTGCACTACCCACCCCATACTCCCCCTACCAGTACCATCCTGAGCAACCACTAGCGTTCCACTCGTCTCAGCCATGTCTGAAACCACTGATAGTTTTGGCGCCCTCCACATCATCTGGAAGATTGTTGCACAGCTCCACAACCCTTTCTGTAAAAGCACTCCCACTTCTCTCTTGAACCTCCTCCTGTCAGTTTCCACTCATGCCCCATATTCCTGATCTTCTACTTATGCTAAATAGTTCCTCACAGTTTACCTTGTTCATTCCTTTCAGGAACTTGAAAGTCTGTACAGTATATCTCCCCGCTCTTGTCTAGGCTCTGGTCTGGTGTCTTTCTTACCTTCCGACATCACAGTGCTCTGTTTGTGACATCACAGTCTGTTGCTATGAAGTCATTGTAGACAAAAGCCAAAGCAGATGAAGCCTATGGGACAGTGGCCCTGATTGTTTAAGTCCATAGTCAAAATGAAACATAGGAAACTAAATGTAAAAAATATAAACTGAACCCTGTCTAAATGTGTTTTGTGAAACTCTCCCACGTGACATCAGGGCTCTTCAAAACCTGAGACGTAATGTTGAACAGGACACTGGGGGTGGTGTCTTGTACTTTTTTTGTTTACAGTTTGCCCCTTGCCTCCCAAATGACCCCCTTCTACTGCCCTCTCCCAGCCCTGTCACCCACCATCTCTGGGATGTAACTCTCCTCCTTTTCCCACCATCGCTACCCCTATGGTGGGGCAGTAAGTTAGGACAGGCCCCTGCAGAGTCTGAATCCCATGTGGAGGTGGGTGCCATGGTTTGCAGCGCATGACTTGTAGAGTGGGTCTAGCATCTTCTTGCAATGGCCAAGAGTGTTTCTTATGTCCTCCAGACCCCATGGATCCCATCAGCTAGAGACATCACAATGCTGGCATGTCCTCCCTCCCAAATGGCTCTTTGCTTACACCACCACAGGTGATTACCCAGGTGGTAGTAGTACAGCGGACCTTATTCCACACCTGCCCTGGAAGAAGAGGCATTTGTTGGGATGCTTAGTCCTGAAAAATAAAATTACATACCAGTACCATACATTTTTGAAGCATTTATAAATATGGGACCTATCCTGCAACTGGAAAACTGCAGAGGTCGTACCAGTGTATACAAAGGCTGATGAACACAATTACAGACTAGTTAGCCTAACATCAGTCCCTGGCAAGATGTTAGAAGGAATCATTAAAGCTAGGATTATTGTGAATCTAATTAATTTAGACCCCAGTCAGAATGGATTTACCTTGGGCAGGTCATGCACAACAAATTTGATGTGCTGTTGGGAAAAAAAATTTTGCAGTTCATTAAGCGATAAATTAAAAATCCGTGTGATATTATTTATTTGGACTTCAGTAAAGTTTTGATCTAGTTCCCCACTGCGCAATAATCGAAAAAATGGAAAAGGCTAACATTGATGAAATATTAATAATCTGTGGACTGCAAACCGGTTGTCGTACATGATCCCAAGGTTATTATCAATGCTCACAGATCTTCTACTTGGGAAGTAACAAATGAGACCCACCAAGGATCAGTATTAGCCCACATATTTCAAGTGTTCATTTCAGATTTAACAAAGACCTAACAAGTTGGTATACTAAACATGCAGATGATTGAAATTGTGTGAGCACAATGAGGAAGAAGAGGATTAAGGAATTCAACGTTTGGCTGGAGGAGTGAAGCAGATCAAAAGATGCAGGTGGGTGGGGGATGAGGAACGCCTGGGACAATAAGGAACTATATGCAGGGATAGGCTGGTCCTAAGTGGGGAGGGAAAGGGATATTAAAACAGAAGCTGGAGGGTGTATAACGACAAAAGTAAGTTTAAACTAGCTGGGGGGCGGGTGGCCAGACAGTATGCAAGGTACCCAGGGACCATGTGAGCCTACCCCCAGGCTTGTAAAGAAAGTACTAAGGAATTTAGTACAGAAGGGGCAAGGTGGGGAAGGAGATCTGGAAAAGGAGGAGAGGGCGGCAGGGTGGAGGGTGGTCTCTGAATGCAAAAAGCCTTGGCAACAAGGTAGCAGAGCTACAAGCACTCTTGGCTGTAGAGAGGGTGGACATTGCGGCCATCACAGAAACATGGGTCACAGAGCACCGGGACTGGGATCTGACAATCCCAGGGATCAGACTGTACAGAAAGGACCGTGTGGAAGGGAGGGAGGGGTGGCTGTCTATGTGAGGAGGGATCAAATGTACAAGGGATGAAAGGAAGAGAGAAAGGAGGCAATGTGGCTACAGTTCCTGGACTCAGAAAAGGAAGCTGAGGTTTGGGGGTGGTGTATAGGTTGCCATCCCATACAGTGGATAAGGACAGGGAACTGGCAGACCAAGTCAGTAGGGTATGTAGGAGGGAAGGTGGTCATAGTAGGGATTTCAACCTGCGGGGTGGACTGGACCGTGCGGTCACCTCCAGCGCTAGGAGAGGGTCCTCCTGGACACATTTCAGGAGGGTTCCTGACACAGCTGGTTGCTGAACCCACTAGACTAGGAACATGCTGAACCTGGTACTATCTAGCAGTGAGGGACATAAGGTTGGAGAATCCGTTAGCTGACAGCGATCATCAAACAGTGTGGTTTAACATCACAATGAGCAGGGAGCTGGAGGATTAGCAACAAAGGTGGTAGATTTCAGGAAGGCGGACTTGGGAGAATGAGGGAATTGCTGAAGGGGAGACTCAAAGGAATAAAATGGGGATGGAGACAAGCGCAGAAATGGAACATAATAAAACAAGGAACCATGGAGCGACAGAAGCGTGCACCAGGCTACAGAGTAAGAAGAGTAGGGTAAAGAGGCATTGCTGGCTGAACAGTAAGGTGATAGATGGGATGAGGGCAGGAAAGAGCGGCGTACCTGAAGTTCAGAAGGACAGGAAAGGAGGAGGACAGGAAAAGTACACAAATGGTCTAAGGAGGTGACCAAGAGGGTAAGGAGTGTAAGCTACTAGGGAACTCAGATTAGCATAGGGAATAAAAGGAGGAGAAAGACTTTTCTAGGTATGTCAGGGGAAAAGGAAGTGCAGGGACAGTATAATGAGGATAAAAAAGGAGGAGTGGGTGGTAAAGGGGGAACAAGCAGAAGCACTGAATAAGTACTTCTGCTCAGTGTTTCAAAGAGGAGGGGAGTCCTTTACCACCCTGGTCGGGAAGGACGGGGATGGGGCGTGAGGCAACAGCGGCAGGATAGAGGGTAGCAGAGTATTGGAGAGGCTGAGGGTGCTGAAGGTGAACAAAGCACCAGGGCCAGATGGTATCCACCCCAGGGTGCTGCAGGAGATGTATCCACCCCAGGGTGCTGCGGAAGATGGCAGAGATTCTAGTGGAATCACTGGCGGACCTGTTCAGCACCTCCTGGAAATGGGAGGTGCCATGGGACTGAAGGATGGCCACGTGGCTCCATTACATACAAGCGGACCAAGGGATGAGCCAGGGAACTGTGGGACAGTCAGTCTGACGTCCATAGTGGGAAGCTCATGGAGATGATATTAAAAGAAAGGCTGGTGGCATTTCTGGAGGGCAGTGACCTACAGGACAGGAGCAGCACATTTTCATTTCAGGGAGATCCTGCCAAACCAATCTTATACAGTACTATGACTGGGTGACTAGGGAGCTGGATGGGGACCATGCTGTGGATGTGCTGTACTTGGATTTCAGCAAGGCCTTGAGTCAGTGCCCATGGGCGACTAGGGGTGAAGTTGTCTGGGGTGGAGGTGGGGACGAAGATAGCATATTGGATATCAAACTGGCTACGGGGTAGGCTACAAGAGTGGGGGTCTTGGAGCAGGGTGCCACAAGGCTCAGTGATGGGTCCGGCACTTTTCAGGCTATTCATCTCGGACATTGCACAAGGGGTGGTGAGCAGGATTAGCCTGTTCACGATGACACCAAAATAGGGGCAGTAGTAGGCGAGAGGGAGGGATAGATGCAACTACAGAGGACTTGACCAAGCTGGAGGAATGGTCTGGGAAGTGGCAGCTGGAGTTCAATGTGAAAAAATGCAAGGTGTTGCATTTTGGGCTAGAACAAGGAGGATTACTGGCTGGGGGATCAAGCTGGGGAGTACTGAGGAAGAAAATGATCTGGGGGTTGATAACAGCGAGCATGAACAATACTGCCCAGTGCAGGAGAGCGGCGGTGAAAGCAAACAAGATGCTAGGGTGCATAGCACGAGATTCACATCCAGGCATGAGGAGATGATCTTGCCCCTCTACAGGGCACTGGTCAGGCTGCACTTGGAGTACTGTGTGAAGTTCTGGAGGCCATACCTGAGGCTGGATGTCAAGCTGCTAGAGGATTGCAACAGAGGACAAAGAGGATGATTCAGGGGATGGAGGGGAATGGACTATAAGATGAGGCTAAGGGAGCTGAATATGTATGCACGGGAGGAGAGGTGGGAGAGGGTGGGCATGATCAAGTACCTGAAAGGTATCAACAAGAAGTGTGGCGGTGTTGAAACTAAGGTGGGAGGGAAACTAGGGGGCATGGGCTAAGAATAGAGAGAGATTCAGAAGGGAGATGCAGAGGCAATACTTCACAGAGAGAGTAGTTACAAGGTGGAATGCACTTGAGAAGGGGTGATATCGAGCAAAAATGTGGTTGGCTTTAAGAACACATGGGGCAGAATACGGGGGTGGGTAAGGGTGGGTGAGGAGGTCAACAAAGGAGGGCAAGGGGATGGGCAGCTGCCTGCTAGGGTGCTAGCAGCACAATCGAAGCAGACTTTGATAGACCAGTAGGTCTGTTCTGCTGGCACCTTTGTATGTTCATATGAAAACTGGTAGACCCATGTGTTGCAGCAGATACCAACCTGGGCAAAAAAATGGGAGATGGAATTTAATCTGGACAAATGCAGAGTGATGCATTTAGACAACAAAACAATGTATCAAAAATCGTACTGCAAAGGAATTGGGAGGGTTGGGGGATTGCAGGGGTTAGAGATTTATGTATAACCTCCTGTGCTGTATATATATCCAATCACACTGTATATGGACTCTGTACACACTTGTAACCATGATGACTGTCTATGTTTTACCTGTGTCATTTTGTTTTTGTTTATAAACAAAAGAAAACAGCACTATAATAAAAGAAATAAAAATAAAAAATGCATACTTTGCCCGGCCCGGTGGTGCAGAGAACTGAGGAGCTAGATGCCTTTCCTCTCACCATGCCAGTGACCTGTGTTTGGGAACGAGCACAGGCCATCGGTGGTCAGACTGGGCGGGGCAGTGCAGAGATTGAGCTGCTGCTACGCAGCTCTCCTTTCTTAGGAGGGTTTCAAGCCAGGCTAGGCCAATGTGGTGGGGAGGAAGGGCCATCACTGGAGCAAGAGGACACATGAGGCGCATCCACGCACATGTGCCTCTCTGTCTGGGAGCCCTGGGCTAATGGGAGAAAATGAGGAAAAATGGACGGGGTTGCGGACAGGGTGAAGCCACGGGCCAGCTCCGGGGACCGCCAGGACACGCATAGCATCCTAAGTTCCCAAACCACCCTGGAGTCAGTAGGTTGGCAGATGAGCAGCCACGACCCACCAACGGAGGAAGAAACACCTATATGGAAAAAAATAAATGTGTACTTTGCAATAACATTCTGCTAACAACCACTAATGTGAGGGACCTAGAGTTATGGTGACTAAAGACCTTGAACATACTAAAAGCAACAAGGTAATCGGTCATGCAAGATCATGGGGCCATTAAAAGGAATATTTGATCGCATGATAAAACTATTTTTTTCCACTATACAGGGCCTATGTGTGACCGCATCTGGACTTTGCCACACAGTTTTGGTGCCCATACAGAAAGAAAGATATCCAAGTGGAAACAAATCCAAGGAAAACCAACCAAACTAATTACAGGTTTTGGGATATGCCATACCAAAACAGACTTTTGGAATTAAGAATTATGTCATTTATGAAGGGGATTCTGCTGATGATGTTTGATGTCATCAGTGACCCCTGTTTAATATGTGAGATGAATTTTGATTTTAAATCTATCCACACCAGTACCAGAGGGCACCCTCTCCAAATCATAGGAATAAATTCAGTACAACAGAAAGGAAGCTCTTTTTCACACAAAAGATTGTTAACCCTGGAACACATTACCTGTGAAATAACAATCATTAAGAATAAAACTGAATTTAAGAAAAACTGGACACATATATTATTAATGGAGATCCTGAACTACTTTGGCTAGTACAGAGCTAGTATGGGCTAATGTGGTCTGAGCTCCAAAACATCCTTTATATGAACCTTAGTATCCTCCTCCTCCCACCCCCCAGCTTCCAATGACCGGGCTTGTTTTCTGAACCTGGGTTTTAGTGTTGCAAGCTGGCTATCCCTTCTCGCTTAACTTTCACCTGGTCAATAACCTGAGTGGAAGCAGCTGGGAACCATTAACATCAGATTCATGCCAGTTTAATTTCTTGTGTTAACAGGCTTGGATGAATGCAGGGTACTGCACGTACTAACCCATTTCCGACATAGAGGCCATCAGTAATGGAGGCTAACCTGGCTTTGATGGCCATAATGGAGTCATGGGGCACTAAGCACAACTGGGACATGGTTAGACCTGGCTACTCTCTGCTCAGGAGAGACTGTGCTGGAAGTATGGGTTGCACTATATGTGACCGGGGTACCAAGGCCACAGAGATACAGGGTCACCCAGGTGAAAAGGATGGACTGGAGGTGCTGTGGTTCATCTGTGAGGCACTGGGGCTGCTATCCATACTGGGGTTGTGTACAGACCTTCAGCACGAGGAAAGGAGTTGGGTAAGGCGCCTTGGGGAAGCCATCTTCAGAATGACATTTAAGGGGGAGGCTTTGCTAGCTGGTGATTTCAGTTTGCCAGATGTGGGAGTAGAGCCTACAACAGTGGCTCTGACGAGGAGTAGGGCCATCCTTAACTGCCTAGAAGGGCCATTTCTCAGGCAGCTAGTCAAAGAACCCACTAGGGACTGGGCAGTGTTGGATTTGGTTCTCACAAATAGGGACAGTGCTGCAGATGTCACAGTGGGCATTCCCTTAGGTACCAGTGATCACCATACAGTGTTATTTAACATAATGACAGGAGAAGAGGCAAACCACATGAGGATGAGGGTCCTGGACTTCAGGAGGGTGGATTTTAAAGAAATGGGAGAATGCCTGAGAAATTGCCTCATGGGGATATAGCCAGGAGTGGTAGAGGCATAGTGGGTAGCAGTAAGGGAGGGCATAATTTATGCAACCAGCCTCTGTGTGAAGGAAATGAGTAAAAGCAGAAGGAAAAAGAGACTGCTATGGTTCTGTAGGGAAGTGGCCAAGGCGGTGAAGAACAGAAGTGTGGCATTCAGGAGGCATAAGGAAATGCAGAGGGAGGGAGGAAGGCAGGAGGTATACCAAGTAAAAGAGAACAGAATACCATGACATCATATGGTACACGACCCTGTCATCAACGCACATGTAAGACATGTAACCTCATTTCCACTTCAGACTCTGTGGTTACATCACAAAACAGACTATTCAGGATACAGGGAATTATACATGTACATCAAGTAATGTGGTCTATTTTATCCAATGCAAGAAATGTCCTCGCACAGGTTATGTGGGGGAGACAAGCCAACAACTCCGCACTAGAATGAATTCACACAGACATTCTATTAATCACAAGATGATTGAGAAACCAGTAGCCCGGCACTTCTCCCAGGGATGACCACTCAATCTCAGATATGTCTGTGATGGTCTAAAAGACATTTCAACAGACGCAACAGAGACGGGCTTCTGAAATTAGACTTATTTTACTTCTCAATATGGTGGCGGATGGATTGAACATTGATGTTGGGTACATGACACATTATTCCACTTAAACTTACACAGACCTTTACTTTAAAAGATGGACATAAACAGTTTAGTTCTTCAGGGCCTTTGATTTTGTAAGTTTATGGTTATCTACATTGTTGACTTTTCACCTTAACACTGTGGTGAGTGCGTTTGAGTGTGTGTGTGTGTGTGTGTATACTGATGTATGTATGTGTGTGTTTGGTGTGTGTTGTGTTTTATGTGTTGTGGTATGGTGTGTATGTGTGTTTTGTTTGTTGTGCGTGGTGTGGTGTGGTGTGTGCAGAATGTGTTTGCTATATTTGTTGTGTGTTGTGGTTGTGTGGGTGTGCAGGTGTGTGTGTATGGGGTGTGGTATGGTGTGTGTACACATATGTGTGGGTGGAGCGTGGCATGGGGCAGTTGTTATGTGGCTAGAACACTTACTTTTCACATATAGTGTGCATTTATTTCCTTCTATTAGTTGTCAGTGGGTGGATTTCACACTGTCACATTTTCAACTGCACATATTAAAATGCATATCTCATTTACTTGGGGGTCATTAAAGGTGTAATTCCTTTGGGTTTTCATTTAGATTGCTTAGACTGATTCTGTGCATTTTGTTATACACAGACTCTGTGTTGAAATCTGCATTTATCAGGCTCATGGTCTCGTTTTCTTGGGGGTCCTTGACAAGGACTTTTTTTTTTTTTTGCACTTACACTTACAAGTGATACTTTCGCCATCATGTTTATATGTGTAGGTTAATTTGAGAGCTTGATTTCAACTTGCAGTTATACCTAATTTCAGTTTTGTCTCTCATTATCTGTCCTTTAATACCAGGACAATTGGAATGTAAGTTGTAAGCTGATCTTACATGTATTAGGAGAATGCCACTCCAAGGTTTTTTTTTATCACTAGAATGCTTTCTTGGCATACTGAGACATTTAAAATTTATGTGACAAGAACTCTCTGGCTGTAGAGAATTCTTGATAACCTTTGCCCTTCTGAGGCTCCTCAGTTTAAGGCATACTGGTGTTAATTAGCTTCTCTGGCGTAATCTTCTATTATGTTTTAAATGTATATGTTAAATCAATGAAAATTATTTCTGCTTTTTTATATAATCTGGTGTTAATAGTATGGGATATTTGAAAAACTGCCACAAAGCTTCTGAAGAAGGACCTGGTTGGTTCGAAAGCTAAAGCACTTTGTTCTTTTCTGTAACATCCATGTTGGTCCAATAAAGGTATCAAATCATTTGTTTCTGGATCTGTTTTTAAAAGGATCAATACGGCACCTACAACATTTTTTGCAAGTAAAGAGGGGATGCAGTAAAGGCAGTGAGAGGAGCAAATGTGTGGACAGAGGAAAGGATAGTCAAGGAGGTAGCTAAAGGGATAAGACTTTCTTCAGGTTCATAAGTAGAGAAGAGAAAGGCAAGGGGAGGGACAGTGAGGAATAGGAGGGTGGCAGGGGAGACAGCGTACAAGAGGACCAAGAAAGTTGTCACCCTAAACAGGTACATCTGCTTAGTCTTCACAGTGGAGGGAGGCGAGGAGGGAGGGGATGGACCACCAGGCAGTATCATGAACAAGGAGGGGCAAGGTGGACACAAGTCAGTTTTCAGAGGAAAAATTCCTGAAGAGACTTGGAGTTCTGAAGGTGGACAAGGCTATGGGACTGGACAGGATACACCTAATGGTACACAAGGAACTCAGAGGTGCTTGCTGCCTCACTGATAGCCATGTTCAACAGTTCACTGGAAGCAGGTGTGGTTTCAGAGGACTGGAGAAGAGCAGATGTGGTCCCTCTAGATAAGAGAGGCAGCAGGGAGGAAGCTAGCAACTACACACCAGTCAGTCACTTCAGTGGTGGGGAAACTAATGGAAACCCTGCTTAAGGAAAGGTTGATGCGCCTAGCGTATCTTGAATCCAATGGGCTGCAAGACCACAGGCAGCATGGATTCCGGGGTGGGGGATGTTAGGCAAATCTGATTAATTGCTTTGACTGTGTGAGAGAAATAGTCATAGTATTCTTTATATCTGATGTCTTCTCCTGGAGCTCAGGGCCCCTTACAACATCAAGTACAGTAGAAGCAGTAAAGCTAACAAAATAGAGAATATATAACATAGTCCACAAATTTCCTTCAACAAATATCACAAAACATGTATTAAATAAATTAGTTTTAAATAAATCCCTAAATAAATATAGCGAATGATACAGTTGCAGGAATTAACCTCGAAATGCCTGGACAAACAAGAAGTTCCTCAAACCCCCATAAAGGCCTCCACCAATGGGGCTTCTCTTAGGGCTGTCGACAGAAAGTTCCAGAGGACCAGGCCCACTACCTTGAATGGTCCCCAAGGTTTTTAACCTCACCCTGGGAACTACAAGGAGGCCCTCCGTAGTAGAGCACAGAGGGTGCAAGGAATGCGTGAGGGTGCACAAGATCGGTCACGTAGCCAGTGCCCAGCCTGTGCAGGGCCTTATAAGGAGATAAGCCACTTAAGAATCAGCCAGTGCAGATCAGGCAGCACCCTGGAGCTTTGACATGTCCATCGCCAATCAGCAGCCCAGCAGCTGCATCTGCAGCGTATCTCCATTGACCCCAAGGTAAAAAGCATTGCAGTAGTCAAGCCTTGAAGTCACAAACACATGCACCAGTGTGGCCAAGTCACCAGGAGAACAAGGAACTAATCCAGATGATGTTTCACAGATGGTAAAAGCCATTCTGGGCAGTTGCCGATACCTGAGCCTCAAATGTGAATCCCTTTCTCCAGAATGACTGGCAGGTTTTTCTTTTCTTTTGTATGGCAGCCAAGAGCCTGGAGGAGCCAAGTCAAAGCCCCATCTCCCTCTTGGTAGCAGCCACTCCCTCACATCCTGGCTCTACCACCCATACTCGGTTTTATCCAGGTTAAGTCTCAGCCAGCACGATGACATCCAGTCATGGATCTCAGCCAGGCACCTACTAAGCAATCAACTTCACCCAGTGTCCCAGGCACAAAAGACATGTAGCAGTGAAAACCCAGCCTGTATTTCCTAATAATCATACCCTGGGGTAGCATATATACTGCAAACAACGTGGCAAAAGATGAAGCTCTGGGGTATGCCATGAGGCAGAACCTTTGGCAGCAAGGAAAAAACCTTCCCAACACTACTCTATGGGTTGTTGCCACTGAGATAAGACTCAAACCTGCAAATGACTTTGCCAGTGAGTCCTACATACTTCCTGAGCCGGTCCAGTAACAGTCCGTAGACCATGGTGTCAAACGCTAAGAGAGTGAGCAAAGAGAAAAGAATTGACCATCCTCATCTATCTCTCTCCCGACTGAGTAGGACATTGTGTACCGTAACTATTGTGGTCTCTGTTCAGTGCCTGGACCTAAAGCCTGACTGGAGAGGCTCAAAGATGTCAGAGGCAGGAAGGTGTGCCTCAAGATGTAGTACAAGCACCTTCTCAATAACCTTGCCCCAAAACGGCAGGTTAGAGAAAGATTGGTAATTCACCAGGATGTCCGAGTCCAGGGATGACTTTTTCAGAAGTGGTTTCACCAATGCAGTTTTAGGACCACTGGGAACATCCCTTTGACAAGGAGCACTGGACAATCTCAGCGAATACTGGGCCCAGATGCCCTACATAGCTCACAAATAGGCGTGTCAGGCCTGGATCGCAGAATGTTGGCGCAGCTCAATCACCCCACTCACCTCTTCCATCATCACTGGTTAAAACTCTCTCCAAGATCACCGAATGCATCTTAAACTCTAAGATTCAACCCTGCTGGACTGTAATGGCTCACTTAGTGAGATCCCAGCTGTAACAGAGGAACCCTGTCCGAGAAGAACCGGACATACTCCTTGCATTTCACAGGTGAAAATGCTGTCATGGATAGACCAGGGTAGAGCAGTGGACATGCCTTTCTGGAGTTCAGCAAAGTGTTCAACACTGTACTGCACATTGAGCAGCTTAGGGGTGGGATCCAAAGTGGTGAATTGTGTTAGAAGTTGGTTAACTTATAGGCAACAGAGGGTGGTGGTTAATGCACTCACTCTAATGATGGGAGAGTGACCAGCGGGTACCGCAGGGCTCAGTACTGGGACTGGTCATCTTCAATATGTTCATAAGTGATATTGCAGAAGAACTGGATGGGAATGTATGCCTTTTTCAGATTATACCAAAATCTGATAATCGGTGTACACTCAGGAGGGGTGCAGAGAATGTGCAGGGATCTTAAGAAACCCAAAGTGGTCAAGAGAACGGCAGTTGTTGCGGTTCAGTACCAAACAGTGTAAAATCAGGCTACTAAGGCACCAGAACCCAGAAGCTGAGTGTAGGATGGGAGGAGGTACTGACAACCACTAAGTAGGATGACCTCAGAGTGGCTGGGCAGTGTGATGAAGCAGTGGGTAGGCTAGTGGGATGCTGGGGTGCATAGGGAGGAATATCTCCAGCAGGAGGAGGGAGGTGGTGTTGCTGGTGAGACACCACATGGAGTACCAGGTCAGTTTGGAAACTAGACCTTAGAAAGGACATAGACAGCTTGGAGGCAATCCAGAGGACGGCAATTAAAATGGTGCAAGGATTGCACGAGAAGCCTACGAGGAGAGACTGGGGATCTCAACATGTACACCCTGGAAGAGAGGTGCGCAAGGGGGACATGATAGGGACCTACAAGTATCTCACAGGAGTAACAGTGCAGGAGGGAAGTCTCTTTAAATGAGAAACAGCACCAGGAACAGGGGCATGCAATGAACCTGGGGCATTAAGAGTGGCGTGAGGAAGTACTACTTTACTGAGAAGGTGGCAGAATCCTGGAACAGAGTGCCAGCAGAAGTGGTGTAGGCAAAAACAGTGAAGGGCTTCAAGCATGTGGGATAGATATAGGGAATATTATTAAAAGGCAGGGAAGGGAATGGTCCCTGGAGACCAGTTAGGGCCTCTGGAGACAGATTGGGCAGGTAACAGCTGGGCAACCAGGTGGGTCAAGCTGTCCTTTTCTGCTAGCAAATTACTATGTTTCAGTGTTTTAAAGTCAATCCATCTCCTTTTTTTTTTTGTTTTACCAGGAGAGACACACTAAGCTGGCCGCTTGTTTACAGGTGTGACCTGGGATCACAAGAAAGTTAAGTGACTTACTCAGGTTCACACAGTATGCAAGTGTGGGCTGTAAGATTCAAACCCAGGTTTCAGGTTTCCAGCTCACAGCCTTAAACCACTGTGCTATACTGCCTCCTAAAGGTCCCTCCTCCTTAGAGTTGATAGGAAACAGTTTTAACATACGTACTCAGATGATTCTAGGTTTCCTTCTTTCAATCATTTTCAATCCTCCGATATGCTTTGTTTTGTTCCTTAAAAGGATTTCTTTTCCTGCTTTATTTACTGCTGCAGGGTGTGCACATCATTCTGCCTTGTCAGTGTTTACACTGTCTGTTTCAGGTTACCTGGACATTCTGTGCTGTTAGCTTATGCCACTCCTCTATGGTAACTATCAGTATAGGGTGGGAACTGACACCATAGAATGTCCAGGAACCACTGCAACAGAAATTTATAACCAGTAATGCAGATGAAATCTGTCAGCATTAAAGCTACAGTACTGCATATACTAACAGTAATTTAGAAAATGGGCTGAACATGTCCAGCTGTCTGACTGGATGACAGCCATACCAGAAGGGTACATTAAGTACCAGTAGAGCCCAGCAAACAGTAAGTCTCAGCCCAATGTGCCACGCATAACAGAAATCACTGTGCCCGCCTCAAAAATAAAAAACTGCCGCCATGTTTTTTCCATTGCTAGTGAGTGACAACCCCCCACCACACTACAATCAACACGGACCGAGCACCACTGTCAATGAAGTGGCTGACAAAAACAGGAACATCAGCAGTAATTTCTTGCAGATTTTCCGCTACAGGCTTAAGTGTTTGTCTTCATTTTAAAACACGGTTTTCTAGTTGAAACCAGTAGTGCTTGCGTCACGTGCTAAGCGCTACTGTAAGACAACCTGGCTCGCCATGCAACCATCCCAAAAAAGCAGAAAAACATTAACAAACATACATTAGTTTTATATTTTTATTATAGATTGCGGGAACATCCCGACCAATCACGGCCCACCCTTCAGTTGCTGCGTGAGGTACTCTTATTACAGTAAGAGTACCTCACACACTGAGCCACTATAAGCAGGATTCTTGCTGACTGCTTGTGCCATCAACATTTTAAATAAAAAAAGTATTCCTTTAAATTTAATACAGTTAGCAATCTATAATCATTTTATGGGATTTGGAGGCCTCTTATGAATCTAAGCTTCCTGCATCCTTAGGACCACAGAACTGCTCACCCTGTTATCACCTCTGTCCGTGCTCACCTTTGGTCCTACAAATGCATGAGGCAACACTTTTACCTCCATAAGAGGCCCTCCAAACAGACCCATAAACTTATAAAAGTAAAGTCACCTTTTTCTACAGATACAGCAGTTGGCTTCTGATCACCTGATCGTGCTCAATCTGTGAGCCAGCATCCTGCTACACTCCACCCCTAGTCTCCAACTGCAAGGCCACAAACTGCAGAATTGGGAGAAAAAATAAAATGGAGCATCGCTGAACAGAACCGGAGTCGCCTTTCCAGAAGTGGAGGAGGCCAGTTAAAGAAACACCGCTAGTAAACAAAACTTCACAGCCAGTACACAGTAAAAGAACTTTGAAACACTCCAGTGCCCTCAACTGGCAAATATACCAGTAGAGGACTACTTTAAAAACAAAATGACTTTGAATTCATTTTAGTCATTTTATGCATATTTTCATATGTTATCAATACTACATACAAATCTCACTAACTAGCCCATTTTGCTAAAGCGCAATAATACCCTCCAGGGTGGGTGGTATGGAAATACTGAACCTTCCATTGGCTCAGGCCTCATTACCCCCTGGGCGATCCAGAATTGCCCAATACTGCCCACCCTGTCAGGTATTATTGCTTGCATAGTTCATAACAGTAGAGCATATATAATACAGCACCAGTCAAAATGCTTTAAATGAATACATTTGTTACTAAGCAAAAATTTCATCATATAGGGCCCTATGTGTTATTTCGAAATTGACCTGAGTCGTGATATGCAGCTCTAGGGCAGGTTTCCCACATCTCAGTGTTCTAAGGATACCTGTTTGTACAACCATGCCACACATGCCTACTTGTCCACAACAGGGCCAGAGCCGATACATCTGTGTATCGGGTTGGGGGTGAAGCAGGATGGAGGCATGGCCACACAAAACCTCCCAGTATGGTTATGCACAATTCCCAATGCAACAGGCTTCATGCGCGCAATGGAGTAGACAGTTACGACTGCCAAACGGCTGCTGTATTCCCCTTCACACCTTTGTTTTAGCACCATTGTGGTCACCTGCCTAGAAGCTGGCCTGTGCAGCCCCACACATTGCCATGGAGGGCTGGTGCCATCAGGTTGGTGCTCACTTATCTTAAAGAAAAATTTTAAAAGATATCACCAAAAGAAAACTGCAGTCTTAGTCATGAACTGTTGTACCCCATTATCCTCTGTTCCCATAGACCAGGGATCCACTTTGAAATCAGACTGGACTTCTGATTAGAAGTCTGATATCCTAGCTGACTCTTCCCAAGCTGCCTCTTCTACTCTACACAGCTACACACTTGAAGGAATGGTCTTCTTGGTGGGGGGGAGCTCTATACTACTGACCTCAGTGTGTGCCACAAAGGTGCATACTTGGCCACAGCATTCCCCACAGAAATTCATGCGACCAGTGTTCACTACCTCCCTCCAGCAGCACCTCCTTACACACATAGCAGAGAAGTGGGAAGGAATGGCCTGTGGTTGGAGTTGGCCAAGACACTGGACTTCCAATTGGAACTCCATTTCAGCTCCGTGTTGGAGCCCTGAATTCCTCTTTAAGAGCTAGGGATTAGGGCATGTGGCAGTCTGCACTGACTGCCCATCCCCTGTCTGCTTCACAGCTTTTGACATATAAAACAAGTCCCTAGTCACTGGCTAATGTATGCCAGTCCTCCATGCCAGAAGGCTGGACTCGGCTGGCTGTGAAATGTCAGAAAACAGAAAAAATACACACAGCCAATCATCACTAAAGGTGCTACAAAGTACAGAGTATCAGATCTGTGAAATGTCAGCATCACATAGTCCTGAACACACTGTGTGAAGAGTTTAGTACATTCTTCTCTGACAGCGTGCCCTCCATTACACTGGGGATCTCTGCAGGTGCGCTGTCCATGGCCCAACACTCTCCAGCTTGATTCACTGTGGGCAAGTTGCCTGTATATGATGAATTTCAGACAGCTATGGTTGAAATTTGGGGTGATTGCAGGGCTGCAACCCACTTACTGTAATCTGGATTTGGTGCCCCTGCGGCTGTTGGTGGACTGCAACATCATTGGACCTGGTACTTGCTGGGATCATCAGGTGCTCTTGAAGGTTGTCTTCCCAGGGACTCTGGAGACCGTGTTGGTGATATCCCTACTCTAGAATCCAACTTTGCACCCTGATGTCCTGGCAGATTACAGACCGTTCTCTGACAGTTTTAAGGTAAGGTATTGACAAGATGGTAGCATTGCAGCTTGGCACACACCTCAAAGGCCTTCAACATCTATAAGCCACTTCAATCTGGATTTGAATCTTGAAATACCACTGCATCATTAATCAAGGTACAGAATGTCCATATCTTGGTGAGGGCGCATAGCGAGTGTTCCATTCTTGTTCTCCTTGTTCTCTCTCCAACTTTTGACCTTAGACCATGGGTTGTTGCTGGACCACCTAAGGACTATGGAGGACTGCCAAGGATGGTACTTGCCTGGTTTGAGTCCTAGCTGGCTGACATGGTGTCAGGTAGTTTGGGGTAATTTTACCTCAAAGTTAGTTTCCTAGCTGTGACATCCTGCAAGGCTTGATCCTGACCCCCATGCTGTTCACAGTGTATATGCTGCCCTTGGGTGAGGTCATCTGGCGGATAGCTTAAGTTTTCACTGCTGTGCAGATGACACGCAGTTGTACCTGTCCTTTGTGCCCAGACTACTGATGTGATCTCTTTACAAATCAGTGCCTGGCCACGATTTAGGGCTGATGACTTCTAGCTGGCTGAGACTGACTCAAGACTAGACAGAGATGCTAGTGGTCAACTCAGGTCATTCCAGGCCTCCCAGTATGGGCAGAGGTGATATCAGGGTGACACGTGATGACTCCCTGCTCATGGTTGCTAAGAAGGTAAAAGTTGGGGGTCGTTGTGGATCACAGCCTGATGCTTTAGTACCAGGTGGCAGCTGTGGTCCATGGTAGCTTCTTCCATCTTACGAACATCTCCTGGATTAGGCCTTTGCAATGGATGATCTGAAGACCTAGTGCATACCTTTGTAACATTGCGACTGGATTACTAAATGCTCTGTATCTTGGGCTGTCAGCAGATTTGATGTGCTGCTTGCAACTGTTATAGAATGCGATAGCCAGACTTTGTCGGAGCATCCTGCTCTGGCCATACCACACCAGTGCTCTGTGAACTGAATCGGCTTCCAGTTCAGTGGTGCATCATCTTTAAGATGGGTTTGCTCATCTATGAGGCCCACATGGTAGTGGCCAGGTTACTGTCAGAGCTCCTGATTCCTTACATGCCAAATTGCCTTCCAGCTTGCTGAGCAGGGCTGTCTCGTCCCAAGACTAAAGATAACTCATTCAGCCCATGGCAGCCATTTTGAGCAAGGTTAATTAAGCATAGACAGTTTTGGCTCCATATGTGTCACTGAATCAAAATTTAAATTATTTGATTAGTGCTCAGAGGTACCAAATATGGAGAAAAGATAATGGAAAGGAGGGGAGGAACTGATCATATATGGATTGACTTCTAAAGCAAATTATATATGCATGTTAAGAAGTCGAAGGAGGGTGAAATGAATGTTACCTCACTCCTTGATGAGAAACTTGAGTCCAGGGGAAAGTGGTTAATGAATTTAGTAAATTGTTTAATGCAGTAGCCTTTAGAGAAATGACCCAAGGGTCTTACCTCAGAAGGATTATGTGCAGTCTGAGTTATTATGAGTTAAATTGTTTAATACAAGTAGCCTTTTTAGGAAATGACCCAAGGGTCTTACCTCAAAAGGATTATGCACAGTCTGAGTTATTCAAAAATGTATGCTGGTTTTAATTTTGAGAGCATTGAGGCATTTCTGGTACCGAGGCCTTATTGGCATTAAATACAAGGCTTCTGTTTTCCACTGACATAAACCCCAACCTAGGACCTTGCCCCACAAGCCCACGGCATCATTATCTGCGCCCCCAGGCCTTCCCTACAACTCACTTTGTCCTCCCTTGTGGCCTAAAGATTCTCTATCTAAATATACAAAGCCTGCTCCCCAAAATTGATCTTCTTCAACCTCTGGCTGTCTCACTTGCTCCTGACATTATCATCCTTTCTGAAACCTGGCTAATAATAAAATAGGTGACCCCTCCCTCTCCATACTGGGCTACACTCTTACCCGGCAGGACGGTTAGGTAGAGGTGGAGGTGTGACTATGTATATCTCATCCTCCATCCAGTTTACCACTATTCTATCCACCTTGGCCCCAAAGCTTGTGAGGTACCTGTCCCACAGCTATCCCTTCCATTATCTATCCTTATATTTGTCGTAGGTGCCTACTGTCACCCTGGTCTCCCTCTTTTGTTGCCACAGATCTTACCGGTATTATAACTTCACACACCACAGCAGGTGAGGTTTATATTGTTGGTGACTTCAATATAAACTGTTATCCTCCTCCTTAAAAAGGCTTGGAATGATATCAGTGCCCTTAACCTATCTCAACTTATCCTCGAATCTACTCACTTGAACCCTAATAACCACTCCTTAATCGACTGGGCCCTCACCTCTCATCCCCATAGGATCATTAAAGCTGGAGTTCTGTCAGATGCTCTAAGTGACCACCTTATGACCTATATGGTATGTAAAATCCACAGAACAAGGCCCCGCTGACAAACTCCTGCTTACCCGCCGATAAATCGCTGAACCTCGCCTCCTGTCCCTCCTAGACCTAACTCACACTAACTAGGACCCTATTGCCTTGACTAACTCTATAGATTTAGCTTCTGATTACTTCAAAGACAAATTTCTCAATGTCTGGAACCATCATGCCCCTCTTCAGCGTACTAAAGTCAGGGTAAATCATCTTCCTGGATCACCCCAGAACTCCTGGCTTGCCAAAGGGCTCGTGAGCAAGCATGGAAAGTTCAAAAGCCTCTAAGCTCCAAAAGATTATGATAACGTATCATTTTTATGTAATAAATACATCAAAATTACATGGTTGGCCAAGGCGGAGTACTTCAGCTCGACCTTTCAATCAACATTAATAACCCTTCAAATTCTGGAAAGTTATCAATTCCTTTTCACACCTTCCTCCTCCTACCACCCTCCTGAATATAAATAATTCTCTAATCACTGACCACCTTACTGTTGCTTTTTTGTCAATGAAAGTTTTATTTCAATAAAGTAAATAATCTTACATTACATAAAGACATTGTTCTAGGTTAACAAAAAGAGATGATTAATAGAATAATCATACAGCATTTCTAAACATCAATTGGATCTAGGTAGTCCTATTTACAATTGAACTCCTATTTCGCCTCATGTGCCTCTGCACTACTATCTTCCTTACCCCTCCCTGTCTTTAGTCCCTCTATACCACCTGCCAACCTTCCCTGCCTTAGCATTTCTCGCTCTCATATATTTCACCTGGAGATACCCTGGATGCCTTGTATGGTCTCATCCCTTCCAAAGGCTGTTCTCCTGACGGCTTAGACCCCAAGCTTCTATATTTATTAGCAACTGCTATCTCTGTCCCTCTTTCTGCCCTTCTCAACCTTTCTTTGCTATGGCTTCTATTCCAGCAGTTTGGAAACATGCCATTGTCCTTCCCTACCCAAGGGAAGGTATCCTCAGCCTCTGAGAGCTGCAGCCCCATATCTCTCCTACCCACCCTTGCAAAGCTTCAAGAGCATATAGTGCTCTCACAACTTTCTTCTTAGCTCTCTGATACTAATTTCTTCACACCTTTCCAATCAGGGGTTTGGAAAAGCCACTCCACCACTACCTCCTGATTGAGCTCACCGACTCTATCCTCTCAGGGATAGATTGAGGCCAAATCACGTCTGCTATTTTTGTTGATCTAGCAAAGGCCTTTGACATAGTCTAACACACCCTGCTGTTAAACACCCTCTCCACTGCTGGCCTAACTGACTCTGCAATAAACTGGTTCAGAGCCTACCTAGTAGGTAGGACCCAGTCAGTCAGAATTGCTGACTCCACCTCTTCCCTCTCCCAATTAACACTGGGGTCCCTCAGGGTCAATGTTGGGCCCATTATTATTCTCCATCTTTTAAATAACCTGCCTTCTGTCTGTACAGCTACCTCAATCCACATGTGCGCTAATGGCATGGTCCTCTTCACCTCTGTCCAATTCCCCATGGATGTTGCAGCCAGACTTCAGCATGACTTCTAATGAAGTTCAGCACTGGTTTTGCTCCCATCAACTTTCCCTCAAGGCCAAGAAGACAGTCTCCATGACCTTGGGCACTGAGGCAGAGACTCTCTAGGCTACCTGCCCTGCCCTCCTTCCATACCCTTGATGGGACAGTCCTGGAGGACACCTCCTCTTTCAAATACCTTGGTGCTTGGCTTGACCAACACCTAAACTTTTCTGGTCATGTGGGTGCTATCCTGAAAAGCTGGCGCATTATACAGGAACCGTAGTTGCCTCCCTCACCGGCAAGGTGTGAACTTGTTCAGAAGATGAGCCTCCCATCTTCGACTACTGTGATGTAGTCTACAATGCTGCTCCCAAAGCTTCCTAACTAGATTGGACACCTCTTTAACTCCTTCTGCCACTTGATCTGGATGCCCCTCTCTCACTCATAACTGTAATCTCTACCACTCTCGCATTCCTCTCCCTAGAAAACAGACATCTCCTACACTGTGCAAAATTCATCTCTAAATTCTGGTTTGGTTCTCTCCCTTCCATCGGACTTCCTCTCTATCTATCCTTTCTCCTCCTGTCCACTCTCTTAGATCTTATGATACTCGCTCTTTAACAGTCTCACACCGGTCTATCGCTGTTAGCCAGGCTGCCTTCTCGCATCACCTCCCTAAACTGTGTAATGCTCTTCTTCACCAGATTCATCACTCTTCCTCCACTTCCTCCATTTCTTCAGACTCTCATAATTACTCTCTGTAAATTGCACATGCACCCAATTCTTCAGTTCTCCTGTCTTCCTTACTGCTCTTCTTCCTCATCTGCTGCTCCTCTATATCCCTTCTGTATATCCATACCTATTACTTGTCCAAATTTTTATCTGTTTTTCTGAGAGACTCGTCACTGCCAAAGTTGCTATACCCCTGTTACTTAGCACTTGACCTCTGGCCTTTGTACTACTCTCCGTATGAATTGTACTGATTCACTTATTATGTCGTTATTCTATCTGTAACCTGTCACTGATATGTATAATTTTATGTAATGTATTCTGCATGTATGTATGAATGTATTTCCATTACCCCTCCTCCCAGGATGCACCGGAGACAAGCAACTTGTTGTTCAGTGTGCCTTTCCTGGTGAAACGCTCAATAAATAAATAAAAATAATGGACTTAGATGAGGTCCTAGATAGCTATTATGCTACAGCATGCAGTTCCAATAATATGTAAACCTCTCAAAGTATTAATCTTTTCTGAGCACAGGTGACTTTCCTGTTAACTGGAAGGATGCACTTGTGGTCAAATTTTTAGCAGAAATGCATTCTTGGCAATTATAGCCAGTACCACCTATCACTGATATCAAAAGTCCTGGAGACATTGACTGCAAAGCAATTGAGTGTATACTTAAAAACAGGAGCGATACTAAGTCTCGCCTATCAGGGCTCAGACAAAATCATTCCACAATTACAGTGGCATTGAAAGACCTGACTCAATTCAAGTGACAATGGAAAAGGCCACGTAACAGTAGCCTTGTTTAATTATCTCCACAGGGCCTTTGACATCATCCTGACACTATGATGCAGAAGTTAAATAAACCGGCCTGTCTACTAAAGCTTCAGGGAAAATATTATGTTTTGCTTTGTATGTATACAATCTGGATCGATTTGAGTATTGAGGTATTGAGGAATGAACTTCACCAATATGTATCCAGGTTTGTCATGTTGCTAGCGATCTGTAAATACCTGCACAATTTCAAAAAGGTAATAAAGTTTAACAAGATTTGGCTGATTGCCAAAAGGCTGGTCTTGCTTTTTGATTGTATTTCTATGAGGACCACCTCCAGTGTCAGTTTTACAGATTTTTATACAGAGTGCCCACAGGAGGGCTTTGGCGCAGTGGCACTGTTTTTCAGTGATTCTCCTACACTGTACACAGTGGTTCAAAGCTACCCAGCACCAAACTAATTTATAGCCTTCTTCTGTATCACCATTTGTTTTTATTTTGATGGGCCAGGTTAGGCATCAGACCCATCAGGTAGTTTGGGGAGGAGGCAGATTTTTTCTTCCTGACACACCGGGTTGGGCTTGGAATTTGTCAGGTTGTTGTGGGAGGGACACATTTTTTTTTTATTCCTGATGGTCCTGGTTTGTCCGTGAACTCATTAGGCAGTTGGGTGGAGGATGGACAGAGTTTGTTTTTATTCTCTAATAGATCATGTTGGGCACGGGACCCTTTAGGTAGTTGGGGAAGGGACAATTTTTACTTCCTGCTGGGTTGGCCACTGGACCCATCAGGCACTCTGTGAGAAGGAACAGATTTTGTTTTATTTCCTGACGGCTAGCTTGGGCACCAGACCATTCTGCTGTGCAGCAGGCTGGGTTGGAGCATGCATGGCAGTGTTATCCCTATATGCATATGGGGAAGAGTGCAGAGCTAAGACTGAGGTTTGAGAAAAGGAAATAGCAAGAGAGAGTGTCAGGCAGTAGAGTCAGAATCACTGACACTTGTGATTACAGCCTTGGAAGTGTGCTCCATTGGTCCCCCTTGGTCCAGCCTCCCATGCTAATGTGCCCCAGGCCAGAGAAGGTGGAGATGCCAAAACAGGATGGTAGCAGCAGTAGTGTGGCAGCAGTCCCAAGCCTCCTGTGCAGTGTTTGAACCCCTCACTGTGACCTGAGTGTGGACGTGGGAAGTTCAATGTTGCCACCTTGTGCTCACCGCTTTGCTGCTGCTCCTCCTTATCTCCATTTGGCTTAATACACAGGCTAAGTAGGGCACAGGACCCATCAGGTAGTTGGAGGGAGGGAACAGACTTTGTTTTATTCCCTGATGGGCCATGTTGAGCACTGGCCTGGTGAGATGTTTGGGGAAAGTTGGCCAGATTTTTTCATTCCCTGCCAGGGTGGGGTTAGGCACCAGACCTGTCAGGTTGTTGGGAGGTATCTTTAAAAAAAGACCACTCAGGAAGCTAGGCTGTTGCAAGGTTAATTTAATACATAGAAAAAACAGCACTCAGCTACTCAGCAATAAAGTCATTCCAAACAATTAAAGTGCAAAAGTGACCAACGATATTTCTTGTACTACTGAAGCTTAAAATGCCAGTCCATGTACAGTGAGATGGAATAAGTTCTGACGTTTCGCCCAAAGTGCCACTTAAAGAGATGTACACTGCTGCAAACATACAGCTTTCTGTAGTGTCTTACAATATATAAAACACGAGCAAATCCAACCATTAAAAAGCAGAGTAAACTAATTAAAACCACTTGAGACATAGAGCAGAAGGCGTAGGCAAGCTGATGACTGCGCAATTTAATTAAACTTTTGTTAATCAGTGTGAATAAACACTAAATTAGCTAATCATTTTTAAGGAATAAACTTTATATTTAAAGAACAGGTTCTTGATAGCAAATCTGAGTTGTACAGTATTCAAGCCCAGTATTCTGTGCAGTGACGTTTTGTACACAATGACCCACTTCAAATATATAGCAGTGAACTATTATAGACATCATGAAATGCACCTTTCCACAATGTAGTTGACCTATTAAGTAACAGCATTTTCTATTTGAACATAATACCAAGACACTTGCTTTGTAACACATTGTGGAAAGGTCCGTTTCATGATGTCTGTAATAGTTCACTGATATATATTATAAGTGGGCCATTATGTATGAAATGTCACTGTAAATAGAATATGTGTCTAAACATCTGTGTTTATTATGCAGTTGCTAGGATTACAATCCGTGGTTGCTACATATGACAGCTAATTAGCAGAATACTGTGCTTGAATACTGTACAACTCAGATGTGCTATCAAGAACCTGCTCTTTAAACATGAAGCTTATTCCTTAAAAATGATTAGCTAATTTAGTGCCTATTCACACTGATTAACAAAAGTTTAATTAAACTGAGTGGTTCTGAGCTTGCTCACGCTGCTCGGGTGCTATGTTCAACAATGAAGTGGTTTAATTGTTAGCCTGTTTTTAATGGTTGATTTATGTGTTTTTCTACATTGCAAGACACTGTAGAAAGCTGTATGTTTGCAGCAGCATACTTCTTGATAAAGCACAACTTCAGGGGCAAAATGTCAAGACTTATTCTATCTCACTGTACACAGACTGGCATTATAATCTTAGTAATATAACAAATATCGTTGGTCACTTTTCACTTTAATTGTTTGGGGTGACTTTATTACTGGTAGCCGAGAGCTGGTTTTTTTCATGTAAATCAGATTGCTTATTCCCTGACAGGCCTGGTTGAACACTGGACCTGCCTGGTTGTTGGGATAGGGTTATAATTGTCTTTCAAATTCCCGACAGGCCAGGCTGGACATCAAGCCTCTCAGCTTGTTGAGGGAGATGGGTTTTTAATTCCCTGATGGGCCAGGTTGGCAACTGGACCTATTAGGCACTTTGGGGGAGTGGATAGATTTTTTTATTCTTGATGGCCACTAGACACTGGATCTATCAGGTTGTTGGGGAGTGGAACGCATTTTTAGTCCATAACAGACTGGGTTGCATACTGGACTCATCAGGTAGATACGGAGAGAGGATATACAATATATATATAGTCATGGTACATTAAGATTCCACCCTGCATTATGTACCTATCCAAATGTTTTTGAGGCCTTTACTGTCACTAATGATTACATTTTCTGGTAGTTTGTTCCACAAGTTGATGGTTCTTTGAGTGAAGAAGTACTTTCTTTCATCAGCCTTGAATTTATTTAGTTTAACTTGTAATGGGTGTCCTCTTGTGATAGAATTAATATCTTTATTTTATTTACTATATCTTCTATATTTTATTTCCTGACGGCTGAATTGGGTATTGGACCACTTAGATAATTTTTTGGGGGAGGGCAGATTTATATTTTTCTTATCCTGATGTGTCAGGTTGGGCACTGGATCAAAAGGTGTTTGTGTGGGGGGCAGATTTTATTTTGTTTTGTTCCTTGATGGGCCTGGCTGCTCACGGACAGGCCCATCAGGTACAGTAATCAGGGGCCAGAATTTTTTATTCCTGTCAGGCCAGGTTGGGCACCAGAAATTCTGTTCTATTCTACATTCCCTGTGTTACCAGTATGCAACTCCTGTGCCTTGGGATACAGTGTGAATGAGTGTTATGTTAGGTAAATGTTGCCCTGGCTCTTCCTCTTGCTCTAGCAACTGATCTCAAAGCCCTCTCCCAAATTAGTTTTCCCAGTCCCTGGCCAGACTACTTGGAGTGACTCAAAACCCAGCTGTGTTTTCATTATACAGAGAGTTGGGAGATTGCTTCCTAGTTCCTACAAACAACTATGCTATTCTTTTGTAATTTAACAGCACAACTCCTCTCAGTTTTACATAGACAATTTCATTTTCCAGAAACAAAATAAAGGTTAGCTCTTCATTCATGATGTTGTGCAGACAGAAAGTTTATTAGTACTTCCTGTCTTAGCTCATTCATAGTCATTCTTGTCATCACAGAGGTGTGGGGACTGGGCTAAACAACCTAAGGACCTCTTGATTGTATCACCTAGGTTAGCTGCATGTTCACGAGAGTAGCCTGACTTCTCAACATGTTCTCCTGTACTCTCCTATTTGTAGCCAACAGAAAATTGTCAAAGCATTACAGGCATCTGCAAGGAGCCATACCAAGGCACAACACTTACTCACAGCCATAAAAGTCACGTCTCAACCCCTCATGAATTTCAGTGGAACAGCTACGTAAAAACCTCCTGACTTTGATCCCAGGAGGAACTGATCTACTATGCAAACCAGCCATAATAAAATGGTTCGCAAGTTATCTGACAAATCGCAGATGCCAGGCTGTTGTGATGGGGTGATACCGGAATGCAGAAGGTTACAGCAGGTGTTCCTCAGGGCTCAGGTCTAGACCCATCGCTATTCGCACTGTACATACATGACCTGGACCACTGACTACAGCATGTGGCCTTGCACCTATATGCCAATGACACAGTGTTGCTTTGTACAGATAAAACTACTTAAGAAGTTCACTAGAGCCTCGGTGGGGATTTAATAGCCAGCAGAGATTTCTCGCTCAGAATGAACTGATCTTAAATGCAAGAAAAATTCAGGATGAATTGTTTGAACAAAAACTTTAGTATGATTCCCAAACCACAAGAAGTTACCCCAGGAAATCTCCTTCAGCCAGCTTTCATTGTATGAATATCTAGGCATGTGGTTGGATGCCACCATTAGGTGGGAACAGCAAATAAATTGCATTGTTTCTAGGAAAGGCCTAGTCTTACATTTCTGCATAGGCACAGATAGTCCTTCTCACTGAAAACCAGGTACAGAATTGTAACCTCTAAGGTACTTCTGATATCAAACTATAGGGGTTTAGCATATGGACGAGCTGCAGTTATTTTATTGGGAAAATTGGATGCTCATATAAAGAGACTGCAATTATTTAATTTTGTACTCACTTATAGAGCATTACCATTGTGAGATTTTTGCAAAATTAGGTTAGATCGCTCATGGGGAGGGAGGGTTTAGACAGAAGCTGTACTGGCTTCAATTTTTGTTTAAAGTAAGATCCCTACTTACATAAATAAACTATTAACACAGAACAGTTATGTATTTTCCATAACAGTAGCTTGAGAGAATCTCTTCCATTAGGCCACACCTTTGAACTATACCCGTGTCAGTGCTAGGACCACAAGGAAACCTTTTTCTAGTCGGGATTGCCACGGTGACATCATGTGCCTGCATCTATATAAACATGTCCCCATATATCCTCAGTTCCACACTGGAGATCAGACTCTGAGGACCTCAACCCAAGGGGAATCAGGAGACGAAACCAGCCCAGGCATACAAGGTGAGACATAGGGCTGGATATACGATGCATGGATTAGAATCAGGCACCACCTATTTAACCCTCACTGAATCAGAAGGGGACAGAGGGAGGGATGGCACGCCTAATGGAATTGATTCTCTTGAAGATCTACTGTTATGGTAAGCACATAACTGTTCTGTCTTCCTCGAGGATATCTCTTCCATTAGGCAACACCTTTGGAACGATTTTGAAGCAGTCCCAAAACAGTAGAGGGAGGCTGGTACAGTCTGATATATTCAATACAGATGAGGGGGACGTAGTATATATAAATGCCACGGAAGGAGATAGCCACGAATTCGGTCCTAAGGGCTGAAAGTGCCCACCCCACAAACTCAAAGACTCCATCCCTATAGTCAACTACTCAGAATAAGATGCAATTGCACTAAGAAAGAAGATTACTTGGACCAAGCAGCTGATTTAGAAACCCAGTGTAAGGAAAGAGGGTACAGTAATGAATTGTTAAAAGTGTCCTTAACAGGTTTCGTGATCCACCCACCAAAACAGCACTCTGCTAAGTGGGGACATGACGAGAAGTATTTGGTGCAGCTCATCCATCAACTGATCCCAATGGACCCTAAGCTTCCATTGGGAATTTTCATATGTAAGCAGGCCAGGTTACCATCATAGTGGCCACAGCCATCAGCTTCAGGAGGCGTAACATTGTGCAGAGACATAGCGAGCCCCATATATCAACTGTGTTTGAGCAATCAGGTTTTCTGCCGTGTCCTGAGGCAGGAAAGCACATCCCTTCTCTGTGTCCAAGACTGCTCCTATGTATTACAATCTTTAGCAAGGGTTCAGCACTAACTTCAGCACATTCACTGTGCTCTGACTATTTAACTACCAAAATGTCCAAGACAGGACATGTTGCAGGACTTGCCTGGAGCTGGCTTTCAGTAGTCAGTTGTCCATATAGGGGAACACATACAGGCCTTCCTGTGAAGGACCGCTGCCACTACTCCCAAGCATTTGGTAAAGACCTGTGGCACAGAGGACAAGCTAAAGGGCAATACTCTGAACTGGTAATCTTCCTCCAGCACAAAATGGAGGTGTTTCCTGATCTTTATATAAAGGTAGGCATCCTTCATATCCAGAGAATAGAGCCAATCCCTTGTTGCAGAAGGGAATGAGAACTTTCAGGATACCATCCAAAACCTTATATTCTACATAGAAGTTGAGGTTCCTAAGATCTAGCACAGGCTGTTGATCCCTGCCCACTTTGTGACTAGGAAGTATCTGTAATAGAACCCTTGTTCCTTTGCCATGGATGAACGAGTTGGATAGCACGTTTTGTAGTAATGACTGCACTTCTTCCTTCAGGAGGGTAGGTGTTCTGGAGGATAACAGGAAGGAGGTGGAGAATGATCTGAGGGGTGTCTGTTAGCACCAGAGCATGCCCCTTGCAATTATCTCTGGGAGCCATTTGTCTGTTGTAATCTCCTCCATTGTTCCCAATGCAGGAGCATCTGCCCCACAAACACCCCTAGAGGCATTTGTGGAAGTGGGGTTGGGTCCAGTTATGAGTCAGGCATAGCTGGTTGGGCACAGCCACCGTACCTGTTCTGGATGCTTCTGTACATGCACCTGGGAGGAGGACCTGGCAGGGAAGCAGCTCCCTTACCTCAGCCTTGTGGGTGGAAATCCTGGCCACCTCTGGCAGCAGGCTGATGAAAGGATCCCTCCCATGCCCTCTAGTGGGAGTGGGATACAGGCATTTTACAGACCTCAGAGTCATCTTGGATGTCTGAAGGCCTCCTCTAAGAGCTTTTCAACATCATATCCAAAAAATTTGTCCCTCTAAAAGGGGCATTCAAAATGACCTGCTGGACATCTGTGGCAAATCCTGCCACTCTGAGCCAAGAATATCTTCTCATACAAATCTGAAAAGTTATAACCTGGCAAAGGCATCAATCTGAGATACCATATGCTGAACGGAGCAAATGTTTGCAGACATCAGCACCTGAAGTAAAAGTTTTAATCAACTCATTCTTGTCCAAGCCTTCAGCAAAGCCTAAGCTGCAGCCTTGGCAGCTTTCATTGGCTGTTCTGATATTTAATCACATGGGCCTGATAAGTTGCAGTCCCAAGGCCCAGTGATACAGAGGCATAATTACACTTTCCATCACATCCAATTGCCTAGATTCTTTATCTGGAGGTAGGTTCTCATGTTTAGGTGACCTGGATCTATTATGAGCAGTCATGATGACTACAGATTCACTTTTCAAACAACATGAAGTCTTGCTATATTATGACAATTGCAGTTTGTCCCACCATTAGAACTGCTCCGAGGTGAAAGAGTTAACTAACATTCTAAGAATGGAACTTGGAGCTGAGCTCGGTTAGAGAAGCTCTGTCTGGGTTATTTCAAACCCAAACTGTCAGATTCTTTACTCCGCCTCACTGAACAGTCGCCGAGATTTTCCTACTGCTCGTTCATTTCTCGTTTAAACAGTGTTTTCAGTTCAAATCAACTGAGAATATTATTATTTTAACCAGAAAACCGATCGGTTCAAGCTCTGTCTGTGGTATCGTAAGTAATTACAGTTTATTTTCTGTGTGGAACGGTAAAGGTTATCGGGTTCGGTTTTGAGCCGATCAGCTTGTTTTAAAACTTGAAATTTAAGGTTTTAGAGTGTGGTTCCGGTTCTTATCGGTTCTAAAAAACGGATTTCATTACGGTTTTTTCCAAGACTCGTGACACGGTTAGGGAACCGATAAGGGTGTCTTGCCTGGCACTGCCGCTTAAAAGTGCAAGTTTTTGGTTAGGCTGGCATTATGTCTGAGAAACCCAAAAGAAAAACTGGGCCCACTGGGTTTCAACACTGTGATGTCTGTGGGAAGTCTTTGCCAAGGCTGACCCACACACCACATGTGTATATTGTCTGGGGTTTGACCACCTCAATTCAGACTGCCAGATTTGTAAAATTTCCTGCAGCCATCCTGGATAAAAGAGTTGGCAGGCTCAGGAGCGAGAGGCCAAAAGTCTGCTGACCCGATGGCCAGCCCAGTTCGGTGCCAACCAACCAGAGGGAGTGCCCTCTGACCAGGGCGTAGACTTCCTCGGCAAACGTAAAGTTGGCTCCGAGGGGCCAGTTCCAGTAAAGAAAACAAGAAAATCAGCAGGTGTGGAGCCCAAAATTCCTTCTCCAACTGCTGCAGAGATAGCAAGAGCTATTCAGATTGTCCAGTCACTTTCTCCGGTTCCGTCCGAACCTCCACTGTCTGGTAAAAGGTCGGTTCGGTCGGTTCCACGGTTCAGGAATATGATGTTGAAGAGTTTTATGAACCAGAGAGGGGAGGATGATTATGAACAGTATGAATGTGGCTGGGAGGGTCTGGGTGTGCCCATTGAACTGGACATCTCCCCAGACAGACCTTTTGAATCTCCCTTCGCTTTCCGAGTCCCCTCTCAATTTATGTTTTACAAAAAGTTGCTGAAACCCTCCAGCTCCCATTGGAGGAAGCTGTGGATGAGCAAGAGGAACCTGATTTTGTAGAAATGATGGATATTCCAGAGTCTAGGAGATTGTCTATTCCTTGCATAAATCATTTAGGAAACAAACAATAAAACTTTAAAACTCCTAATTCTGTGCCTCCTGTGGACAAAAAGATGGACAGGAGGTACACTCTGTCAGGTCCTGATACAGAATTCCTTTCACAGCAATGCAGTCACGTTGGTGTGGTTCAGGCTGCAGCCTGTGATAAAGCTAATATTCCCTTGACTTCACATCCTCCTGACAAGGATTCCAGGAAGATTGATGCCATGGCTAAAACAAAACATGGCAGCATCATTGGGACTCAGGCAAGCAAATTACATGGCTTATGTAGCAAGGTATCAAAAATCTAGATGGGACACTGTCATGGCTTTGGCCAAACAGGCCTCTGGCCAGCTTGCTAATGAGCTGGAACAGGTGGCTGCTGATGGCATTGAGGCATCTAAGGTGCAGTTTCATGCTGCTGTGGATTTTAATGATGTATCCTCTAGAGTCATGGCTACGTCTGTAGCTTTTCGTAGGCTGGCCTGGCTCAGGTGTACTAGCTTGTCACAGGATACCCAGACTAAGGCTATGGATTTTCCTGTGGTTGGAAATTCTCTGTTTGGGGAGCAGACAGAGAATTATATGAAGAAAATGGATGAATATAGGACTACCTATAAGAGTGCTCAGGCTAAGGAGCGCAAGTCACTCCTCAGAGGCAGGCCCCCAGGGTAGAGGTAGGCCTTTTCACAGGCCTTTTACCAAACCCAGGCCTCCTCTGCTTATGTTCAGAGGGGTTCTTCAGAGGGAGAGGCAGACGGGGTGTGGGCAGGCCTGCTCCCACCCCTCAGCCTAAAGCACCTGCCAAACAGACACCCTGATGGGGTGCCCAGGGCCGATTCTCCTTTACCTGTAGGGGCAGGTTGGCTTACTCGTTCAGAACTGGGTGTCTCTAACTTCAGACAACTGGGTCCTGGAAGTAGTAAGCCAGGGTCTGGTTCTCAGCTTCAGAAAGTTCCCAAAGATGAGACTCAGATCTTTCCCACCTGCAAACTCTTTAGAGACCTTTACTTTAGAAACAGAAGTCTCAACCCTCCTGGCTCTCAGAGCTGTAGAAAGGGTTTCTCCCTACACCAGGGCAAGGGTCTGTACTCCAGATATTTCCTTACCCCAAAAAGACAGGAGAATGGCGGCCCATTTTAGACCTGAGATATCTGAACAAACACCTTTTGAAACCAAAGTTCAGAATGGTAACTCTGGCAATGATTTTACCTCTCTAAGGCCAGGGACTGGCTAGCCTCCCTGGACCTCAAGGATGCCTATTTTCACGTCCCTAATCAGAAGCTCCCACTGAAAGTACCTCAGATTCGAACTGCCCTCAGGTCACTACCAGTTCAGAGCAATGCCCTTCGGCCTCACCTCTGCCCCAAGGGTATTCACAAAATGTCTGGCAGTAGCAGTTGCTCATTTAAGAAGGCAAAGGATTGCTGTCTTTTCCTATCTGGACGACTGGCTCATTGTAGGCCAGTCCCCAGAACAGGTAAAATCTCACCTGCAAGTTACCCAGCAGCTGCTCACCTCCCTGGGCTTCTTGCTCAATCTTCCAAAGTCAGTTCTGGAACCAGTTCAGGTGCTCACCTTCATAGGTGCAGAACTGGACACAAAGCAGGCCAGAGCCTTCCTACCCTTAGAGAGGTAAGGAACTTGGTGGCTCTGGCCTCCTCCTTCACTCTGCAGGTCTCCGACCAGCAAGACACTTTTTGCAGCTCCTGGGGCACATGGCTGCGTCCACAGCTGTAGTGCAAGAGTAAGATTTCAGATGAGGGACATTCAGTTTCACTTGAGAGCCTTTTGGTCTCAGAGAAGAGACCCCTTTCCAAGCTGGTCCCAGTGACCCGAACCCTGATCCAGGCCCTCCAGTGGTGGCAGGATCAGAGCAATTTAAGACTGGGGTCCCTTCATTCCTCTGTCTCACTCCTTGACCCTCACTACGGATGCTTCCCTCCTGGGGTGGGAGCCCACATGGGCGACCTCTCCACTCAGGGAGTGTGGTCCCTCAGGAATCTCTGCTCCACTTCAATTTGCTGGAACTCAGAGCTGTCTTTTAGCACTTCAAGTGTTTTCTCGTCTGTTCAGAACAAAGTGGTACAAGTCAGAACAGACAACACCACAACAATGTGGTACATCAACAAGCAGGGGCACTTGGTCTTCGGCCTTGTGCACCGAGGCAATGAAGTTGTGGTCTCTGGCCTATTCCCTGAACACTTCCCTCATAGCAGTTCACTTTCCAGGAAAGGAAAATGTCCTAGCAGATGCTCTCAGCAGGATTTCCCAGGGCCATCACGAATGGTCTCTGGATCCTCAAGTACTGGGGATAGTTTTGCCAGATGGGGCACCCCTCAGATAGATCTTTTGCAGCCCAGACAATCACCAACTTCCACTGTTCTGTTGCAGACCCCCAGTGTTGGGCCTCAGTCCCTGGATGCCTTTCTTCTAGATTGGGAAGGGAAGTTTCTTTATGCCTTTCCCCTTCCTCTCCTATTCAAGGTGCTAGTCAAAATCAGATCCCAGCCTTGCAGGGTGATTCTGATTGCCCCAGATTGGGCCAGGCAGCCCTGGTACTCACTCCTTCTGTCCCTAGCAGTCCATCTTCCCTGTGTCTCCCCAGGAATCACAACCTGTTAACCTGTGCCCAGGGAGAGTTTGGTATCCGAACCTCAAATCCCTCAACCTCAAGGCCTGGTTCTTGAGGAGTAGAATTGCTGACCCACACCTTTCTCAGGGTGTTCTTGAAATCTAAAGGCTTCTAGGAAGCCTTCCACTAGGCTACTTATAATCCTAAGTGGAAAAGGTTTTCCATTTGGTGTTCTGGGAAACATATTTCCCAGAATCTGCTGATTTGCCCATTGTTTTGGACTATATGGTCCATCTTAATTCTTTGGGCCTGAGACCAGCTACCCTGAAAGTACATTTGGCAGCTGTCTCTGCTTTTGTCAACAGGAAAGCCCTCCTCTTTCCGCTCACCCTGTATTTTCCAAGTTTTTAAAGGATTACTTCATACTAATCCACCTTTAGGGATCCGACCCTGCCTGGGACCTTAGTGTTTGCATTGCCCAGTTAATGCAACCCCTGTCTTCTGCAGAGCTTAAGTACTTAACTTGGAAAACTGTTTTCCTAGTGGCTATCACTTCTGCCAGGCGCATAAGTGAGTTGCAAGCCTTGTCAGTAGAAACTGACTTTATTTCTTTCCACAGGATAAGGTAGTCCTCAGGACTAACAGGAAGTTTTGCCTAAGGTGGTTTCAGATTTCCATCTTAATCAATCTATCTCCTTCCAGTATTTTCACTGAACATTCCTCCTCTGGCGAGAGGAGATTGCACAGTTTAGATGTTAAGAGGGCCTTAAGTTACTATATAGAACGTACCAAGGGTCACAGGTTCGAATCCCTCCAACTTTTCTCACTTATGGTGAGGTCGGAAAAGGAGACCTGCCACTAAGAGATCAATTGCCAGGTGGATTGTCTCTTGTATCCAATTTTGTTATCAGAAACTGGGGAAAGTTCCCCTCTGGCCTGAGGGCTCATTCTACCAGAGGTACAGCGCGTCTCTATCTGCTGCCAGAGACATCCCTATCTTAGAGATATGTCAAGCAACTACCTGGAAAATGGTACACACTTTCACCAAGCATTACTCCTGGATGTCCAGGCCAAGAGAGATGCTGGTTTGGTCACAGCTGTGCTTCAGAGCCTATTCCCTAAGTAGGTTCTGTCCCTCCTCCATGGAGGTACTGCTGTGTAATGCAATTGTCATAATATAGCAAGACTTCATGTTGTTTGAAGAAAAATTACTCACCTTAGTAATGTTGTTTCTTCTAATGGAGTCTTGCTATATTATGACCTCCCAGCCTGCCCCTCTCAGAACTTCTACTTGGGTATGGGGTGGGCAGCCTTGTGTGGCGCTAGTTATGCCCATTATATGTTTTCCACCCTTCTTGGGGTTTTGGGGTGTGGTGTTTTATTTTATCTTATATTATTGCTTATATTATATTACTTCTGGTCCCCTGACTTGAGTCTTTGTGTTGGGACCAGGAATATGTGTTAATAGTCAGGTAGCCAGTTGGCTAGTGTAGATTACAGCTTCCACACAGACCTTAGTGAGTTTTGCTCGTAAAGATCTGACAGTTTGGGTTTGAAATAACCCAGACAGAGCTTCTCTAACTCGAGCTCAGCTCCAAGTTCCATTCTTAGAATGGGAGTTAACTCTTTCACCTCCGGAGCAGTTCTAATGGTGGGACAAACTGCAATTGTCATAATATAGCAAGACTCCATTAGAAGAAACATTACTAAGGTGAGTAATTTTTCTTCTGGCTGGTTAGCATAATAAGCTTAACACATGGTGCAGGATCCTGATAATCAGCCTTTCTAGGCACTGCAGGCAGTGAGTTAGGTCTGTACCTTGCAGAAAAGGTAGCATACTATAATGCAGGATATATAGGGAAATGATTATGGAGGAAGAGATTGGAACCTCCAGGAATTCAATCAGATTCTTCTTTGTAGGATCTTCTTCACAGCAAAGCCTATGGCAGCTTGTATTTAATGCATCATGGTTTAAAAAGTGGGATCCTCGGAGGAGACCTCAAGGTATACACCACCAAGTCCTCACTGCAGGATGAGAGGGTAGGCACCACATAGTGTTCTCCTCATATTCCTCCTCCAAATCCTCTTCTAAAACCATGAGGTCAGGAATGTATTTTATCTTGTTGTCAATGTCTTTGTTGATAATGGGGCCTCAGACTGCCAGGTGACACTGGTGGAGGCTAAGAGGCAGGAATCTGTGATATGCTGGTAGTGTTGACAGGGTTGGGTGCCCATAGACCCCATCAATGGTACAACCTGTATAAGTAATCCAGGCAGTATGTGTTGTATGTTTTCTGAAAATGATGCCAGCACAGCTTGAGGGTTGACAATGCCCTAGCCAAGGGCCGTGACTACTTTTGTAGATGACAGGCTTTCGCCAACGACAATGGCATCATACTATCCATAGTATACTGTAGGTATGGCAGCACCTAAGTTAAGCCCCAATCTTGGTGTCTTATCAATGGTCGGTATGCACACAGGGCAAACATAAGTTCTGCATACCATTCTCGGTAAAGTAGGTTGCGTTTGATCCATCCAATGGTGCACTATAACCTTTTGGCACAGGCCGAAATTAAGGCAATATAATATTTCTGCGAGCAAATCAAGTAGCAAGTGTAGTCACCTATTATACAAATTTTCTGGTCAAAGACATTGTCTAAACCAAGAAGAGGGTCCAGTTTGGCCTTAATGGTTGTCCAGAATGAATGCATCATAGGGCATTGCCATAAGATGTGCAGTAGAGTACCTGTATCTGTACCCCGCGGCATCAATCCGACTGTAGTCATTTGTCCTATGCTGCCTGATAGGAGTATAATACTGATGGTGCAGGATCTTAACCTGCTTCCACCTATGTGTGTCAAATCTGATATACTTATATGTAGACCTTTGCATATCTTGGGCCAGTTATAGTCCCTATTAAACTTATGTATGTCTGTGCCAAATAGGCGACCCATCCATCTTGTCCTTTATAAGATCATATATATGTTGATAAAGCTGAGAGGCGGGTGCAACTGCCAATCCACCAGAGATGCGATAGCATTACTGAAGTCAGAGGACCAGGCATGGCCTGAATGTAGTGAGCCAGCACGTAAGTGACTTGTTCTAAAATGGGAATGCCATGGTAGCAGGAGTTGACGTTGCTGGCGAAAGGCAGCAAAGCCTATAGATTTATTTTCTGAAATAAAATGGGAGGTGCTGTTTAGGCCCAATCCTCCCAAGCACACAACGTGATAGTTTTGTCTGCAGTATGAAATTAGGATTTTGGAGTAAAGGCTGAGATATATATACCATGCACCGGTTGCAGTTGAAGAAAGTGACACAACTGATGATGTACCTGTACAGAGGCTACAAGTCAAGTATGGTATAACGTCTGAGGGAGATTTTTGAGCATAGTATATAGGAGAGGTTTTGGGTCTCTAACGTTCTGTGAACACAAGGCTTTGTCCAGCTGTAGCCATGGAGGGATATAGGGATGATCTTACTCCACTGGGCGTGTCGCTCCAGCCATCGTATTTACTACAATGTGAAGCCAGATAGTAGATAAAAAAAATTGGGAAGTCTGAGATCTCCCACAAATTTGGGAGCTGCCAGTTATTAGAAGCCCTCTGTACTGTTTTCCCAACCCAAATAAAATGGGACATTTACGATGTAAACAAATAAACCAGGTTTTAGGTATCACCTGGTTAGTCAAGCTAAGCAGGTAGAGTACACGGGGAGGATGTTCATCATGAACAGAGTAACCTTCCCCGTGATGAGTGGAAGATGGGTCCACCTGGCAGATCATGCAAAATCAATTTAAGGAGAGGTTTTTCCTTGTTTTAGTAGTACGTCAAGGTGTTGTTTCTGTTTTGCTGTATTTTTCACAAAATGTTCAATGAACTGCATTTAATTAAAAACACTTTTGACGGCATACAGAGATGGCAGAGATCACTGAAATATAAAATAAATGATAAACAGCAATGGCTAGTTGATGGCATTTCTTTCAGCAGGTCCGATGAGACTGATCAATGATGGAAAAGAACTGAGGGGACGGGGACACCTACATTTATATAGATGCTAATGCATGACATTGTCATGAGCGCCCCAGCTAGCAAAAGTTTCCGTGTGGTCCTAGCGCTTGACATGGGTATAGTTCCAAGGTGTGGCGATTGAAGAGATATCCTTGAAGATCAAAGTAAACTTGCTCTGGTGCATGTTCAGCCTGTGGCCTGAAAGTTGTGGTCCCAGGCTTTAAATTCACAAAACTGATGCCAGGGCCCCACAAAGTGGACTGCTGATCTCACCACCCAGAACTGGGCTGTCTAGCGGGAAGGGGTAGGCATACCCCTGGACCTCACTACAAAGTGGTAAGGTAAGTCTGTGGTAAGAGGTGAAGAAGGTAAGGGAATTGGACTGGAAGGTTGCCCTGGCCAAAGTGGACTGCTAAGCAGGTATGACCAAAAAAAACAACAAAAATTAGATAACTTAAAATATGCAACATATTGACCAGCTGGTGAAGAGAGTGATGGCAGTGAACATCTTTCCACTGTCATAAGAGTACTTTATTCACATTATGGATACTTATCTTAATAGACCTTACAACATTTTGATTAAACTATGATTGTGGCAAAAAGCCTCCCAAAGCATAAAATACCAGGGTCTTATGGAGATCTGAGTTACAAATGAGTTCTGTTCTCATATAGCCCTTTGTTTGTAAAAGCAGTCTTTATGGCCATGAAAACTGTTAGCAATAAATTGACCTATTCTTTTCTGCTCTGCATCTTAAAGCAGCTACAGCAAAGATGGGTAAGAAGTCTGGCCCTACTTTTGTAACAGTAAAAGATTAGGTTAGCTTCCACTTTCATTTCCTAGTGAACCTTGCCATCTCTAGCATTTCACTTAGAAATACTATTGTGAGCCTGAAAAGGATAGGATCCAGAAAATAAAATATATACTGTGTACAGCACACATCATAGGAAGCAAAAGTGTTTTTTATTTTATGAAATAGGCTTCAGAATTCTCCAGAATCCTAGCAACTTTACTGGCTGAAACACATTACCTGATCATTCGTTAATTCCAAGCAAATTCATGGTTTGAAATCAACCTAACATACTCTGCCAAGCAACAGCCTATACAAAATAAAACCTTTTCCATTAAAGCAAACTTTTCCATTTATAAGCAGAATAAATCCCTTCAGGATGTGCATTTTTGAAATTAATGCACTTCTGGGTGAGTTGAATAGCACTTTCGATGATGGCCTTGTGCCTTCCCATCCCCAGAGGCATGCATTAATTATCAATGCAAGATGTGCAAGTGAAGATAACATACTGAAGTGCAATTCTGCTTACATATATCCTTTATACCATTTCAGTATTTCCTTGCCCCCACCCAGGTCATATCTGTAAACAAGGTCTCTTTTACCTCTATATGTTTACCTGGTTAAACAATTCAAATAACTAAACAGGAAGTACCTAGAAAAGCACATTTAAAAGGCACAGTATGTTAACCTTGTTGTGCTGCTTTAAGTATGGTCTTTTACTGCTCTGTTAAATCTTCACTGACATAACAAATGCTTTGGAGGAGAAGTAATGCATTGAGAGTCATAAAAGGGTGGGGCTAGGTTGGAGTTTGGGGTGTGATTTAATATCCAGATTTTGTCTTGCCACAGCTGGCACCCTAAGGAAGGCTGCAGAAAGGGGTCCATCTACAAACTTTGAACTCTCTGAAAAGTGGGGTAGACTGTCTATGAAGCTGAGAGCAAGAGGCGAACATAGTCAAACAGGTTAACCTAAAACTGCAAGTTATTCTTCCTATTACTTAGAAAGGGGTCTGTAGTTCTGATACAAGCAAGAACTTTAGAGCAGATATGGAATGCAAAACACTTTGCTAAGCGTAGTATTTATGATGTTCAGCAACTTCAGATCAGTTTTCAAGTCTGTCTGCCATTCCAATGCGATCTGAAAGTTTGTATGCATATTTTATTGTCATGTTCTTAATAAAATGATTCAATTTGTGCCTTGTCTGTACTTTCTGACTCACTACTCTACCACGGGGGTGGGAGGACCATATTATCTGAAATCTGAATAACTAAAAGTGATTGCTACATTCTGTACTTTCTAAAATATGGAAATTTTCCCAGATTTGTCCTAATGCCTGGCAGTTCCTTCCACCATATTTATTAAAATTCTGCAACATTTTCCAGTATTTATTATTTACAGCTTATCTTTACATTTCTTCACACCAACTACTTTGGTTTTATGTCAGATGTTTCTATAACCAGATAGCAGATGTGGAACAGTATGGGAGTATCTCTGAAACAGCATGAGCTTTCCAATCTGGTCCCCTTATTACATTTTCAGAGGGTTACCTTGGTTTATTGTGCCACTTTTTCCCATTTTAGCACTCTAAAAGCTTATTTTGATGAAGTCTGTTGAGTTTGTATCAGCGAAATAATACATATTTTCTAGCCACACAGCAAAACAGCATGAGTGAACTTAGTAATCAAGTACTTTAATTGTGCCAAAGCCCCCACACACACACACACAGGAAAGTGAGATATTGCATCATATGGGGTCATCCCAACATCTAAAATACATTTAAAAAATAAACAAATGATGCCTGACTGTTACACATTCAAGAATAAAATAACAAAAATGACATAGAGACAGATTTGCGGCTGCACAAACTCCACAGAAATAAAACTTTATTCACATTGAGATACAAAATTAAATTTTTTATATAGAAATTTTTTCTCTGCTGAATACTACAGGAATAATAAATACAACACTGTAATAATATAGAGTGGAAATCAAGCACACATTGGCAATATTCCTATCAAAGAAGAGGAAATACCCCTCCCCCAAAGCTTCGTGATCAGACAGACAAACCTGTAGTGGACCGAATCTTAGACCTCGTGCTGCCATCTTACATTTGGTCCAACTGCACGCACACATGAACAGACAAAAAAAAAAAAGACACTTACTGAGACCTGCTGAAATAATCATGAGAGAACAAGAGGGCTGTGATGCAAGATTTCAAAAACTCATAGCATTTGTGTGACCCTAGTCCAGAATGTTTAGTGATTATGACTCCTGTAATGTTAGCTATTTCATACAGTTATAACGTAGCTACCAAAACCTCATAGCCATATTGCTGTTTATTGTTTATGGCAACAGGCCACCAGGCCTACTGGATTTTTTACAATCTTACAATACATCCTGGGGTCTACCAAGTTCATAGAAATGAACCCCAGATATTGTACACGTGACAGCTGCATTTGAATGCCATGATTGTAGTGTTGCTCTTTCTAGTAAACACTAGTAGCAGTAAATAATATTAAATTTCTCTAAATATGTAGAATAAAACAAAAGAAAAGATGTTCAGATCAGTTTAAGATCGTGTATAATTAGCTGTTACTGCAGGTATTTTGATTTCATCCTAGACTCGTAGACTATGGCTAGGAAGACCAGCTCTGTGTCAGATCAGAACCCTCGGATGGCCGACTTGACCCCACTCTGGAAATCAGAGTAATCTGAGACCGGACTCTGATTTGACCCAGTTCAGCCTATTGACCAGCTTTGACTTTTCAACTGACCAGTTCTGACCTATTCCTGATAATGTTAGCGATCTGGGGATTCGTTCCTATTAAAAATGTGAAATCGTTTGAAAAGATGTAAAATAACGATTTTAAATATTAAATGACACAAAGAATGGGCTTATGAAGAGTGTCAAGGTAACCCGATTCTGTCCTTTGACCGGTCCGATCTACCTCTGACGTGGTTCTGGACCAGTCTGTAAAACATACCTGCTTTGGCAAACCAGAGTAAATCAGAACCTTCTGGAAAAACATTAGAGTCAGGATCAGAACCAGGTCCCAGCTGACCCTCCTGTCCCTAAGGCAAATCAAGCACACTATAGCAAGTGTGGGCTGATCATGGGTTCCTCTGGCTAGTGACACTAATTGTGCCTTGAACAGACTGCCAGCGGAAGTGGTGGAGGTGAAAATGGTAGGGGCATCAAGCATGCATGGGCTAGGTGTAAGGGAATATAAGTAAATAGGCAGGGAGGAGGGAGGGAGGGAGGTTGCCAGAGGCCAGTTATGGTCTGTGGAGGAAAACTAGGGAGGGAGCCATCTGGGCAGACTGGATGGGCCAAGCAGTCCTTTTCTGCCACAATTCTATGTTTCTATGTGAATATGCCCATTAATAAGCAAAGGGCATGTAAAATGATACAGGACTACGCCCCAGCGATTTCAAAAGGGACATGCTCCCCTTCCCAAGTTGCAAAAAAAAAAACCCACACACTTTTTAAAACCAGGTTGCATTGGCATTCATTCTTGGAAGGACGGGTATTCCTTCACATTTCACTTCACAATCTATGCCTTTTTTTTACTGCTGAAGTAGGGTTTAAAGCAGCAGCTGATGTAATAAAATATATACTTTGTTGTGCAAGTCTTTTAATCCCCTACTCAATGTTGACCCCTGCTTCTTTTCTTGGCCTCAAAATCCATTTAAATGGCACCACATTATTTCTGATCTTGTGTTCACTATGTTACAGTTTCGTTTTGTGACCTGGCCTTCACCCTGATGTCCCCCCTATCTCTTGGCTGCTAGTTCATCTTAGTCACAAGGCAGTGGCGATGAAGAATGGGCATTCAGAAATAAGACAGAATATCAATGAAAACATGGGATGATCATACTTAATGGAACTCTCGTTTCATTAACTCAAACCCACAAACCAGTACTAAAGCAAACTCAAAATGGGGATGGGCACCTTACAAAACAGGAGGTGAAAAGGACAGTCTGCAATGGAATAAAAAAGTACAGGCGTAAATCTTCTCTGATGACATGAACGATGGCTTTAAAATACCGTGAAGGCAACTCTCATTTTCTGAATACAAAACAGAACCAACCACGGAATGGACTGCAAGTGAAAGATCTCAAGATAGTTAATCGCATGGACAAGTGACATATAGGGGTTGTTGATGTCTCGAAGGCAGTTCAGACCTGCCTTGGCTACTCTGGCCAGCCTTTGAACACACTAACCAGTAATCTGTATTGTGGAACATGGAGAGAGAGAGAAGAGACTGACAGGACTGGGACCAGCAGGGATAGCAACACGACAGCTCTGCCAATCAGCTAAAGGTGAATTCTCTATCCCCTGACAAGGTCACAGTACTATAAAGTAATTAAAAGATTGCAGCCTATACAATCGCAAGCCTATATATGACAGTATAGCCATAGCCAATGAGCCATATATAAGCAAAGTGGCAAACATGCCAAATTGCAGGTTATTTGTGTTTCATGGGGCAAACTGGCATAGGAAGAGGATCCCTTTAGCAGTGCAGTTCCTGCCCTGAATCATCAGCTGATAAAGCGGCACTTTATTCACAGAATTCCTTTGGCCATGAGGTCACATCCACACCTAGAAGCATCACTACAGCCACTATGAAATAAGCCATGTTTTATTTTCCTCTTATATGTTCATTGGCACCACAGTGATGATTTAAAATGAAAAATAACTTTAAAATGGGACATTTTTATGTCCTTGTAATCCTGTTGCCCCTCCTCTCAAGTCCTCACACCAGTTGCATTCCGTGGCCAACAGCTTGAGTCCTTTCAGTCACTGCTGTTTTTGTCCTACCATACATAGGACATATTTTACCCCAATGGTATAAGACTGATTTGGTGTCTGTAAGTTTAAGTCTTCCTACTTTACTGTTTAATAAATACTTTTCTATTTTAAAGTGCTTTTTGATTAGAGGGCTAGAGGCAGAAATGACCCATCCCTATTGACTAGAACAAACCATCAAAATGATGCATTTCTGAGAGATCAGGAAAAGGGTATGAGTAAAACACATAACCATATTGTAACATTTTGTTTAGTAAGCCCATCACTTTATCCAGATTTACCTGTTATCAGTAAAAGTCCATCATGTATATAAGTTACAAATGATCAACTTTGCAATACATTTCACATAAAGACGAAGAGTGATGAGACAGCTGCCCTGCTGTGCTTTGATATTTTGCTAGCCTGAGGAAAATGTTGCTAGCCTTGGCCATTTGTCATCCTGCTGGAAGGTCATCTAGCCCATGGCAAGGCAACAAACGGAGCTTGGTTCACTTGGGCTGGATATACAGTAAGACTACTGCAATAAAGGCAGGGACCTTCAGAAAACTGTTCAAGAGCCTGTAGATAACTGGGCTAGTGAGTAACCAGGCAATCAACATTATCAGTGGGGAAAATGATAAATGGTGCGTTTAGGATTCAGTTCTTCCTGCAGTTATCAGACTCTTAGCCAAATATATTTATGAGGAGTTCCATGTGCCCTTCTGAAATGTATGAACGATAATAAATGAAGAGGCTCATGCATCCCTCCCCCAAAAACTCTTCAATGATATTATAATTGTGCTGCCTATATCAGTGCCAAAAACACAAACAAGTAAAGCGGTACCATTTTCGGTTTATGCAAACATGCTTCTCATTCCAGTCTTGTCAATTGAACAGATGCAGCTTTGCTTGCATCATTTTATGGAACACCGGTTAAACTTTTTGAAATGGGGTTCTCTTCAGATGCATGTTGCTAGAAATATAATTCCTTAATGCTAACATGTTACATATGTCGTGGAATGCCCCAAACTTAAAATTTCTGGCAAGAAATAAAAGCGAGATGTGAAGCCTCCTTCCATGGCGCTACCACACTCTCCACTTATATTTATTTTGGGAATTTTCACATTTAAGACAGACATTACCTATAATCAGAAGTTGTGGATTTCGTTGCTTCTACTTCTGCCAAGAGATTAATTCTTAAATATTGGAGAACCCACGGCGCCTCCCTAGCTGAATGGCTAAATATGATGAGCTACACTGCTAATAATGAAAGAATCTCTTATTTAATTACTGATAGATTAAATAGATTTGTTGATATCTGGGGGCCTTTTCTCCAATTAAATTAATCCACAAGGCCTCTTTTAAATGTGCAGATATACTTTGCCTAGGTCATGTTACTCTTATGACATTAATCTGCTTTTGTTATGTTGAATTTTATTTACGCTTAGGTTCAGAGATATGGTTTCTAGTTATTGTTATGTTTTTATTCCTTTTATTTCCTCGTTGACCTGAGGAATGAAACAAATTGTACTAATTTACTGTTCATTAGTTGGAATTTATGTTTATGGATTTGTAAACTGCTATAATGCTGTCATACTTTATATGGTGCTAAAACCAAATGTTAATTATAATGTACATTATTCATTGAAAACTCAATAAAGTAAATTATGGAGAAAAAAAGCTTTACTTGTTTGTGTTTTCGGTTTATTTGCTTCTCTTTTGCTCCAGTAACATATGTATATAGCACAGTGCTAGTCAGTGATATCATACAAAATATATAAGGAATACACAATGGGTTGCTATGGAATAACACATATATCTACAGTATGGTAGTTAGTGGCAAAACCCATAACTGATGAGTGGAAAGGCACAAGTTAGTTTAAAAGTCTTACTATCTGTATGACAGACTACTCATTTTTTTTTTTATAGACCACACAGTTTTTAATGTTTTTATTAGTGTTTTACATTGTTTAAGCTTAAAGCAGCAGTGCAATGAAATTTTTTTTTCCAAAAAATAGTTTCTGATACATTTAATAAATATATAAACATACCTATTAAATGTACTTTCCTGGTACCACCTATGCTGCACACACAATTAAAAAAAAAATTATATCCTTACCCCTTCAAGGTCTGCAATGGAATTTCTCAGCCAAATGTGGCAGCCACCTTTTACTTGAGAAAAAATTAAAGTATTTATAAAATACTCAATTTGGGCAGAAATAGAAAATGTTACTACTAAATAAATCTGGGAGATGGCTGGAATCTTTCATACAAAAAAGGTCATGTTGAATTTTTGTCCAATTTCGCTTGCACTGCTGCTTTAAATCTACTCCCTTTAATTGTAAGTTTCATTGTTCTCTGCATTCTATTTCCAGATTCCAAATGGAAATAACATGTTCTAAGTGGAACAGCATCTGTTGTAAGTGAAAAAATATTTATCCCACAATAAAATGATACAATTACTGGTGAGCAATTTTTCCTTAGGGCTCAGTCAGTTGATACTCGCCATAATAACCCACAGGTTATTGTGACAAACACGTGCTCTGTTCATCAAAACTGAGCAGCCCTGTGTGGCTTTCATTGTATCTGTGAGGGCGAACAGTTTCTCAAACATGGCAGCTTTGAATCTCCGCTGATGAGGCACTGCTACAACAAGACTCCTCGCCTTATTTTCTCCTTGTAATCATCAGTTTTATTTTAATCTGGTTGATCCTACTTTTAAAATGTAAAAAGAAAAGCTTTATCTGTTTGATCCTGCTGTTTGCCGTTGTCACCCAATAGTGCGAGCGGTGGAGCCCTGACTGCCTGCCTGCAGTAGGAGGCAAAAGCACAATCATGATGCAAAACTCTTCAGTTTGAAAACCAAAAATAAGAAACAAAATAAAACTGGAGAACAAAATCCTAAATCTGGAAAACAAGAGATGGATAGAGAGATTAAGTGTGTGTGTGTGTGTGTGTGTGTGTGTGTGTGTGTGTGTGTCTGTTTGAAACAGGGAGATGCAGGAGTCAGGATGGAAAAAATTGCTCACCAATAAAGGATGGGAAAGTGTGTGATATGAGAATTTAACAACTGGGTTAGGCTTTTTCCCATAGGAAACCGTGGCATAATTTGACATTATAAGGAGCGTTTATAACAGCAAACATGCGCACGGTTTCCCTCACTATGCGCATGCCCAACCTACAGCTCTTCCGAGTCTTCACCGCCGCCACCAGATTTCTTCATCGGTTGAAACCGCACCACTGCCACTATCTCTAGGCGGTAAGTAACTATTTAAAAAACTTCCTAATAAAAATCACATCGTAAAGGGGACAACAAAACAAGAAAAGTAAACTGCTGCTAAGCGACCGAGGACTTGGCTAAACATCATCCAGACCACAGTCGCACCATACCATTTATTTGATATAATTGGCTGTGGCAAAAAGCCCAACCCAGCTAATATATAAATAAATATGGGGTGGTGTGGGTAACTGACTTTACACCTCTTTGGGTTGATGTTGATAAACCCCTCGAGCTCGCCTCGGGTTATATGCCATCCAACCCTCGTGTGTGTAAAATCTCATTACACACACCACCCCATATTATTCTTCATTTAATGCACACCCTCAGTGTGGGATGTTTTAATAAACCCCTCGGACTTCACCTCAGGGTTTATGTAATATCCCACACCTCGGGTGTGCATTAAATTCTCATATCACACCTCCCCATCCTTTATTCTATGTTTATTTGCTTATTCACCACTGGTGTGGCATATCTAGACATGTCAACATATATTTCGGGAATCGCCATTCATTTCTATTAGATTATACTGTCCTATATCCTGGTATAGTTTGATATATAGTAACATCACTGGTTACCACTGTACATGCATATGTGTTGATATGTGGGAGTTTATGATTACTACAATTAATACTGTAAAACTACTACTACCCCTGATGAAGCAGTGAATGGATAACTGCAAATGTTGGGGCTCGTAACTAGTGACCACAATATATGCAAAATAATTAAAATATTTTTGAAAACGCTTTTGCTTGTGGGGGTGAGTGAGTCTGCTCATTTGTTCTCGATCTTGTCCTGGCATCATGAGAGCAGACTCTCAGCACCTCACTTTGGGTGCTCTCCCTCAGGGGACTGGGATTACCAGAGCTTGCATTTTGCCCTTCTGAATGTAAAAACAGCGAAGGTTGAAAGACGTTAAGCTAGGCATTGGTGTGGAAGTAGGGCTGTGGGCTGAGATAGTAATGTATGCATAGGAAGATGCTCAAGTCAGCACTTCTTTGGGACCAGCTCATCTCTTCTTCTGTAAACTGAATAGACAGTATAAACTGAAGACATTCCAGTAGTGCAACAAACAGAATGTGCTGCATGAAACAGTTATAAAATATTTTGTTTCCTCTAATGGAGTCTCTCTGCTGCACCCCAGAACTGTTGGGCACACACAACCATGCTAAGCCTCTTCAGATTCTCGGTAAAATTAAAACCTGCAAACAAAAATTCAAAAGCTTCCATTTGAAAAAAAAAATAAATAAGGAGATCTTTCTTCAGTGTGACTGCACAAGATATATTAATGTAATTACATTCTGATCTTTTGAGAAAGTACACATACAGAGAAGGCTAAGCTGCCTGTGTTTGTCCGAAGATGACAGATATATTTGCTTAAATAAATAGTATGTAATTTACAAAATGGTGTGGCCTTCCTAATGTCTTACAGTTAACAAAAGGTCATTAAATACAGTCATAGTACACAAACACAATGCTGCAGTGATCCCTCCTCAAAGGCCAGTGCGAGCCAAAGCAGAGTGGAATAACGAGGAGGAGGAGGAGGCAGAAGAGCACAGCTATCCCATGGTTCATTGCGGCAGGGCCTTCAGGATGGCATTCACTTCTTCTGCTACAGCTGTTAGTGCAAATTCGAACTGGTCCTGAAACAAGAAGAGAAACAGGATTCTGTTGTCTGTGCTGTCTTTGAACAGTAGCAAACAAAACATTGTACAGTACCTTAGAACTCTAGCCTGTAATCAAGGGAAAGATTCTCAACCCTGCCTCAATTAAATGAAAGTGATGTAATTCTATCACAACACCTGACTGGCTGACTAGGCGTAACTGTACAATCTGGTCACCATTCATTTGATAACTTGATGTTTGTTGGTGCAGTATTAGCCACTGCTAAGCAATTTAAATAAATTGTAATGAGAAAGAATAATGTGACCTACTGGGAACTGAACCCAGGCCCTGGAATACCATCCAGTGCTCCAACCACTGCTATAGGCTCACATGGTTGAATGTAGGGTTCGGATACACTTCCTTTTTCTGGTGTGCATATCCTGCAACTTAAAACAATTGAGATGGCGACTAGATGTTTCTGGTGCAGTGCTATAATTGCAAAACAATTTAAATCACAAATTGTAGTGAGAAAGAAATAATCTGACCTGCTGGGATATAATACCTGACAAAGGCGTGATCCGCAACTCAGATCCAGCCATGTGAGCCTGTAGTGGAGTAGTTAGAGCACTTGGACGGTATTCCGGGGCCAAGGTTCAATTTCCAGTAGGTCACATTATTTCTTTCTCACTACAAGTGTGATTTAAATTGCTTAGCAGTAGTTAATACTGCATCAAAAAGCCAGATTATCATCTTGATTATTCCTAGTTGCAGGATATGCAACACCAGGAAAGGAAGTGTATCCAGGAACCCCAGGTCCAACCAGGTCAGCCTGTTGCTCAGTGGTTAGAGCACTGGGACGGTATTCTGGGGCCTGGGTTCAGTTCCCAGTAGGTCACATTATTGCTTTCTCACTGCAATTAGTGATTTTCATTCATCTGAGCCCGGTGACCAGGCAGAGGGGTGTGTCATGATGTGCATCATGGGACATTGTTTTCTTTACAGTGACCATGAACTCCAGACTGGCTGATCACATGCTTAACATTCTGAGTGGAGGTGTGGGGGAGGGAGATATGATGGGAGTGCCAGAGGGCTGTGGTATGCTAATTGTTTGTACTGGATAGGGTACACTACAAACTACCGCACTAATACACTGACCTTTCATTATTCATTATACTAGCTTCGTTGGGACTGCGTGTAGGGGAGGTATGAGTGCTGTGAGGGTGGAGGGCAGCGGTTCTTTATTGAACTGGGATGGTGGGAGGTGTATGAGTGGAATAAAAATGTGGCTGGTGGTGTTCTTTAAGTTCAAACTTTTTTTTATCACACAGCTACAGTGAAGTGCCACCATGTGTAATATTCACTGGATAAAGCAAACCTACACCAGTGAAGTGTCACTATACATGGTCTTTGTTGGCCAAAGCAGGCCCTTCACCAGCAAAATGCAACTATGCATAGTCTCAAAGCAGTTCCTTCACCAGTGAAGTACCACAATGTGTAGTCTTCGCGGTACAGAAGGCACTTCATCTGGTGACGTGCCACCATGCCTAGAGCCACATGTCTGCTGTGCCCATTAGCTGCTGTGTGTGAAGGGATTAAAGTTTATTATATATCATGCTGTGTGAAGGGTCACTACCTGCACAGCCTTCTGCAAAGAAAAGCATGGAGAAATGTTGACTTCAGCAGGCAAAGACTCAAGAGACACTTCATCTGGAAGGTGCCAGCTTATGAAGTGCTTCATCCGCCAAGACCTCAGGAAGTGCATATTTAAAAATACAAACAAGCAAACTTTCCTCCAGTCTCTTGTAGCACCCATACAACCCTTCCCCACACAGCTCTACACAGTTTCAATACATATCCCTTTCCCCATCCACTAAGTAGCACCAGCACTACCCTGTTAACCCAGAAAAGAAGGTAATCAGAACCTTTCCTCCACCACCAATTCCCATTCCCAACCTCCCCCACCCAAGATGAAATTGGTCAGACACTCCTCCCACCCATCCACCTAGCAGCACCCATCCACCTAGCAGCACCTATCCACCCTCCACCCATCACGTCCCGAGAAAGGAGATACAGGGCTAGATTTTCAAACATAGGAACTGAGTCCCATGTTGCAGCCCCAGCCACAGGACGAAATCTCCTCACCTGTGGAGTTTCATAGATTCAGCCAGTGCAGCTGCTTAAGATGTTATGCATGGTCCCTACCAAGGCAATTTTTTCCTGCAGCTGCACTGAAAAACAGCCTAAAGTTGCCGTGAATCGCACAGCCGGTCCGCAAAACCAGCTCCACTTTTGAAAATACAGCAGCTACAGGAAAACTGTAGCTCCACAAGAGGAGGCCCACTTCCTCCAGTTTTTACAGCAGCTGCAGGATTTTCGAAGACTTTGAAAATCTCACCCACAGTATTCTGAAGAGTGTGACAGTGACTGACACAGACCTTCTCTTGCCACCTCAGCCTCATCATCATCATCTGAATAAATATGCGCGTGCACTCATAGTAAAAGCAGCTAATTTCTATGAGCATGCATAGAAACATAGAAGTTGACAGCAGATAAGGACCGCTAGACCCATCCAGTTTGCCCATTTCCCTTCCTACTGTAAAAGCCGCAGATCCTACTTGATCTCTGGCTTTCCCTCATCGTTCCTATTGCTAGGGTTCCTCTATGCCAGTCCATGCATGCTTGAATTCCCCACTGTATTTGCCCTCACCACCTCCACTGGAGTCTGTTCCATGCATCCATCACCCTTCCGTGAAGAAATATTTCCTCACACTACCCTTAGTCTACCCCCTTCCAACCTCATGTCATGCACCTCGTTCCTGGACATCTCTTTTCTAGAAGATGCTACCCTCTGGTACCCTAGTTATGCCTTTTAGATATTGTAGGTTTCTATCATACCTCTATCCTCTCCTCCAGGGTATACATATTGAGGTCTCCCAGTCTCTTCTTATATGACTTTTGGTGCAGGCCCTGCACCATCTTTGTTGCCCTTCTTTGAACTGCCTGCACCCTGTTTATGTCCTTACAGAACTGGACACAGTATCTCAAATGAGGCCTCACCAATGATCTGTTCATTGGAATCACCACCTCCTTTCTTCTGCTGGTGATACCTATGCACCCAGCATTCCACTGGCTCTCCCACAGCCTTGTCACATTGTTTGGCCGCCTTTAGGTCATCAGATATGATTACTCCAAATTCCTTTCCTACAGTCCTATTCATTCAGACAGTGGTGGCAGAAGTGATGAGAGAAGGATATGTGCCGGTCGGCATCTCTCACTTCAAGTATCCTTTTTCCTTGAGGTATCATGTGGGTGGAGAGTGGATGGGTGCTGCTAAGTGGGTAGTTGGGAGGGTGTGTCTGACTAAGCTGGCCATAGCTGGGGTGGAGGGAGATCGGGAGTGGTACTCTGTGTTGCAAGCAGATGGGGGATGGGTTCTGATCAGCTTCTCTGTCAGGGATAAGGGGATGGGGTGGGGTGGTGTGGGTGCTACTCACTAGGGTGTGGGAAAAGGTGATATATTTAAAGTAGGGCTGGGGGCGAGGTAGTATGGGGTGCTACAAGAGGGTGGGAAAAGGAACATTTGTTTTTCTTTAAAAACATAAACCCGAACTTCTTGCTACAAATTGCTGGTACCAACTTTACCAGAGCTATGCGTAACGCATAAAGTTTGGCGCTTTGCCTACAATTCACCATTGAAGTATAACTTTGCAACACTCTACCACCACCCATGGAGACTGCATATAAGCCTTTATTGCATGCGATATCTAAGGCGATATCCTTGGTGGCCAGCGGGCAGGCAGGCAGAGACACACTCAAACGTAGTTCACAATTCATGGGCAGTTTTCTTGCTTCTTCCGGCAGAAGTACTTTGAGTGCTAACAAAGTGCCCTGGCTTATATCACACAGCCTTAAAAACCTGCCAGTCTGCTATGGATGCTGTCAAGCTCCTAAAACTAGACTGGATGTGATACGCCTTAAATTTTAAATAACAGCTTATGGAGTCCTACCTTGGCAGGCACTGTGGGCCCCAGGGAATGAAGACCTTCAAGAAGGGCTTTTGCCCCATAAGTATGCAGAGTTAAGGAGGAAGAGGGTGTCAAAAGACAGTGTAGGTGAGGGAGGACTGGCAGGTGGTCAGACAGTCATATTGTGGTCAGGATATGTTTTTTTTTGGGGGCTTGAGCCAGTAAAGATAAGGAACTTAGAGGGTAAGGATTAGGGAGCGGGCACTGTAAAAAATATTACAGTGGATGTGAAGCAAGATTGTTTGAAAAGATGGTGTTAGATGGGGTACTGACTGAAGGCCAGAAAATGAACTGACATTATCGGAAGATCCGGAGAGGGAGGTACAGTATCAGAGAAACTGTATGACCTGAGGGGTGTATCTGCTGGAAGTTATAGTTTGCCCCAAATTATGAAATTTGGGCTGAACACGAATATTCTTGGAATATGAGTATTGGTTATTGCACAGGTTAGTAGCTACAGCATATCACTAGAAGGCTAGAGGCAGTAAAACAATCAGGTACTTCTGTCTCGGATCTAAGGAAACAAAGCTGGTGATGTATAGCCAAGAAAATAAAAAAAAATTGTCTTAATTGTCATCAACTGCTATTCAGACTTAGTAGCAGTCGGCATTTCTTATTCATACAATGATCTTCAGTAAGCTAGTGTTTGAAAAACACAATACAAATACGGTTCTCCTCCTTTATCCACCACCCTCACTGAGCAGCCAGCATGAGCTCCTGCCCCATTTTCCAGAAATGCTAACTCCCCCTTTAACTGCCACCCTCTATTATCTGCCGCCCTCTTTTATCGCTACAATTTAGAATGTCACAGGCTGGCAAATAAAGAGGGAGGATGATAGTGAACAGTGGATGAGGGAAGCACCAAAAATAACAGAATGTAGTAAAATGTAGCTACAGTCCGTTTAGGCTGCCCAAAATCTGGAATAGTCTGCCGTCTGACATAGCTTGCTCTCCAGCTTTAAACACAGCCAAGCTAAAATTGAAACATTGCTTTGTCCTTTCCTGCACTTGCATAAATTGAATTTGATTTCACCTCTGAATGCCTGTATTGCATATCGTCTTACTAGATACTGTCATACTGCTATGGATTCCTGATTCTACATTTGCTGTTATTATTATTGGTTAACTGGCTTGCTACCTCTTTCTCCCTCCCATCCCTGAACCTTATTCATTTGCCCAGGTTGTATCTGTAAGCGAGACTTGTATGATTCTCTATATTGCATAACTGGTAAAATCGTTCATTGACTAGATATAGAAAACAAAACAATGAAAATGCATACAAAAATTAACACAGAGATGACTTTAAGACCGACAAACTTGCCGTCCAGCAGCACAGCGTAGCACTACTATTCGCAACACCAGCAACACGGGTTTAAGAACGGGCCCAGGAGTCAGAGGGCTGGGGGAGGGAGGAGGAGACTATGCATCCTAGGGACTGCTCTCCTTTGGGGGGGGTCAGCTGCAGCAACTTGACTGACCCCTAGCGAGCCGGGAACTGGCGTCTGGAGCTTGCTGGGAGAGGCCAATGGTGCGTGGCCATTAACATCACTGCATGCCATGCCTCCTGACTCAAAAAAGGAAAATAGGCTGTGCGGTATGCCACTTGCCTTGCCCACAGGTCTTGCACCGTTACCCTGCAGTGCTCCTCAGAACCGAGCCTCAGTTTCTGATGAGGAAAGGTGGTCCCTGAAGGCCCCACCTTGGGGGGCAAGCTGAGAGCAACACCAGGGTTAGTAAGTCCGGGGACGGATGAAGGGGTGGGGGTAGGGGTCGAGCTGATGTAAGCCGGCTGGGGGAGTATAAAGCATAGTCAATAAAAAAGAGCGACAAACTTGCTTTATGTGTAGCGATCACTGGCTACACAGCAGATTTCACCACACGGGTCCTACAGTTAAGTTGGTCCTGCAGCTCTGTGGCAGTGGGCAGCACCTTTAAACAGGGACCCAGGCTCGGCAATAATCTTGGGGTGTCTCTCAGTGGGTTTCAGAGGGTGGAGGAGGTGATTCACTCACTATCTGAGGAGAGGGCTAGACGTGTCACCCTACAGCTCCTCTTGGCAGCCATGCAATGTCTGTGGCTTTATGAGGTTTTGTATGCCAGGCATTGTCCTCCATGAGAACAGATAAGGGAAAAGGAAGCAGAGAAGAAATTGAGGTACCTAACCCAATCAAAATAAAAACAGAACAGGGACAAGTATACACTGCTCGGTACAACATTACATGCCAGACATTACATGAATTACTCCTATTATAAAATCATGTCGGGTTCACCAGCCAATCAGGCTGCAGCATTTGAGACAGCCCCTCCTGCCTTGTACTCTGTTGTGTTCTTCTGCAGTCATTTGGACTGTTTCTTTTCTGTCACTGAAAGTGGAGATCACAAGTATTTGACAAACTGTTTTAACTGATTTCTACAGCAGTGTTTCTTATATATTTTGTGATTTATAATAAATAATAGGGGCTCTAATATGTGTCTCTTACGGTGAGAGAGCTTCATTTGTTTTATTTTTAACCAGGTATAATGACTGGGAACAGCCTTTTTCACTCATGTCTGACATGTAAAACGTCATAAATGCATAACACCATCTCCCATATGTTTGGGCAGCCAGACCTTTTCACCTTGTGCCCAAACATACACAAGATAATACGCACAAACAATAACAGCTGCATCTCAGTGCTTCAATTAATTTATAGTGCAACTCAAAGCTTCAGTTGCAGCAGTTACCGTGCAAACATTTCACAATACAAAGTCCCCTGCCTCTAGCCTAATTATTTATTAAAATAACAACTAGTGATCTGCTGGTAAGAAAGAAACACGCTGAATGCTGAGTTGTTTATTTAATTTGTTTGTACTTCTTAAAACATTGTTACCATGATTGGATTGTGTAGGCACCCAGAGCCTTGGGGACTAAGCATCCTAGAAATAAAAGCTGCCTTGTCTAAAATAAAGTTGCATTGCACTGTAGCTTGTTTACAAGGGAGTCCTGTTGCTATCCACAGTTGTACAGTTAAAAAGAATGGCTTGTACTATGAAGAATGCATGCATTTAGGTATTACACTAGAAGAATCAAAAGCATTTACGAGTTACATAAAAGTTTCTTTCAGTTTTATTATACACACAGAGGAACGAAAGTGAAGTCCAGGAGTTGGCAGAAGAGCAGGTAAAGGTCACTGTACCAAAATGAGACTTGGTTCTTGGTAACTGACATGGATACTGGTTGACCAGTGCTTACCATTTTACCAGTAAAATGGACATAATTCATTGAGGAAAACTTGGCTGAAATCATTAGAATCTCAGAAACCACTCTGTTTAAGATGATAGGGAATGTTGACAACACGGTAGCTATTACTGGAATCCCATCTTTAAAAATGGATTTGAACTTTTTCCAAAACTGTAAACCAGTGTGCCTGAAAAAAAACAACTTGCTGAACTATAGAGGGTTTCAGTTTTCCGTGTGCCAGCCAAAGAGAGAATTTGAACTCCTTACCTTTGTCCGCACCATGCCTGGCCTTTGGTCTCGGATATGCTCCAGGGTCGCCGCTATGTCAATCTCCTTCACGCCTGAAAATGAGAGCACGAGAGTAAGAATGAAAATAAGAATGCTGGCCCAAGCAGAAACTATTTGAACAGTCTCATCAGCTTGTGGGTCGGGACGGGGAATTTTTGAGAGATGCTTACCTTTGCCATTCTGTTCAGGACCATGTCAATCAGGATGTAGGTTCCAGTCCTCCCAGCCCCATCGCTAAAAAAAATGCAGAAGGCAGAACTGTCAGATTACAAGAATGGTATCTCATGAATGAAAATTAAAATTGATCTGTCTCTAGTGGTCCAGGAGGAAGAATTTTCTCTAGACAATCCCAGCATTCTTGATGACTGGGATGTTACAGATAACAAAGTTACAGTATAACATGTTTATTGTTTGATAACGGTGACAGGTAAAACTGAGATTATCATCAATTACAACCCTCCCCATATTCTTCACTGCTTGAATACTGGCTTCCTCCCAGTACCATTTACTTACATTTCGCTATCGGTGAGCCTTTTCCATCTCTGCCCTGCCACATGGCATGGTTTCCCTCTCTTCATCTGATTGCCTCATATTCACTTTTATAGACTAGCATAGGAGGATGGTGGAGAAAGGGAGGGGATCTAGGCATACCAGTGCGCTTGCGTACCAGCGATCTGGTAAAGTACCCTGTGGAGGCAGTGAAGTGGAACTTGAAGAGCCGCAGGACAGACTGAAGGTGCACTCAGCTTCCCTGGCCTTTTCCAAGTCCTCCTGTGTGCAATGAAGGAACTGGGATGAGAGAGTGGAAGGAAGAGACTGAGGAGTCTAATTTGTGGTTGAAGGAATGGTGTCAGGAGGAGGGTACCACTTTGTGGGGGATGGGAGGGGCTTCTGGGACAGGAGGCTCTTCAAGGTGATGGCCTTCATCTGACAACAAGACTGGGATCCTGTGTTCTGGGGCAGAAGTTTGACATTTACATTGGACAGTTAAATTGACTGCAGGGAGACAGAGCTAGGGTAACCACTGAAAAGGGAGAGCAGGTGGGGAACTGGCAAGGTCTCCCATGAACGAGGAACAAGTGGTAGCAAGGTGGGTAACAGCAAGGTTGAAGTTCAAATTGAGGTTATGGGAAGAAGCCAATGAGGGAGGGTTAACAAATGTACAATCAGCATAAAAAGAAAAATTAAGGAGACTAGGGAAGAATATGGGAGAAGGAATAGGGAAAAGCAAGAGAGGATCAGCGGAAAGATGGAAAGGTTCTGCCTTAATGCCAGCAGTTTTGGAAATACAATTATTAAGCTCCAGGCAACGGTGGCAGACACCGAGATGGATCTAGTAGCCATCACAGAAACTTGGGCCACGGAGAATAACGATTGGAACCTGACATTCCCAGGCTACACCATGTTTAGATAGACTGAAGAAAAGGAGGCATAGCCCTATATGTCAGAGAGGGCATACAGGCAGTGGAGGTTGGAAGTATCAGCGGAGGTAATAGGGAAACAGAATCGCTATGGTTTCTGCTCACGGCATTATCAGGCAAGAAACTATGAATGGGCGAGACCATAGACCTCTGGGACAGGGGAAGACAGATATTATACAATGGGGTATGAAAATCCTGTAACCTCATTGGTCAAAACACATCACATGACCATGGTATATCCGCATAACCCATGGCTAAGAAATGGCATTTATAAAAACATATTTAAACACATTTTAAATGCATTTTACACATGGGTCCATTGCATAATCTCAATTAAGGCACTCCAGGGTGTGAGTTATTGGTGGATTACCACTTTTTGTGTGGTTAAGTCACCGGCTGCACCTTGACACACCACACAAGGCGTGGATAAATCCCCAATAACCCACACCCTGTTATGCCTTATTGTTAAAAGCCAGGGGCAGAACTAGAAAAGGGTGGCAAAGGGAGAGGTGGTGGTCCTAGATTTCAAAAGGGCAGACTTCAACCGGATGGGAGGTGATCCATAACAAGTTAGTCAGAGTGGGCAGCATTAGGGTATGGAGAAAAATGGGGCAATTAAAGGGCCATCCTCAAGGCAACAAATCAGTAATCAGAAGGAAACGGTACAAAATACCAAGATGGTTCTCTGGAGCGCTAAGGAAAGCAGTGAGAGCCAAAAGAAGGCCTTCACTGAGTAAAAAGAAAACAAGGGAAGGAAGAATGGGGACAATACCAAATGAGAACAAGGGAAACCAAAGGGGTGGTCAGAAAAGCAAAAGCAGACACAGAGTTGCGTGACATGGAAAGGGCCGTGTGTGGAAAAACAGTTCTTTAGATATATCAGGTGTAATGTATGGTGAATCTCATACACTGAATTGGATATTATGTTTAAATATGTGCTGCACTTAAATGCATGCATTAGATCTTTGGAGGACTGAAACAGAAGTCCACCTCTGTCTGGGATCAAGAGGAAGAGATGAAGTTTTGTACCAGGAAGTAGCTGAAGGGCAATATTGCTGATGTACTGTGCAGTAAAGGTCAGAGAATAAAGTCAGTCTGTGTTCATGTTACTGCTGAGTTCTGAGTGTTATCATCAACATTCAGTTGAGGATATTTCATGGTACCAGGAGTGGGGTCTCAAAGTGTGATGGCAGCTGGAACAAAGAACATGCCCCCACTGGATTTGGACTCTGGTAATGTAGCAGAGAACTGGGTCAGGTGAAGGGAAGGAACTGATTTTGCCAGCCCAGGTGCAGACAAGTGGAAGGCTGAGCAAAGGCAGCACACTTTTTAATATGCATAGGCCAGGAGGGCAGAGACACATGTAGAATATGATGTGAAGTGGTGGCCTCACAGCTGAGGGCAAAATGAAGTCAGATGTTCTGTTCACCCACTTCAAGGCATACTCTAACTCACTTAAGAATGCAACAATACAGTGGAAATGGTTCGATGAAAGAAACCAAGGCCAGGCGAAACTGTGTATGAATGGCTCAGCCAGCTACATCTGCTAGCCAAGGACTGTGCATTTGCAGACACTGACAACATGATAAAAGACTGCATCCTAATGGGGACTTGACATAATGAGATGCAGGAAAAGCTCCTTCTAGAAGACAACCATGCTAGAAACTGCGCTCAAGGTAACCCGAGCATATGAGGCCTCCCATGCTGACATGCAAGTGCTGGGCAGTACACAACAGGTAGTACACATCATCGAGAAAGCCAAAATACAAAGGTAGGAATGAATGACTCATCGCAGAAGGGAGGCCAAGGTTCGATCCACCTCCAGTGGGTATAAGACTGTGCCAGAGGTGCAGAAGCATGCCAAAAGGCAGAGTTCCCTGCAGCGGTCAAGTTGTCGAGCACGTAAGAAATATGGTCATTTTGCAAGTGTATGTGTTGGGAACACACCAGAAAAGTCCACACAAAATACACACAGTACAAAGGCCCACCGAGGGGTATGGTGAGGAAATCAGCACACAGCACCTCTACAAACCAAAAATATACCCCTGTTAGCTGGTTATGGAGGTCGAGAGCAGAAAATAGAGGAAGTTGCAGCTTACAGTGCAGTCACACAGGGAAAACACAAATGATGCAGTTTATCAGTGGCAGTGGCTTAGCAGGTTGCACACTTGCCTCTGAGGCTGGAAGATTGTGAGTTCTAGCCCCACCAGGCACTTAGGGGAAAATCCCAATACTACTGTATTGCATCATGAAGGGGGATTGCACCCTGTGAGGTGCCTCTTTGATGAGACATTAAACCGAGATCCCTTCTGCCAGTTCAGGTGGACGTTAAAGATCCCATGGCACTTCTCGAAAAGACCAGGAGAATTTCCCTGATGTTCTAGCCAGATTTCCCCATTCACTAAAAAATACCACCAATAGCCTAATCTGGTTCGTTCAGTTGGTTACCATCTGCATCTCCACCCTGCCTGGGACAAGGCTGAAAACAGGCAGAATTGTCTACCTTCCTTTCCCAGTCAACAAAAACTAAATAAATATTTAAAAGTTTACATGTGGATACACCAGCCACATCAGTCTTGGGGCTGAAAGCATGCAGTCCTAGGACTAATCCAGATAGTGATAGTAGTTGAGCCCATGAACAAAATCCTGACAGTGGAAGTGGTACAAGACCAGCACTCAGATGTTTTCTGAGACTAGGTTGTTTGCCAGGAGTTTGTTCAATCGCCTAAAACCAGGGTCCAACCTGCAATTCATGCACCAAGGTGACTATCCATAGCCCTGAAGGCCAAAATGAAAGCAGAACCACTGAGAATGGAAAAGCTGGGGTAGTCATCAAGGTGACAGGGCCCACAGAAGGGTCAGCTCCATGGTGGCAGTTTAGAAAAGGAGCTCAGGAAACATATATCTCTGCATAGACCTGCGTGACCTCACCAAAGTAATAATGTGTGAACATTATGGCTGCCCACATTGGAGGACATTTCACATAAGCTGTCAGGGGCAACCTGTTGCAATGTACTTAATGCCCAAGAAGGCTACTGGCAGCTGCAACTGGACAAGTAGTCATCTGACAACTTTCAATACACCATTCAGTAGATAGCGCTCACCGGGCGCCTTCAGAACAGTATTTGCACAAGAGATGTTTTGGACGAAATCTCATGAAAATATGAAATTATAGAGGGACTCCAGGGTGTTGAAGTGATCACTGGTGGCCTCCTTGTATATGGATCCAAAAAGAGCAACACAATTGCCATCTTGTGGCTCTTCTGGAGAAGTGCAGGCAAGTGAACTTCAAGCTAAATCCAGATAAAATCCAGACAGCTCAGACAGCAGTAAGCTATTTTGGACACGGGCTCACCAATGAGGGGCTAAAACCAGATACCAAGAAGCTTAGTGCCATTGAGAAGATGGGACCTCTGAATTTCTGTAAGGAGCTCAAGACAATACTTGGTACTTTCAACTACTTGTCAAAATTCTCCAAAGGATTGGCACAAGCCACAGCCCCACTCTGGACACTGCTGAAGGTCCTGGGATGCCAATATGGACAAGGCATTCAGAAAAATAAAAACTCAACTATGCAAACAGCCTGGACCCATTTTATAGTATTCTGATCTAACCAAACCAGTGGTACTACAACAGTAGATGCCTCTGGAGTAGGTCTAGGTGATGTTCTTTCTTCAAGAAGGAAGCCTTGTTACTTACGCCTCCTGGGCTCTGACTCCTGCACAAGTAAGCTATTCCCAAATTGAAAAAGACATGTTGCAGTGTCACTGGGTGTGAAACGTTTCATCAGTTCATCTATGGCCAATCTGTAACAGTACAGTTGGACCACAAACCTCTACAGCATATTCTGTCAAAACCACTGCTATGCGCACCCCTCATCTGCAACGCATGATGATGTGCCTACAAAAGTATGACCTCACAGTTATTTACAAGCCAGGCAAAGACATTCCAGTTGCTGGTACTCTGTCTAGAGTGTATGAACCTGGACGGGATGCCCAGAAAGAACCAGATCTAGAAGACCAAGTGCACAGTGTGTGGATGGCAGCGCCCTTAGCTAAGTCATACCTAGACAAAATGCCTTATGCAACCACAACTGATAAAACCATGGTGCTGCAGAAAGAAGTGCTTACTAGTGAGTGGCCCACTTATTGAAGACTGCTGCACCGAGTTACATGCTTTCTGGCATCTGCGAGCAGATCTGACATCTGCAGATAGCCTGATTCTAAAAGGGGAAGAAAACGATACCAGCTAACCTCTGATCAGAGACTTTGCAACCAATCTACCTGTGGCATTTTGGGTACAGCTCAGTAAGCACCATGCCATAGATACAGTATACTGGCTTTGCATAAACAAAGACAGAATGGCTGGTAACGGTTTGTGACACATGTCAAACTTTTCAAAGAGAAAATGTCGAAGAACCTCTCAACCCGTCTGCCATACCTGAGTGACCTTGGCAATGCATTGGTTCAGACCTGTTTGTTCTAGAGGGATCAATTACACAATTGCTATTGACTATTAGATAAGTTTTTTGAGCGGATTCAACTTGTAGATAGCAGGGCACGCACTAGAGTGAACCATTTTAAAAGCAATATGTCACGACATGGTGTATGTTAGGAGCTAGTGTCCGACAATGGTCTGCAGTGAACCTCAGCTGAGTTCAAAGAATTCACCACCAGCTAAGGCATTAAACATGCTGGGCAGGCCTTATTTTCCACAAGGTAATGGATGTGCAGAAAAATACGTCCCGATAGCGAAGCACATTCTAGCAAAGCTAAACATACTGGTCAAGATCCCTACATTGGACTGTTGAACTACTGTAACACGCCACTGGACAACCTGGGCTCACCTACAGAACTTCTCATGAGCCGAAGGCTGAGGTCTGCTATACCAGTGACCAGTGACAAGCTTGAACAACAAATTATTCCTGCATCAAACTTTTGAAGCAACAGAAGCAAACAAGAAGAATGTCATGAACATTACTTCCACCGTAATGCCCAACCACGGTCATTATGATAGTACCATAACTATACAAGGCAATAATCTGTTTTTTTTTTTGTTTTTTTAATCTTTTCCCTCCTGGTCAAGGTCCTAGGAGACTCTCTCAGGCACCAAACCTGAGTCCTGCCCTGCCTGAAGTCCACCCGACCATACCTTCCTCTCCCCCGCCTCACAGCTGGCACCCCAGCTTAACCCCTCCGGGTGGGGCCACTCCTCCTACCTTGGGCGCCTCACACTAGACTCCAGCTGCAGACGTGGGCCCTGGGCAGAGGATCTGTGAAGGTCGGCTAGGTCGGACCTGGCAGTGGGCATGGGGATTGGTGCCATCGCCTACCTCTAGGTCCGGGTTTTCCATGTTCTGTGGTTCCTCCCTCCACATGCGTGGGCATGCCCCAATGCTTCTGGTGCACGGCAACTCTGCCTCGTTAGCCATGCTAGTACATGCTTGCCTGGCTTGCTGCAGTACCCCTGGTCTCCACCGGGGATCTCTGGCTCACTGGGCCATTCCATCCCTTGGTCCAGGAGGAGGCACCACCGGGTGCTCAGTCCTCAACCCTTCCCCTGCCGACCCCAGCACCCAAGTCAGTTCCGAACCTGGGTTGCTGGTGTGTGGCCTTAGTGTGCATCCAGTGCCTCAACCCTCAGCACCACCAGGCCGGCTTAATAATCTGGTTGTTGGTGGATAAGTACAAGGTTGGGTACTTTATCCACTCAACAATTAAAAATTGTCTGGTATAGTTATGGCACTGTCATAATATCACTGTTAAGCTACATGTGCAAAGAAAAGGAGCACATCACACATATGCTCAAACAGGTGAATATTCTTGAAAGATGATTCGTTATCTATATATTTATTTATTATTTATTATTATGTAATTGTGTCTTTTATATTGTAAATTCCTGCTCCCTCTCCCATGAGTCACACCTAGAAACAATCCTTGGCTCAGTGTGCCTTTCCTGCCCACCAATCTTTAAATACCTAACTATATTATCTGCACGAAAACATGACTGTGATGTCGGCACTTTGATCATTTTATTGAGAATAAAGTGACTGGGATTGTACTGTCATGATACTTTCATTTGAAATGTTGATTTTAGTGCGTTTCCTAACCAGGACCTCCTGGTGAATGACTATTGCTCAATAGATTTGCCTAGCAGTGGCTACTTTAAACTGCACTGAGAAGGAGCTGATTGGCTGTTGTTGCATGGCTCAATAGAGCTTCTTCCGGATAAAATAAATATATACAATGATAGAGGTCGTGGGAAATGTAAAGTGTGACTGACCCTTGCTTGTGATTGGAAGAGAGAGTCTACATTTAGCGTAAGTACATAATAAGACATGACAGGGTGTTAACTGTGGTGAAATAATCCTACCCTCCAGGTGTGCCGTTAGGCTAAAGGTGCAACAGAGTGCCGTTAAACACGCCTGAGAGAGCAATTATTTCACATTAACTGTACTCACTGGAGTGACTCAGTGCACTTCTAAAATGGCTTTTAAATATCTAAAGACCTTTCACTGAAATAGGCTTCCATTTTCTTTGATGAAAAAAAATAGTTCATAGTCTGGTAAGGGGAGGTTGTCACTGAAATTAGTAAAGACAATAAACTGACTTTGTGGTACTAATTTCTTACAAAAACACATTGTTACCTAGTTTACAATCACATTACTTTTATTGTAAAATATTATATACTATTTATTATTTTAGCATAAAAGATGCAATTTATCAACACTTGTAAGGGACAGGGCTTTCATAATACACTTGTGTGTTATGGTCCTGCATCCTAACGAGAAGCTAAGTTGCATACATAGTTTGAGTCGGCCTACTGCATATTTTCTATATAGTTGTATTCCCCAGATTTTATTACATATAGGGATGGAAAAACATTTTCAAAAATGTCAGAACCTTCTAGAACTTGTACCAGTGGAATCAACAAAGTCCAAGAGGGTAGCATCTTTCAGAAAACGCGTGCAAGAACAAGGGACACAATTTAAAGATGGAGGGGCGGTTCAGGGGCAATGTGAGGAAGTATTATTTCACAGAGAGGGTAGTGGATGCATGGAACAGCCTTCCTGAGGAGGTTGTGGTCAAAACTGTGGGAGAATCAAGGAATGCATGGACAGACATAAGGCAATTCTTGTGGGGGTAGGAAGAAATAGGCTGTTGGTTAACTAGGATCTGCAGCCTATCCTGTAGGTAGGGAAATGGGCAGACTAGGTGGGCTCTAGCGTCCTTATCTGCCGTCAAAGTCTATGTTTCTATGTGCCACTTTCTGTAAAAGAACCTTATTAGAACTTGTTTCAGGTACCGATAATTTATGAAACATTGATTCTGGAGCATATTAGAGTCCCCATCAGATCTTTGTCTGGTAAGAGAGCTGGCTGGTACTGGTGAAAATACCTAGAAAGAAAGCTGGAAGTGGAGATAGGAGCCAATGAGCCAGACTTGTAGTAAGAGGTCATACTCACAGAGGAGCTACACAAGGGGTTACTAACTAGCTATATGATATTCATTGTATTTACTATAGTACAACTTCAAGTTGTTGTTAGACTCCTTTGCCTTCACTGACATTAGCTTATGGGTAAAATTGATGGTTAAAACAGCTGTTGTACTTTAAACTAAACTGTTCTGAAAGTTCTGACTAGGCTTTTATAACTATCAGAACTTTTCATGGCTTATCAGAATGTTTCAGAACCTCAGAACCATCCGTGGTTCTCCTATCCCTAATTTCATTGTACTTCAGTTCTCTCTGTCTCGTCATTGTGTAGTGTTTTGAGACACAATTTGTATGACAGAAGTTATGCAAAATAAATTAAACTGTACGTTGATTGTTGTTCCAGTGCAAAACTGTGGAATTTGAAATGAGAACCATCGAAAGGTTTACAGGCAGAAAAGGCCTGAGGTCTATCCAGTCTACTCTGGTCCTACCTCCATTGGTCCAGCCTAGCGCAGAAATACTGGGCAGGTTTTAGTCTGAGGCCCCAATAGCTGCCCATTCTGTTTAGTAGCTTTATGCCACTCCCTCCTCCCTGCTCCCACTGTTATCAACCCCCATACTTTCCCCACCCTGCCTTGAATCCCTGCACTGTCTCTGCCTAGACCACTTCACTTGGCAAGCTATTTCACTCTTGCCCACCACCCTCTCTCCTTGAAGAAGTATGTACTACATCTCTCCTGAACTTACCCCTCAGCCAATCTGTATCTATCCTCAGCATAGTGCAGGTCCCTTTATTGTGTTTGTGCAGGAGAGGCTTACGACCTCTAGACCCCATTGGCAAAAGATTTTTGCCATAAGTACAGAATGGAGAAACCCTCTTGTTGGGGAAATCTTGATGTATCAGGGTGGCAGGCCTGAAAAGTGTAGCCATCACAGTATTGGAAATACCTTCTGGTACCAGTACCATGGTTTTCAATAAATGTGATGTACCATGAAACTGTTCTAACATTTATTTATTTATTTGAAGAGTTTCACTAGGAAAGGCATGCTGAGCTGCAATAGCTCATTTCAGATGCGTCCTGGGGGAAGGGAGGAGGGGTACAGTACTTTTTAAAATACAGCGTATAAATATACTGTAGGAAACAAATATACAAGTATACAGTACAAGGTAATCTACAGATAATTACATATATGTACACAAAACCAAAAGTACACTAGAGAGGCAACTCAGGTAATATGCTTGCATGCCAATCCAGGTGGAGTCATTGCACTGTAGATGAACAGGGTATCAGTAGCAAGTACAAGAGGGAGTGGTGAGTTCAGACAGGAGAGGGGCAAGAGAGAGGGAGGATGAGGTGGACCAGATGTGTAGTGGAGAGAGTTCCAGAGATTGGGGAAGCGGTAGGAAGAAGTGAGTGGTGGTAGACTTGCACCACTCTAAGTGAAGAGGAGTACTAAGTGATGTCACTCAGGGATCAGTGCTGGGGACACAGCTCTTCACCTTCTCCATCATTTATCTGGAAGCTGGGTTTCCACCCGATTGCTTACGTTTGTGGATGATACTAAGCTATCCAGGGTGATGGAGTCCTTTGAAGATTGGGACAAACTTCAGGAGGACCTGAAGAAGCTGGTCGACTGATCTGACTCCTGGAGCCTATGAGTCAATGCAGCTAGGAGCCAAGGTGCTACATTTGGGGAAGAAGAACTGAGGTAGGACTAATAGACTGTGTGGGGCTCCTGTTGTTGTGAGATGAGGAGGAAGAGGACCTGGAGGTCATAATAGACATGGGTCTGAAGCAGGATAAGTAGTGCACAGCTGCTGTCAAGAGGGCCAGCAGAAACCTGGGGTGCATCAAAAGGGGTAACAAGCAGAGCCGGCAAGTAATCCTTCCACTTTACAAAGCCCTAGGCAGGCCTCACGTGAGTACTGCATGCAGTCTTGGTCTCCTTTATACAAAAGGGCACTGAGGCAACCCCCCATCCCTTCTCATGACTTGTCTTAGCAATCAGTCTGTGTCATGCTCCTTCGGCACCCACACCCCACCCTCCCCAACTCACAGTCCTGTGAGTTTCCTAACAGTCACTACTAATGCAGGCTGCCTGACCATACCACCTCACACCCACCATTTTACTCTAACATGTCCTCTCCATTCAGCCTCCCTCACCCCACCATTTCTCCCTATACCTTATCACCTTCTCCCCACCTTCACCCATTACATACCTCTCTCTCTCGTACTTTCTTCACCCCACTGCCAGCTATCCCTGTCCCTCTGAACTACTGACAAGGCACTCTGTGGCTGCTTATCTGCCCCACACACCCACCCTCATAAAGTGTTTTTCTTGTAATTTTAACTTGTACCTGTGTTTTGAGTTATTCTGTAGGTTCTGAATCCAAGCTGTATCGTTCATTGTAATGTACCTTTACTTTCTTTGTAAAGAGCTTGCGCTCAAAGGACTTTTCTGAATCACTAAATAAATAAATAAATAAATAGAAGCTGCAACATAGGATTGCCAAAGCGATCAATGCGCTGGAGGCCTTAACGTGTTCAGTCTGGGGTAAAGGGGCTGAGGACAGGATGTCAGTTTCTGACATATTCAGAGGCATCGACTGGGCTGAATAGTCGGAGATATTGGATCTGATGTTCTACAGTGGGATAGCGGGACACGCCCCTGACCCTCCAGAAGTGGTAAATTCAGGCGTAGCATTGGGAGCCACTTTTTCTCCTATAGAGGGGTGACCCTATGGAGCAGCCTCCCAGTGGAGAGAAAGAACATAACAACAACGCAAGCTTTCAAGTCAAGCCTGGACCAATTTCTGCTTACCAACAGAATCACTGGGTAACCTAGGTGGTAGAGTGGGTAGGAAATCAATATAAATTTGCACAGCATGCAGGCCTAGTGGCACTGAGGGTTGAGATGCTGGACACCACACCTCGGGCTGCACTAGTGACCTGGGTTGTGGAATAAGCCTGAGTTGTCGGGTGTCAGCTGGGGGTGGTGAGACTGGGTTGAGCAACCTGCAAGGCAGCTGTCCTCTCCGGGGGGGTGTCCAGCACTCCACTGCATAGCCCCGGTGGAGAAAGAGGTAGCAGTGGAGAGCCGGCAAGAATAGGGAGGTGCTGCGGATAGCTGCACGTGCGCGTCTCCACACACCAGTGACCGCAGCAGGAGAGGGGAGAAAATGGAGCTGGCAGGCTCCATGCTGGTGCAGGTGAGGTTCCCAGTGATGGGATCGCTGACTGGAAGCTAGAGATGAGCCCCGCAAGGAAGGGGCTGGCCAACCGCCTGCCACCTCCAGAAATACCAGGGTATAAAATGTGGATTTAAAAAAATGTACAGCATACATATTTCAGCCTGCCTGTGAAGCAGGTGGGGCAGAAATGATGGTCCTAGAATCCTTTTGTCCATAAATTACTAAGTTACTATGACATCACTAGTTATGTTCTTACAGGCACATAAAGTTTGCAAATTTTTTATATGAAATTTTTTTCCGTGAGGAAATGGCTACATATTCTCATCAGTGCTTGCAAACTCCAAACCCCTGTCAACCCACTTTCCAGCACCCCAGGACGTGGGTTCAGGTGGACAAGAGCCCAGTAGTATCTGCACATCACTGTACTAACGGTGCCCCTATTGTTTCTTTTCTTTCTTACCTCCCACTACCGTCGCCACACATGCCTACTGTTGGTTTTGCACATTACGGTGAACCCTTGTGGAAGCAAACTCTCTTAACCACCACGAGAGATCCCTGCAATGCGAACCATGACACCTATCCACCCCAGGGCAGGGACGCAGTCCGCAGGCAGTGTATCCTAACCGCTGTGACCTGACTTCTGCATCCTGGCTCTGCTGCCGATCCCAGGTCACCGATCCGGCAACCCCAACTTTATAAAGTTTTCATTATCCCTATATACTGCCCCCCATATCTACCTCTCCCACTTGCTGTCTTCTACCCATGTTGCCAGCACATTATTTCAACTGCGAGGGAGGCACTTTGCACCCCTCCCACGGCTGATGCCACATCCAGCTCATGTTTGATTTGTATGGTGATGTACCATGAGTGCCAGCACCCCCCAAGCACATCCATCACCACTGCTAGGACACATTTTCTTCGCTAGCTCAGGATACATAAGAACCAGTGTCACGTCCCAAGCCCATGTCTCCAGTTATGCACTGCAACCAAGCAGACCTGGGTTGCTACAGGAGCTGGATCTAGAGAGTATCTTCAGGCCACACAAGTCATGTCACAGTGTCTGTCTGTCATCAAGGTTAGTGCAGTGCTCATTCAACTTTACCTGCAGTGAACAATTATGGGGCACGAACGGCCTCTGTAGCACTTGTTGACTTTCCTGGAGGGGAAAACAAACAGAATAAACCAGTTAGTCGTCAGTACAAAAAGTGTCCCCAGAGTTTTTGCGCCTCATGCACACACACTAACATGTCTCTGATACTCTTTCACAGCTATGAATAGAATAGTTTCAGTTGCAGCTGTCTCTGGACAGATCCTCACCATGTGCTGCTGCATATTTCATTTGTGGAACAATAGTGACACTCAGTGGCCAATTGGATGAACAACAGCTCCTGTGTACTCACATTGGCCTCATAATCACTGAAGCTTTCTTTCTTTCTTTCTTTCTTTCTTTCTTTCTTTCTTTCTTTCTTTCTTTCTTTCTTTCTTTCTTTCTTTTCTTTCCTTCCTTTCTTTCTTAAGTTTTAGCAGGAAACACATACTGAGATGGTAACAGCTTGTTTCCAGATGTGTTGGGGGCATTATGCAGCAACAATATTCTCGTCAGCTAGTATGGTGCAAACAAACAAAAAGCACAAAAGGGACAAGTACAATGCAACAACAGGTGTGCAAACAACAATATCTGGTGCAAAGTAATACAGTACAGACAAGATGCCTAAGGTGAATAAAAATTACACTTGGACAGGAGCAGTGAACAACCCCATTTATTCACTATTTATTTAACCATGACAGCCCAACTGAGATGCTGCATCTTTCTGTCAGTGTGATTCTCAGTTGATCCAGTTTTATAGCTATATTGAAGATCAAGTTACTATGGGGAGGTCAGAGGAGTTTGTTTAAGGTCACTCAGTGAGCCACTGAGTGGTGGGATTCAAACCTGTGATCAGCATTTTCATGGTGCTCTAAAAACTAAATCAACCCCTCATGATAATTTTTGACCCTGTCTACTAAAACAAAGGCTAAAAATGACTGCTGTGTCAGCATGTGGGCGTAAGTAAAATAAAGTTATTTGTTTATTCATTTATTTGCTACTATGAAAATAGCTTGCGTACAGGAGCTCTTTTCAAAGGTTCTGCATCAAGACTGATTACTATGAGACAATACAGAACAGATAATACAGGATCATAAAAAGAACAACAATTATACAGGAGTATTATACAGTACAGATCAAATTATCTACAGTTACAGCAAGTTTGTTCAAGATGCAATGCATAGCGAGAGCTTTAAAATTAGCTCAAGTTAGACATGTTAAATAATATATTTGGTAGATCCCTGTACAGAAAAGGAAGTTGACCTGGCTTGTCCTGCAGAAAGGTTTTATTAGTCTTTTCTGGACATCCCCTAGTATGATACTGGTTATTAGGGTAAATCCCAGCACATTAGATTAAAAAGAACACCACAAATGAAAATAAGGTAAGAAAACAACTCAACATTTTGATCACAGTGCTTCTTCAGAAATTATCGATAAAGACAAAAGTAAGCATAGTGAGGGAAGAGGTAGGGAGAAAGCAGGGGTGCTTACTGTTGTGGCATATAGATTTAACTGATGGGTATATGGTGTAGTAACTGATAGGTATTTCTATAGGTAAAAGGGCACATCCATATAGAGAGAGAGAGAGAGAGGTGTGTGTGTGTGTGTGTGTGTGTGTGTGTGTGTGTGTGTGTGTGTGTGTATACAGGATATGACATGGCCTGGCTTAAAGGGAACTGCGCTGAATCTATAAATAATTTCTCCCAGTAGATGCTTCTTTCCATATATCTGATCAATTTCTGATACTGTTCCATTTTACTGGCCTTTAGAAAACACAGTGAGTGTTTCTGATGTACACTCTGTTGGTAAGTGCCATTTTAGAACTGTGTGATGTACAGACCTCTCAACCTTTTGTCACTGAAATGAGGGACATGGACATTTTGGACACTCAAAATGAGGGCTAGTGAGGACAGAACCCTCAGAATGAGGACATAGCCTCAAACATGGAGATACAAGCTTAGAACACTGTTAAAACCATAGTGTTTACATACTAACATACTAAAATGCCAGCAGAATAGGCCTAATGGTCTTTCTGCCTGCTTCGCTTGGTCAGCCTCCCACCAGAGCGACCTTGCTGCCCCCTCACCTCTCTGGCTTCTCCTTCCCAGTTCTGGATATTCTTGCAGCATTGGATTTTGCTTCCAGAACCCTTCTCCTGTACCTGTTCCACCCCTCTTGAACCCCTCCACCGTCTCTGCCTCCACCAGCCCCTAAGCAGCACATTCCATGGCTCCACCACCCTCTCAGTGCAGTAGAACCTCCTCCTTTCTCCCCTGAATCTTCCCCCTCCAGCTTCCACCCATGCCCTCTAGTGGCCCCTCCTCCTTCCTTCAAGCACCCTGACTGTTCCTCCCCTATTTACCCCCTTCATGTACCTGAAGACCTCTATCATGTCCCCCGTTCCTCTCTCTTCCAATGTGTATTTATTTAGCTCTTTGAGCCCTCCTCATAGGTCCTGTCCCCAAGCCCCAAATCATTTTGGATGCCATCCTCTGGACCCTCTCCAGGAGTTTAATGTCCCTCTTTAAGTGTGGTCTCCAAAACTGCCACGAAGTACTCGAGTGCGGCCTCACCAAGCTGATTATGCAGAGGAGTATCACTTCCCTCCTTCTAGAAGTAATCCCTAGTGATGCATCCCAGCATCCTGCTGGCTTGGCTGCTGCCTCCTACAAGTCTCCGAGTTGTTCATCTTGACATCCACCACCACCCCCAGGTCCCTCTCAGCCATCGAGACTTGTAGCATTCCCCCAGGGGTGTACACTTGGCCCAGGTTCCTGGCCCCAGGTGCAGTGCCTTGCATTTCCCTGCGTTGAACCTCAGCTTCCACTTTCTAGACCATCTTTCCAGGGGCCTCCAGGTCCCCTGTGGGCCACCCTCCCTCCTCCCATCCACCACCACCCCAGTTTTGAGTCATCTGCAAAGAGACTCATTTCACTCCTGATACCTGTCCTTATGTCAGACATGTAGACTTTGAACAGGAGGGCCCAAGGACTGATCCCTGTGGGACCCACTAATGACCCTCCTTGGGGATGAGACTATCCGCCAACTACGACCCTCTGGGTCCGGTCCTGGAGCCAATTGCTATCCATCTGATCATCTGGTTCCCACCCCCATTTCTCCCAGCTTATCCAACAGGCCCACGTAAGGAACAGAGTCAAATGCCTTGCTGAAATCTAGAAAGAGGACATCCACTGGTCTACCCAGGTCCAAGGCACTCATCACCCAATCATAGAACTCCCAAAGGTTTGTCTAACACAATTTTCCTGTGATGAATCCATGCCATCTATCATCCAGGCACCCTGACTTTTCCAGGTCCCCCAGTCTCTCCTTGACAATGCCCTCCATCACCTTGCCCACCACCGATGTCAGGCTGACAGGTCTGTAGTTCCCTGCCACCTCCCTGATCTTACTTGTACAAAGTTTATTTGGATTTAGTATTTTAGAATATTAAGTGTTTCTGCTTTAAAGTCTGAATTTACAGCATATTGCTGCGTGAGCAACACCTTTTCCATGAGGGATGGATGAGGGACAGAGCAATTTTAAGGGCAAATGAGGGATGTCCCATGTAATGAGGGACACTTGAGAGGTATGATGATATAGTTTATGTCTCCTTTGGGCCACAGAGTTCCAGAGCAGAAATATGAATGCATTGTGAAACACAAAGTTCTGTAATAAGGACATAATGCATATATACAGTTCTAAAATGGAACTGCCCACCACAGTGTAAAGCAGAAACACACACTAAATATACTAAAAGAGCAGTACAGATGGAAAAAAACAGAATGTGATGTAAGCAATAAGATACGATGGGGTGTGCATTCACAGTTCTAATGCACAGATAGGGAGACACAATGAAGTACGAGGCCATAGGCTGAGTGCGCTCCAGTCCCTAGCTGCATTAGAACTGTGTAATGCACATCCCCGAATGGCTTATTGCTCTTATAAATGGGCCTGTGTATTCTAAATGGGGTTCTAATTTTAGCTATGCATTAGACACATCTAATGCATGGCTAACAACCAATCAGATTGCTTGGAATCCTTTGCCCATTTTATAACCAGTATTAGTAACACAGCTTCTATTAAAACACAGGCTTGCAGATTCAAGGTAGTTCTCCTTTACGATGTAATTTTTATCTTCATGAGAGGGTACTGATCTGTTGATATTTCACAAATGATGAAGCCACGAGTAAGACAGCAATACACCAATATCCTCATATGAATTAGGAGGCCCTGAAATGAAGATCTGAATGACGTCTTAAGTCAGGCAATGTCATATTGGATTTATACAAAAGGTGTGTATGTGGTTTTGATTAAAATGGTATAAAGTTGCAAAGTATAAAATGTAAAATGTTGTCTGACCAATGGTTCAGCAGTAGTGTCAAAAATAAATGGCGTCTCATGTGAGATTAAATATCTGAGCGTGCTGGCCCAGTGTGGTGCAGGACGGCGCTGGATGCCTTTTCTAGTCACGCCAGACCCAGGTTTGGAGCGGATTAGGTCATTGGGGTCGGCGGGAAGGAAAGGATCAAGCATCTGGAGGACAGTTCTCCTTTCCTGAGAGGGAGGGCGGATTAGATCCTGCTGTCTGGTGACCCCAGACAGCAGGATCTGGACTGGAGAGTAGCAGCAGTCGGGATCTCCAGTAAGGGGATTGGCTGCAGCAGCACTCCTGTGAACATCTGGCGTGAACATGTACATCTAGCACTGGTGTGTATTGCACAGCTGAGCCAATGGGGGAAAGAAAAGTGAAAACCCGTCGCCTGGTAGGTGACGGTGGTCCAGTGGGACAACCCCATGCACAGTTCCATTCTCGCCCCAGGCTGCTCAGAGCCAGGGGCTGGGTGACCAGAGGAGTCGGAGATGAGATGGGCCCAAGCCAGGATCTGGTCGGAGGGCTTCTGGAGTGCGGGAGACAGGCCGCACATGAGAGACCACACCAGAGAGAGAGAGACCAGGAGTCCGTGAGTAGGGGCATAAAGAAAGTTCAAAAAACATATTTGAGCATGCTCAGTGTGGCTAAATGAGTGCAATAAATTTAGGAGCACAGTCAGTGATCCTTTTCATTTATTGTGCTCATGTGTCCAAAAATAACGTTTATTCTTTTCACACCTGTTGTACAATTATATATAAATAGATATATGTATGTGTGCATATATATTAATATACATAAATGTAAAACATACTCATTTTTTCACTTGTTTTGCTCTCTGCTAGCAAAAAGCCAGGCGGAGTTAAAGTATGAAACTTACAGTTTGTCAGACTTTCAGCCAAAGATTCGCACCACGTCACAGGACCATTTTTCTCAGTTTTAAAATATAGCTAAAAACAAATGCTTTTTCTGAGCTAAAGCTGATCATGAACAAAGGCATTAAAAGTTGAAAATGTAAAAATACTTAAATCTGAGGGGCTCAGAGTAAGCTTAACTACTGAGCTGACTGTTGCGCAAGTAAGTGCACTACCTGTAAATAATTTATTATTTATTTATTTCATCTCAGATTACAAGTACCTTTGAGCTAAACATAGCTCATTTACAAAGGTTCCATGTCAAAGGGAAGGGGAACAAACAGACAAAGGGGCTAACTAAGTAATAAACAGGCAGTTAATTGACAAAAAACATAAATCATAATGAACAGCAGTAGGTAGAGATTAGCAACTAAATAGTATCCAAATAAACATAAAATACAGCATACATCATGGAAAAGCAGTTTGGTATGAGGGGGCTACCAACTGACAGTTACAAACACAGGAATGCTTTAAGTATCCTGATCAGCAAGACGAGAGAGAGAGAGAGAGAGAGAGAGAGAGAGAGAGAGAGAGAGAGAGAGAGAGAAGAGAGATAGAGAACCTTTCTGTCACCCAAATGTGGAACATTGTATCTCAAAATGTGGAACAAATGAACAAAATGTGGAACACTTAATCAAACCTTTACCTAAGAATCTCAGAACACTGTTAACATGTTTGCATTTATGTTCCGAAAGTCTGTTATTAATTGAACAATATATTTGTTGCATCATTTACTAAAGATTTTGCTTTCAAATGTTGACACTGAATGTGGGACAAGTCCTACAATGTGGAACAGGGAGCTTTGTGAAGTAAAATGAGGAATGTTCCGCAATGAGGTACAGTTGAGAGGTATGGAGGGAGGGAGAGAGAGAGAGAGGGAAGAGAGAGAGAGAGAGAGAGGAAGAGAGAGAGAGAGAGAGAGGGAGGAGAGAGAGAGGGAGGAGAGAGAGAGAGAGAGAGAGAGAGAGGAGAGGAGGGAGGAGAGGAGGGAGAGAGAGAGAGAGAGAGAGTGAGTGTTATTTTAATGTCGTAGAGGGAATGGAGTGTGGAAGTGCAGTATAAAACTTCAGGGCAGGAAGGTAGCAGCCAGGCTTTGTCAGTGCAGGACATGGGCCAGTTGTTTTAGGTAAGGATTAGGCGGAGATTGAGAGGAAAGGTCGGGGAGGTGCAGGCAGGTACCCTCAAAATCAGGGTACAGTCACAATGGGCTTGAGTCGTGAGCTCCTGTCAAGCACCTGCTTGTAAGGCCCCAGTCTCAGAAAGTTAGTTAATTCATGGCGTGAGTCCATTGCACCAGAGCAGAGCCTAGTACAAAAAGGTCTGTTGACATTGGGTAGTCCAACACTTGGGAACTAGGAGGTGTTCAGCTGTGGATGAGCGGGTATGGTGGGTCTTTGGAGATTTACTAGAAGGCTAAGGACCCCTTAGTAAGGAGTCCAAGGAGTGCTTTTTTGTAAGCAAGCACGTTTGATATTTAATTCTGCCATTGAGCTGGAGTCACCAGATTGTGAGCAGAGCTCACATGTGGGGTAAGACGAGGGCACCCATGTAGAGTCTGCAAACCTTGTTCAAGGCGACTGCTAACCTTCTGAGTGATGTGATGGAGGCAGACCCGATATGGCCAAGCCATAAATCAATGACTGAGTAGGACTGAGCTGTGAATAGCGATCTAATAATAATAATAAACTTTATTTGCAAAGCGCAATTTAAAAGCAAAGCACTGTACAGTAATAAAAATATTAAAATCAATAAAATAATAAAAATCTACAGCTTCCAACATTATATGAAAGTACAAACAGAATTATTCTGCATAGTTACCATATGCTAGATGAAATAGATGTGTTTTTAAGGCCATCTTGAAGCTCTCCACGGTCCTGCACTCTCGAATCTGACGAGGTAGAGAATTCCACAGGGTAGGAGCTACATACATAAAAGCACAGGCCCCAGATGTTTCTAGCCATACCCTGGGAATTCTTAACAACCCCTCATCAGCTGAGCGGAGGGATGGCTGGGAAAGTAAGGATTCAGGAGTTCTGCAGATAGCATGGACGCCATCCATGCAGGGCCTCATAGGTCAGAAGTCCGACCTTGAAGGTGATCCGCCAATGTACAGGCAGCCAGTGCAGTTCAAGCAGAGCACAGGAGTGATGTGACTCAATGAGGGGTTCCCCACAACAACCATGCCACAGCATTTCCACACCAACTGCAAGCAGTAGATATCAACCCCGGAAGCCCTAAGTACAGGAAGTTGCAGTAGTTCAGCGAGAAGTCACGAAGGCATGGATCAATGTTGGAAGGTTGCTGGATGGAACGAGGTGCTTAATCCTGATGATGTTCCTCAGATGGTAAAAGGAGGACTTGACGACTGCTGACAACTGCAAAATGGCTGCAGCCACAAGGCAACACAGCTCAGCAGGGACCAGGAGCATGGGAAAGCCCAGGCACATTCTGTAAGAACTCTGGAGGTACATTGCCACATGCCAAAGATTCAGATAATTGTACCTGGCTCCTGCAAGGTGGGATTCACTGGCCTATGTGGGGGTACATGACATGGCATACAGTAGGGGCGGGCAAGGGAGGAACTGTTAAGGGATGTCTGATAGCTTGCTCTGAATGCCAGAGTGGCATGGGGTCCAGGAATGGATTAAAGCAGCTGTGGCTACAGCAATGCCCTGCAAGGGAGACACCAGGCAGGGCAAGGTGAACTGTGCTGGGGCAGGCAGATGGGATGAGTACTGGGGGGCAGTGAGTGGGGAGGATGGGCCACACCAGACCCTGATTATCTGAATTGTTGCCACCAGCGATATTTTCTGCGGACTCTGGGGCCAGGGACCGGTCTGGGCACCGCCACAGAGTTACGTCCTCAGGGCCAGAAATGACTGCAAGCCATGCCCTTGTAAAGAGGTCAAGTTGGGCATTCCCCAATATTAAGGTTAGGAGGAATATAGATGAGTATTCAATACTATGATGTTGTAACCAGCTAATATAGAAAATGCACATAGAGATGCTGGAGTGGAAGACGGGGGATTCCTGTGCTCAGTGGAGATTTACTGCTCATTCCTAACTGTTGACTGCAGGGAGGTAGTGTTGATCAACAGCAGCACAGCACAATGTCCGAACTAAGTGATGGGTCCCTCACAGTTTGGTGGCAAGGGGACGAGATGGCACCACAACAGTTACTAAATGTCATGTTTATGTTTGTTGTCATGACTGCAGAGTACTCAGTGAACATGCAGGTATATGTTTCTTGATGCCCTATGGTGTGTCCGACTCATGACCCTAGAGGCACTGCAAGGGTGGTAGCAGTGAGGAGTGGAGGAGAGGAAACAGCATAGGGCATCTCACCTAATCAAATGTCATTAAATCACCAGATTATGTCCTGGGATGTACAGAGCTTCTCCTTTGTAAAAACCTAACTGCCCTTAAAAGAAAGCAGGCCCAGGTGCCTCTTGCAGGAAACACGCTCCAAATGGAACACAAAATCCAGAGTGTACCAGAGCTGTCTTTTTTATACCTATCGTCCACCTAGATGATTAACTCTGAATTGTACCAACTATGTCTCACTTATACTGCTGTATGGATACTAATGAGAAAAAATCAATAAAAACTAAAGTTCTAAAAGAAATTATATAGTGCTGAATATCCTAACATGAAGGATGCAGCTGACAAGTTCCTGAATGGGCTGGCATACCCGAGGCCAGGTTACAGAGGAGCAAAGGAGGCCCTGGGGACACCAATCACTGCAGATGAGGTAAGAAGAATACTAGGATTCATGAAATGGGGAAAAGGAGGGTGGGAAGATAATTTTATGGCGAATATTACAAGGAGCTGGCAGAGCTATTGATGAAGCCACGTCATAACATGTATGCAAAGAATAAGTGTGGGCTACCTTCCTTGTACTACATGGCCTCTATATGTGTAATTCCAAAGCCCAGGAAAGATCCCTGGAGAGTGCTTTCTATTGACCCGTATCCCTTCGCAATTGTGATTTTTTTCAATTTATTATTTCTGGCTCCTTGGCTGATGCTTTGCCAACTGCCAGCCCCCGAGTCCCAAACACATTCTACGCTGGGATATCCAAGCCCATGGGTTTACCTCTCTCTGGCGGAGCCATCCTGGGGACAGTAATGCCCAGGGTACCCCTGCAGCCACTATGCACAGGGTCAGTGGCTCAGCCAGGAGGTCCTGAGGTGCAGGGGATTTTCTTACTAGGTTTACACCAGGAGGGACACGGCATGCAGTGCTGCCAAGGCATCCACCTGCGCACTCCGCAGGCAGATATTGGCATCTGCCTGCCCCTCCATCCAGACCCGTTAGGCTCAGGTGATCCTTCCCCAGCACACCTGCTAGGGGCCAGGCATGCACTAAGCACTATAACCCTTCCCACCATGAGGAGGAGGAGGAGGAGGAGGAGAGTAATCCCATAGACGCTGATCCTCTCCCCCGGCCAGCCCCTCAGCTTCTGGAGTCTGCTTTCAAACCTGAGTCACTGGTGTCGCAAGGGTTGCAAAACCGCTGCACCGCGGGCTGGCCCCTGCAATTGTGATTTGAGAATCTGGCTAAGATAATGGCTAGGGTGCCTGTAGAGGGTGCTCCTGCAAATGTTGAAACTGGATCAGACAAGATTTGTTCAGGGGTGCCTGTCATACCATATCATGGAGACTGCCAATGTGGTACACTGAGGTTCCCGGTATCTGGTATAGCACTTGTGCTGTCAATAGACACCAAGCATGCATTTGACTGCACAGAATGGGGGTACAGGTGCTAGGAAAATTTGGTCTGGGAACGGAATTTGTGGACTGGGTGAAATTGCTTTATGTGGAGCCCAAGGCCCAAATTTTAGTAAATGGAGGGCTGTCAGAGGAATTTAATTTATCCAGAGGTACGAGGCAGGGATGCCTGCTTTCCTTCTTACTATTCACACTACCCATAGAAGGCCTGGCCATTAAAATTAGACCTACGGAGGCATGAAGGAGTGGGATGCACCCCAGACCAGCAGCATAAAATAACCCTGTATGTTGACAACCTCCTGCAATTTATTACTGAGCCAAAGACTTCCATGCCAGAGTTTCTAGGGGTGATGAGGCACTTCGCAGAATTTTCAGGTGCAAACTAAAGTTTCATAGGTAGGAAATGCTGCGCCTGGAGCCAGAACCTCCTGATAGGTCTAAAGAGAATGGAGGCTTAAAACGGTGAATACTGCCTTCATATATCTAGGGAATCAGGTGGGCAAGGACATTGGTGGCCTTTACTCTCTGAACTACAGACCGTTGTTTAACACTATTTTAGCTGAAATGAAGAGGTGAAGGGCCTTACCGATTTCATGTCTGGAGCTATGAACACCTACCTAGGTTCTGTGAGTCATGCAGATGCTCCCGTGGCCCATCCAAATCAGACGTCAGGCAGCTGAAGAGGGTTTCTCTGCCTTTCCATGGCAGAACAAGGGACCCAGAATGAGCCCACAGGGACTTAAAAACACAACTGAGCAGGAGTCTAGGCTTTCTGGGATATTAGGGCTATTTTCTTGTTATACAGCAAAAGATATGTACACGTCCTGGATCAGTGGAGGGAAGCAGCCAGCTGGGTGGATTTGAAAAGATGGCCCCAAGGTGACATTTCCCACCTATTTAGGCCTGGAAAGCAAGAGGGTGTATAGATCGGCAAGCAGGACTAATCCTCTGGTTAAGCACACCTTGGAAGCCTGGGGAGAGGTGGTGCTGCTGGAAGGTCAACGGGATAACACTTTCCTGTTGCTTATTGCAGGTAACCCGGACTTTTACAAATGCTAGAGGACAATGGGTTCAAGGTGTAGGAGGACAAAGGAATAGTGAGTCTGGGAGATCTCTTTACAGGAGGGTTTGATGTCTTTGAAGAAAGAAGGAAAGGTTTGAGATCCCAGCTGCCTGCCACTTTAGGTATCTGCAGGTGAGAGCATTTGGGAGGTGGAGGGTTAGAACCCCTAGATAGTCCTTCTATATATGATTTGGAGCAGGCAAGACATGGAGGATATCACCCAAGGGGTGATCACTAAAGTAGTTAGACAAGATAGGACCAAACTGCAGAATTTGTCCCTAAAGGTTAAGAATCTCTGGGAGAGAGACATGGGCCTATTTTTGAAGAAAGCCACAGGAAGTCCTAAGATTATATGTGGAGCTTCTGCTCTGTAATAAATACAAAGAATCACAGTATAAAACAAGTTTATTCATAGGTTATATCGCACTCAGTGCGGTTAACAAGTTTAACCCTACCATCTCTCCACTCTGAGGGAGAGGTAAGACAGCAATGGCTTCTACTTCCCTACTTCTGGGCATGCCAGATGCTTCAATCTTTCTGGACAGTGGTGGCACAAGAGATTACTGGCAGACTGATACTATGCACCCCAATACCCATGCTCTTTTGGAAATGGAAGATACGGGGGCAGAAGGATGGAACCACACCCTGGTGGGTCAGTGTATTGCTTGCTCTGGCTAGAAAATATATACAAAATACATGGTCTCCTGTCTAGTTTCTACAGTCACCCAGTGGGGCACACTAGCCCTGCAGGCCCTTGGATTGGAAAGGCTGACAAATGTGCTCAAGGGGAGGAAAGAACTGTTTCTGAGGAGCTGGGATGAATTCATAAACCCTTGCCCCACCAGAGACCCTTATATTGCAGGAAGGCCCGAAACAGTATCCCAGTCACCGGCAGGGCATAGTTCTCCATAATATATGTCCCATGGACCACAAGATATGACCTATAAGTAACAAAGTCATGAATTAAAATGATAACTCTGTAATTTAGATACTGTTTTAGTTCATGTATCTCTGTTAGGCACTGTTACTTTGATATTCAATGGATTGTGTCCTTTTTTCTTTATTTGTCCTGTACTTGTGAGGTGTTGTTCCTGCTCTGTGTAACCCAGTTATCCTGTACCTGTATACTGTACTGTGCTTGTTGTTAGAAATTCAGTAAAAACATTATACAAAAAAATACTTTAAAGGTTGACAGTTACATGGTTTGTCAGAAAACAGTCTAATGAGATGTCTGAGTTAACTTTCAAAACAATTACAGTCAGTACTTTAATTAAAAAATGTTCTTGACTGTGTTGAAAAATGATTGCCAGGGACATTAATGAACTCACCGCATGCTTAACAGCACATGAACTTGATAAAATATGACAAAACAGCTGGTCCAGTGGCGCTGAGGTTGAAGCAGGGCGCCACACCTTGCTCCATGCCCGGCGACCTGGGTTCGGGAACAAGCTCGGGTCATCATCGGGGTTATAGGGAGGACTAGGGATCAAGTTACCGATGACAGCCTCCTAGTCCTGGGGAAAGGGGTGGGTACATGTCATGCTCTGGCGGTCCCTAGGGATGCCGGAGGAACTGCAATGCACTTCGTGTTAAGTAAGGGGAGCTTGGCAGACATCCGCACGCTGTGATGCGAGGCTGCCGCATCGCCCCTGTTCCCATTTGAAGTGAAAAAGGAAATGGCAGCACAGTCCGCGGCAGCTTGATGGGCCACACGCTTCACCAGCTGATGATGCCTGGAACCAGGCAAGTGCCAGTATTGATCCTCGCCGGTGCAGGGGCTTGGGGCCCCCTCTTGATGGACATAGCAGCATATGCCAGCTGGGCACATCAAGCTCGAGGTCAGCGGTGAAAGAAGAAGTGGTGGCAGATTCATTGCAGGACTGTGGCTGCAATAGGTGAGAAAAGAGATGTGATCAAAAATAAATGAAACAAAATGGCAATATAAAAACAGTGACAAACACAACTGAAGGAAAAATGCAAAAGCAACTTTTTTTGATTCGTGAGTTAGTTGGGGAAATTGTAAAAATTGTTGTGAAAAAATTTACTAAATCCTGCATGAACAAAATGTTTAATCGCTTTCTGCCACTAGCTGACCATGTCCAAACCCTCCCGGTTCCAACAGACAGCAGTAGAGGCAAGGAGATATTGATCCAGATGACTGGAAGTTGCACAAGGGATGGAAACATATTTTGCAATAAAATAACTAGAGGAGCTGCATCAGTGCTCCCAGACTGGTTTGGCATTTTACCTGTAACTCCAGGGTGATGTTCCTGTTTTCCTGTAGATCACATTATTTCCCATGGAAGCAAACTGCTCTGTTTTCCTGCATAATCAGTGAAATCTATGGGAATAATTTCCTGTAGATGGCTCCAATTTCTGTAAAAATATAAAGCGTCTCTGTAGATCTGGGTGCCCTGCTGCGTAAGGGCAGCTGTGTTTGTTGCACTTCTAGACGCAGGTCTGGGTTAGGGTCAGAGGACAGCACAGGCAACTCAGGAGCAACAGCAAATGCTGAGCTCAGTCAGACAGCAGCATTCAGTGGAGTTCCTAAGCATGGCTTCCCGTGAAACACAACCACAGAAAAAGGGAAGTTTAGTGTAACTGACTAAATATGATGTGTCGGCCAACCCTGGAACCCCAGGACGATCTGGAAACGAGCATTCATCTGCTTAGTATGCCTTTCCTGGTAAAACTTTTAAATAAATCAATAAATAAATTTGTATAGATGAAGGAACGTAAAATGAAACTCAGATATACTTCGGAGAGAGGAGCCAGACAAGTGTGTGATTCAGCCTTCAGCTATTTGGCTGAACAAAATGATTTAAAATCTCTGCAGCAGGACCTCAGTTCAAAAACTGAACAGCACCAAAATGCCTTCACAGGTTTGAAAATCTGGTCACATGTGTTAAAAAGGATATACTGTACTGGTGTTTGACATCATTTGGACCCCTTTCCTAGACTGATCATTGAGAGGGCCATAATAGAGCATCCCTTGAAACCAGATCACAACTGTAGCTAAGACAATATCTTCACCATAGTGTAACAAAATAACACTTGCATGTAAATTAATTGGAAATGTTATAACCTGTATGCGTTGTACATAGCACCATTTTCTTGTATAGTTCACATTTCTATAAAACAAGTATAGGGCCTTAATAAAAGCTAACATGCAGTGGCAACGATTGGAACTGTTAAAAAATATAGAAACAAGTGTAAAAGGCTTAATAAAGACAGCCAAAATAAATTATTTAAATAATAGTTCTTCTCAGGCTAAAGATCATCATAAAGGAAGCTCATAAAAAGTAAAAAAAAAATCTGTGCATTTCTAGGGCTAGCCTTATGTTTAAAAAGGAACAAGCACTTTTAAATGAGTTAAAAGTTGTGACTGAAACCCAGTTTAATTGATACCATTATACCGTCTTCTAGAAGTTTGTAAATGGTAGGAAACTGCACAGATCAAGAACCTGGCCAGATAACTGCACATATTAGATTCAGAATAATCAGTTTCAAAGATGTAGAGAACTGAAAGTTAACAAAGCCAGTGGATTGGATGGCACTGAGGATGGTTTTGAAAGAGTTAAGCCAGCCCACCAGTGCAGCAACAAGACGTCCATCTGCAGCGCCGACATCCTGGGTTCGGGGATGGACCCTGGGAGTTGGAGGGCCGGCCAGGAGGAGAGGATTGAGCATCCTACAGACTGCTCTCCTCTCCAGGGAAGGGAAGAGTGTCTGGTGCAATGAGGGACCCCTGGCGGAGGCTGGGGTCTCTTGCAGCCAGCATCCATGTTCGAGGCAGGGTGGATGCTGGCGTCATTGCACTTTCCTGCCCCAGGAGAAAAACTAAGAAAATCTTGGCACCAAATGATGGCCCGGCTCTGCTGCCGCTCCCCACTCAGACCATTGTTCTCTGGGGTTCCTCCTGAGACCCCACCCTGGGAAGTAAGCCAGGACTTGACCCATGTTCCGAGAAGGAGTCTCCGCCAGTGGCCCTGTCCAGAGGAAACCTGGAGATAAGGGAAGTGGTAGGTAAAGCTGGGGACTGGAGCCTTGGCCCCCAAAAAAAGAAAGAGGTTTCTACTGTTGTTATTACAGTCCTAACTAAACGTTTTAACTGGAGCCGAATGGGTGGTTATTTTCCATCCCAGTGGAAGTTATCAAAAGTAATCCCAATATCAGTTGTTATATTTGAAAGTTCCTATGGAGGATACTTTATATATAAGTGAACTGTTGTATTGTCACAGTGTGGCTGAATATGGAGTGTTTATTTTTGTATTGCTCTCTCCCTGTGAATAAATAAACAGTTAAAAAAAAAAAGTAATCCCAATAAATAAGGGGCAAGAAAATTGGGGATCCAACTATAGACCTGGGTCCAGATATTTTAGAATGGCGCAAGCACCCAACCCAGTGGCTGCTATATTCAGTCAGATAGTGGACTGGCACTATCTGACTGAATATCAACCCATGTCAGTCTGGCGCTAAATAAAACTGTGCTGCCCGACACACACCTGGGCTGTATCCAACCCACAGGAATGGCCCCTGGACTGGATAGTGCCGGGCTATAATAATAAATAATAAACTTTATTTCTTTACGCCTTTCTTAAATCAAGGCGCATTACACAATAACAATCATAAAACATCATAAATAAATTAAAATCCAAGCTAAATATACAGCGTTTAGTTAAAATCTATATCCTCATCAAATGCCTTTTTCCATAAAAAGGATTTTATGCCTTTTAAAACCCTCACCATCACACTCTCTAATCCAACATGGTAAAGAATTCCAGAATTAGGCATACAAAACTAAAAGTGCGGCACGGAAGATTTTAAAACTACCCTCGAATCTCTAGCAACCCCTCGTTGGCTGAGCGGAGAGATTCATCGAAGGTAAGGCACCAGAAGATCTTTCAGGTAATCAGGACTCAAACCATGTAGGGCTTTATATGTCAGTAATCCGACTTTAAGGTGATCCGCCACTGAAGCGGCAACCAGTGTAAATCCCACAGCACCGGTGTAATATGGGAAGAACGTGAGGTCCCTATTAACAACTGGGCCGCTTGAGTTCTGCACTAGCTGCAAGTGGCGGATATCAACCCCAGGAAGCCCAAAGTAGAGGGAGTTGCAGTAGTCCAAACGAGAGGTTACAAGTTACGTGATCAATGGTACAGGTCGCCAGATGGAACTAGGTGCTTGATCCTAGCGATGTTCCTAAGATGGCAAAAGGATACCTTAACAACCGCCGACACTTGCGCATGTAATGTCAGCTGATCATCAAGGATCACCCCCAGGTCTTGCACCCGTTCAGAGGTAAGGAGCTCCACATCCCCAGAAATAAACCTGAGGTTTGATTTGGCCCAACCCTCAATCCAGCAGCCAGGATCCACGACCATTACTTCCGTCTTCCCAGAGTTCAACTTCAACCAGCTGGACCTCATCCAACCCTGGATCTTGCTGAGACAGTTGTTAAACACTGAGAGTGCTCTATTCTGGTCAGGTGCAAAAGACAGATAGAGTTGGGTACCATCGGCATAACAATGAAACTCCAGCCCATATCATCTTACAATGTCTCGAGGGGAAGCATGTACAGCGCAAACAACATGGGGACAGCACAGAGCCCTGAGGCACCCCACAGGACAGAGCGGTAAGATCAGACGAAATATCCCCAATACAACCCTCTGAGTTCTACCTGTGAGGAAGGAAGTAAACCATCTGTGAACCAAACCCGTCAACCCACAATGTATCTCAGGGCTCAAGCAGCACCCCATGGTCTATGGTGTCAAATGCTGCTGACAAATCCAGAAGGACCAAAATGGACTGTTTTTCTGGTCTCTCGCCATCAGGAGATCATTGTGCACCTGAACCAGTGTAGTCTCAGTGCTATGCCTCTTTCGAAAACCTGATTGAAGAGGGTTGTAGATGTTATGGATGGATAAATGGTTGTCCAACTGGGCTGCCACCACTTTCTCGATTACCTTCCCCACAAAGGGAGGTTCGAGATGGGTCTGTAGTTGGCTAGGAGTCTGGGTCCAGAGAAGCCTTTTTCAATACTGGTGTCACCACCGTTTCCTTCAGGGAGCTGGGATATTCACCAGAGTCTAAGGAGCACCAGACTATCCTAGCTAGAACTGGAATGATAGCCTCACTACAGCCCATAATCAGGCCAGTGGGACCCGGGTCTAAACTACAGCTTGTGGTATGCATACCCTGGACAATCCTCATAACATCATTGATTTCTGGCCTTGAAGGAACTCCAGGCTGAGCAGGGTACTTGTAACTACAGGCGGACCACAGCAACTCCCATGGCGAGTGCTGTGTGAGTCTCAGCCCTGATGTCAGCCACCTTATCTGCAAAGAATCGAGCAAGCTCCTCACATTGTATTTATGAGAAAAAGCTCGACTAATCTGCAGACAGGCTGTGTTGGCTATATTCAGCCACACCATACAAATGAGCCCATTGGGCATGCAAAGTGCTAAGGGGCCATTGGCATGCCAACTATGGGTTCATTTGCATGGTGAGCATCATCCTTTAGGGGCCCATCCTGTGGGCACCTGACATGTCATCCTTGGTGTTTCCCCACCACCCACTCTGCCTGCTCCTGGAACACCACCCTGCCAAACCCACCATTCCTGGGTGTCCAGGGATAGATGGCTCTGTGGAATCTAATATAGTGACTGGCACAGCCCCCAACTCCTCAGCTGGCAGCCATGAGCTGACAGGGAGCGCCTACAGTATGAGCCCTGTCAGCTCATACAGCAGTCACCAAAGATGTGAGAGAGGAGGGCTCTGCTGGTTGCTGTATTGGGATTCCACAGAGCCACTCACAACCCCAGATACCTTGGTAAGGGGGATTGGATGGTGGTGTTCTGGGAGGGAAGGGTGGGTCAAGGGGCTGCTGGACCGCCATCACCTACAGGGACGACTGCTGACAGGCATTCTGGCAGTGGGGTGGGGTGCCACTTGACACCAGGGCCTGCTGTATCACTGTCAAGGGCACCCAGGGGTGGGGTTCCATTACACCAAGGAGATTTTTACATTCACGGAAGATATTCGACATTCATGGGACAGGTGATCGGGGTGGGGGTGCCACTAGACACAAGGGAGATATTTAACATTTAGGGACGAGTGACTGGGGGTGCCACTAGACACCAGGATGCCTATTCATAATATGGGATGGGCAGTCGGAGGGGGGCTAGAATATAGACCCCACCCCAAAAAAGCTGCAAACCTCATTAGCGATGATGCTAACTATTTAATATCTGGCCTCATCTACAGTTTTATAAGAACTTCACAGAAAATAACTTGATCACCCTTTATTAACTGTGATTCCAGGACAGACATGAACAACACTCTTGTAGATTCTATAAATATAATCTCTGGGGCCTTGAAAGATCGTAAAAGGGTAAGAAAGGTGTTTGTGGACTTCTCAGAAGCTTCTCATGTGGTGGATCAGCCACTGCCGCTAGACAGTTTAAATCATATTGTAATACCAGATGGCACTTTGAACTGGTGTGACTCATATCTGTCAAACCAGGTGTATATAGGGGTGTTCCACAGGGATCTATTTTGAGTCCTAAGCTATTTTAATTTTTTAACAGGGTACCTGAAATTGTAACTAATCTGAAATTAGTATCTTTGCCAAAGATGCTGTTCTAGTTACAGTGGATGAAAAGTCTGAGAAAGTGCAGCGAAGATTACAGATCGTCTGTAATAAGTTGGAATTTTGGCTGTTAAAATCTAACTAGTCTTGAATGCAAGTGAGACAGTCCAAACTATGCTGTTTCAGTCTAGTCACAGACAAAGGACACATACTGCCTACTTTAGTAAACTCTATTAAAGGGCAACTTATCAAGCACACTGATTCCTATAAACATTTAAGAGTTTTGATTGACAGTTGCTGGTCTTGTGATCTACTTATTGAAACTTATTGTAAAAATAAATCATACTATTGAGTAAAAAGCAGTAACAAGACTGTGGCTCTCTGCTGATCCCACCTCTGACACTGCAGTGACAAAGAGTAAGACTGGAGCGGTATGGTATGGAGAACCTCACAGCCAAAGTACAGCATAAGGTACCTAAATTTCAATTGTTGTGGCATATCTGGGTAATCCATATGATCCAGTCTCTGTACTTTGTATGTGGGCTATACTTTAGTCTGTCCCAATTTGTGCTTTTGATATATGTATTCAGAATGTGGCATTTTGCTGTATTGTCTGTGTTTTGAAAAAATAAGTAAGTAATAAGCCATGACAGGGTGTGTATTATAGGATTTTAATGCACACCTGGGGTGTAGTAAGGCACAAGGTCAAGACCAAGTGTCCTTATGCCCTGGGAAGTGCATTAATGCACACCCTGGAAGGGCTTATTACACCTATAAAATGTCTCTAAGTACATTTTGGGGTAGGAGAATGATATTTGGTATTTGACTGTGCTTAAAGAGATTCAATGCACGGTCAGGTGAAGCCTCTCAGCCAATGAGATTTCTAGATTTTTCTTGCCATTTTATAAATAAAAATAAATAAATAAATAAAATGAATCAAAGACTGGGAGCACTGGAGCTACTTGATGGACCAGTGGGTGGTGCTGTAGGCTTCCATGCTAGCAACCGGGTTGGAGGCGAGCCTGAGAAGCTGGTCAGGAGTGGTCCCAATGGCGGAAGGTGATGCCACATGTTAGCACTATCAACCAGGAGGGAGGGAGGGCACCTGGTTCCACTGCTCTATAGACTCCTGAGGTGGGCCAGGGAGCCTGCCTCTCCACAGCAGTATGCTAGCAGTGAGCAAGACTATATTGGTCACGTGGATGTGGTAGGTGGGTGGGGTAAGGGGAAAATGGAAAAACCCAATGGCAGGATAATACTAGCTTGGCTTGCTGCAGATCTCATACCAATGACCGGGCCCTGGCTCTAAATCTGGACTAGGTCACTGGGGGGTGAGGAGGATGACCCCCTCCCTCCCTGGTCCTGCCATAGGGAGCAATCAGTGGGGATCTCCAGAGCAAGGTAAGACCTGGTGATAGTGCGTGATGGGGCTGCAGGGGCCGGGGGACCAAAGGGGCTGGTGGCAAAAATAGATGACGGAAAATGACTGGGAGCACTCTGATGATCCAAGGTGCACCTAACTACAAATGTTCAGCAATCCATTGCACATCAGCTATAAATGCCAGTACTAAATTATGGTTTAGTGATTTATTGCCATGCCTCAGAAACAGTGCCAGCAAAACTGGACAAGATGCAAAACAAGACTGATCTCTTAGCTTTTATTTTGCAGTTTTAAAACTCATCTGTGCCACACGTTAACCTGCTTGGATTGGCTTCCCTGAGCCTGCATCGAGAAAAAATTTGGTTAACCACCCTCTTCTCATTAATTCATAAATACTGGAGCTCCAACACTACTGAAGAGTGTTTTAGACCATTCATCAAGACAGGAACATACTCATGCACTGAGAATTTAAAACAAACAAACAAACAGACAAACAGGGTTTCAAAATACCGGTGACCAAAACAAAATTTGGCAAAATGATGTTACAAAGTAAAGTTGTTGCAACAAGGAATAAATTTACAGCTAAAATAAGGATTCAGATATTAGTGGTAGCTGAGTAAATGTACAGACCAACACTGTAAATGTGCTTTGCCTAGAGGTCTTACTCAGTTTACAAATAAAAAATATTTACTACTTGTGTGTTAAAAGTCATTTTAGGCCCACGGTGTGCAGTTGGATTTCCACTTGTGACACTGGCAACCGGGTTTGGGAATGGACCTGGGGCGCTGGAGGCAGCCCGGGGAGAAGGCTCGGTGTCGGCAGACTGCTCACCTTTTCTCGGGGGAGGTGGAGGGACCTGGCACCTACTGACTCTGGCCGGAGGCTGAGGTATGGCAGTGTGCTGGGTCCCATTGACTCAAGTGCGCGGTGGATGTTGGCGTGCGCCCAGATGTCAGTGTTTGCGCCTCAGGGAAAATGGCACTCAAGGTCCAACCAGATGATAGTTGCCAGCTTCCGCTGCCACGGAAAGCCCTGGGCAGCCTACAGACAGCCTCAGCAGTACCACAGGCCAAGACATAGTGCTGGCCTCCCCACCAGCGCCTTCCACCTCGGAGGAGGGGACCCATCTGGTGAAGGTTATGCCGCATTACCCGGGAGGTTGCGATGTGGAGTGTTGCCGGCTGTCGGGCAGGGGGTGCAGTGAAGCATAGGCGGCCTGAAGGGAGTGGCCATCCAGAAGCTGGAAGGCATTTCAACCTGTTATTATTCAGGAGTCAAGGTCATAATCCTCTGCTTGTTAACACTTCCAGTGTTTCATAGGATTAGATTGTGGAAAGAGGATTATAATGTCAGCCCCTGAATAGCAGCAGGCAAAAACTGTAACAGACAAGGGTTATAGTTTCCTACATATATCCTATTAATAAAAAAATAAAATAACAGCTTGAACTGTATGATGTGAAGCTTGAGTGCAATATAACTTTTGTTTGCTATCATGCCAAGACATAAGGTTACAGTAATTGTTACCTCACAATGTCTCTTCCTGGTAAAATACGTGAAAAATAAATAAAAATACGAAATTGTGATTTTTTATTTTCTGAAAATCAGACATATCTCTGATAATCAGGCACAGCTGATAGTTATGGGTCCAGCTTGTTAAAGGTCTGGCAGGCTGATCAACTGGCTATTCTAAGAGAAACACAACACACAACATGGTGGAGGCAGACAAGGGGAAGAAGTGGAAGACGGGAGCACAAAAGGTAGGTAGAACTTTAAGGGAGTGGGACAGAGCTAGAAAAGGCATGGTTATCTTGCCAATCCTGAATCACATCAAGCCTGAAATGAATAGAGAATAATCATTATTAACGAGGATACTGTAGCCCAACATCAGAAGGGCTAATGGGTGGTACTGACACTGTATGGATAATATGTGCTACAGTCCCAGCTATGTCAAGAGATAAAATGACTAAGGTTAATAAAAGACCTCTCCTGGTATCATGGTATTATAACATGTTTGCAGCAGGGCACTATAACCTGATGCTTGATAAACACTGAATGACTCCAACAGGGCTTTACAGGTAGGGTTATAAAGAAGAACTGTGAGGTGTTTAAGGCAGAGGTGGTTGCTGGTAAGAGGAAGACTCACAAAGACGTGTGTACCAAAAACAAAGGTCAGAAGTCATTCAGAAGGCAGAGGAAACTCCCATCATGCTCCATGCAGCAGGCACAGCTGCCAATGATCACTTTGTGACTATGCAACTGGACCGAGATTACTAGCTGCAAATCACAAAAATGACACCGGCAGCAGTGAGACAGCAGATTGAGATGCCCAGCACAGATAAAATTCGAGAGGGGAAATATATTAATATGCAGTTCTCACACTCCAGTGATGTTAGTATCCCAAAAGGTTTGAGACAATGAAGCTATGCGATACCGTAGAGGTTCCTGGCCCTAACATGGTACTAATAATGTAACAGTCAAGATTCTGCATAAGAAGAGCTCCATACACAGTACAGTCAGGGCAAAGAATAGACTGCAGCTACAATAGCTGGAAGAGGTGCCAGAGAATAATCACTTATCTTACATGTAACCTGTCGCGGTATCACCTTCTTGTCCAAATGGCTGACAAGATGAAGTACTTGGTGTTCAAGAATGGACAGCACTGCCTTCATCAAAAATTAGAGCAGGCCAGAAAAGACCATCATTTTGACCAGCAGAAGGATTTGAATACATTGGTATGGTAGTCAAGGCCAAGTGTAACCACTAAGATTTGTTTTTGGACCATGGCTTGCTCCTAAAATAATCAGGTATAAATAAGTGGGTTGTATTGCACAGCTTAGGCAAACTCTTGGCTTTGCCATTAAGACATAAGAGGGCTTAAAGGAATGTGTACCTTTACAACAGTGGTGACCAATACACCTTGTATCGATTCATTTTGGTGAATCTCAAGAAGCTCTGAGATCCACCAACAATAAAACCAATTACAGATCGAGGGAGTGCTCTGACCAATCAGAGCACTCCTTTCACTCATGTGAGACACTCTTATTCTGTCCAAGAGTGTTTCATGTGCAGATGCCTTGAAATGGAGCACATTCCAGGACAGTTTAAAAAATAATAATAACATTGATGGCTCGATCTACAATATATCAGTATGTCCCAGACTACTCATAGCGGTATAAGAGTGGTTTCACTTGTGTTCTGCTCGAGTCCAGAACAGCTCAGCTTCACTTTGCTGTTCCTCTCGGCAGAATGCGCCATGAAACCACCTTATACTGCAACAAGTGGCTCTGTGGGATATATTAATATATACAAAAGTTCAATAATTACACTCATCAGCTGTAAGGATCTTCATTGATTCGAAATGCAAACTTTGCCCCAAGATCCACCAAAATTCTCTTGAGATCCACCAGTGGGTCTAGATCCACGATACACCACTGCTTTAAAATGAAACCTCAATATGCTATTCTGCCCTGCCCACACTCCTCAACCTATGAAGGTAGCTGTAGTCCATTTGGCCTGACAGTTTAATACCCGCAAAGGCAGTTAATCCTATTTTCTTTTTGTAATATAGGAGTGCTCTTACATGCATACATACATACATACATACTGTAGGCTGGCCAGCACTATTTTCAGCCAGTTTTGGTGCTCTCTATGATGGCAGTGCCTACCCTGCTCACTGCCACAATTTGCTGGACAATTTAATTTTTTTTTAATTTGCATTTTACCATACTTTCCCTATGGCATCTGCAGACAGAAGGTTACTTTCAGAAAGCCCGTTCTCACGCCAAAGGTCAGTCTGTAACCACAAAAAGGTTAATAAAGAGTTAGCCACATCTAAGAGAGCCATCAGAAATGGGCAAGGCAGAACCCTCACAGACTCACCTCAAAAGAACATCACCCATGGAACAAATCACCCCAAAAAATGCTTACTGTGCAGCAGGCGACAATTGAAAACAGGGTATTTCAAGCCATCTACAATCACCTCTAGCTAGAGATTTTGTTAGTTAAAACATTAGGATACGCCTGGTTGACCATGGGCACTGTGCCCTTTGTATTATTTCTGATGGTTTGAAAACATTTTACATGCCGCATAACACATAATTTTTAAGACAGTCTTTCTCTCAGTTGATGCTCCTTTGGTGAGACAGAGTTAGTGCTGTGCCCGCTCATTTCTGATGCCTCTGTTTGATGGTAATTACAGAAGCACCATGGATGCCTGTTTGGAACACTCTTCTGTATGTAATTATGGTAGACCCATGGCTGCCAGTTTGCTATACTCTTCTATTTGTATTTCCAACAGCCCCATGGATTCTCTGTTTGACTGTAATTACAGTAGTACCCAGAGGCTTGCTTAGCACTCTTCTCTTTGACTGTAATCAAGACAGAACCATAGATGAATGTTTGGTACACACTTCTGTTTGACTGTAATTTTGGCAGTACTATAGATGCTTGTTTGGGGTACTCTTCTGTTTAACTGTAATTACAGAACAACATGCATGCCTGTTTGGAGAACTCTTCTGTCTCGCTGCAGTTACGAAGCACAGCAGGCCCTGTTTAGAGCATGTTTCAGCTGGACTGTAATTATGGTATCAGCACACTGTCTGTTTTAGAGCAATCTTATGTTTGTCTGTAACTATAAGGGTACTGCAGTGATTGTGTGGCCACTCTTCTGTTGTCTATAATTATGGTAGCACCATGGATGCTTGTTTAGAACACCAGTCTGCTTGACTGCAATTATGATATTGCCACAGTGTCAGTCTGAGCTGTCTTCTGTTTGACTCGACTTATGCGGTATGCCGACCGTGCGGTGACACCATTACAGCGGAACACGTTGATGCCGACAACATCGACAGTTCACTGTGCAGTCCGCCAGACACCCGGCACTCTGTCTTCAGACCTGCACCCTCCCCAAACCAACTCTGACTTGGAGTTAGAATCCTTTTGTTTGGGGGCAAGCAGAAAAATACTGGGGTCTCCTGCTGGATTTATGTCTACCGAACCTGTGGTCCATATAAATCTGTTCACTGTGATGTCGGTTTGACAACATAGTTGTTTCTAACCGGCATTGTAGAGTTGAATTATGTAATTACAGAAGTCTTCCAATGCCTGTATGGCCCCGATCGAAGACTCAGACAGGGCTATGTATGGAGTTTGTTTGGCCTTTTGGTCAACCGCAATGATATCTTTACAACTCGGTATGTGTGCCGCTCTTCTTCAACAAATGTCTGTGTGGGCACTCTTCTGTTTGTCTGAAAATATAATCATACTCTGGATGTCATTTTGGATCACTCTTATGTTTCACTGTAATTACAGTAGTCCACACTATCTGTTTGGGGCACTCTTCTGTTTGCCTGTAATTACAGTATTACCACAGTATCTACTTAGAGGCACACTTCAGTTTGTCTGTAATTATAGTAGCCACAGATGCCTGTTTAGAACACCCTTCTGTGTGACTGTAATTATGGTATCACCACAGTGTCTGTTTCAGGCACCTTCTTCTGTTTGTCTGTAATTTTGGTAGCACCACAAATGCTTATTTGGAGCCCTCTTCTGTTTACTGTAATTACGGTAGCACTACAGATGCCCATTTGGAGAACTCATCAGTTTGAGCGTAATTATGGTAGTACCACAAATGCCAGTTTGGAACACTCTTCCATGTGACTGTAATTACACAAGTTTCACAAATGCCTGTATGGAGCACTCTTCTGCTTGACTGCAATTCTGCTGCATTACAAATGCCTCTTTGGAGCACCCATCTCTCGTTCACCTACAATTACGGTAGCACATTTCGAGTCCTCTTCTGTTACATTGCAATTATGGTATTTTCATGGGTGCCTGTTTGGCCACTCTTCTGTTTGACTGTAATTATGGTATTGTCACAGAAGCCTGCTTGGAAAACCATTCTGTTTGACTGCAATTATGGTAACAACATGAATTCAGTTTCGATTGCTCTTCTGTTTGACTGTAATTATGGTAGCACCATAGATGCCATTTGAAATACTCTTCTGTTTGTAATTAGGGTAACACCACGAAGCTCATTTGGAACAGTCTCTGTTTGACTGCAATTACAGTAGCACCATGAATGACTGCTCAGAGCTCTTCAGTCTGACTATAATTATGGTAGTGCTATTTTATTTATTTATTTAAGTCTCGGATTGCACATACCTTTGAGCTAAGAGCTCTTTACAAAGGTTCCACATCAGTAGAAAGGACAACAGATTAAACAGGACAGTAAAATGCGGTACAATAAAGTGTAAACAGGAAGTACAAAACTCATAATGGACACAAAATCATAATGGACAGTCAACGTAAAACAACAGAGACACATTATGGTAATCAGTTTCAGGCACAGGAAAATGCATACAGTACATTGATATCGGCCAGCAGGCTTTGTCAAGACAAACAGGCACAGGGTGTAGGAAGGGATGTGGGAGGGTGGGCTGGGAAGAGTAAGAGAGGTGGGTGGGAGTGGAGGACATGAGGAGAGGTGGGGCAAGGGAGGGAAGAAGGGTGGAGAGAGGGCTGGGGATGCAGGGAGGGTAGAAGGCAAGATTGTTAAGTTACTATGAAACAGGTTGAGTGCTAAGGTTGAGGTTGGGAAAACAGGGTTAAGGGAGACAGTCACAGGTGCTAGCTGTAGAGAGTAAGTGACCAAGCTTGACTTTGAACGGGCCCAGCTTATTTTCGGAGGTGATGTCACTGTTGAGAGAATTCATCCAGAGGGGGGCCCTGTAGGTGAATGATCATTGACCCTGGTGGTTCAGCAAATGAGGGACCTGTAGGAGCTGAGAATCAGAACCTCGGCGAGCGGGATTACGAGGGGGCTTAGAAGATCTTGTACCCAGCTGGCAAGAGGCCTAAGGTTATTTTCTGGCCATCAGGCAAGTTTGATATTTGATGTGATTTTTATTCTGTAGCAAACCAGTTAGGACATAGAGGTTACACGTGTGGGTGAGATGGTGGGCTCCTGGGACGAGACAACATGCCTTGGTAAGGCAGTGGGGGGTCGCGAGAGAGGCGGTATCAGTCGCAGAGCCATAGATGATCAGTCCATAGTCAATTATAGAAATAATAGAGCTCTGCACAGCTATCCTTAAGGCTTTAGGGTCAGAGATTGCCTGTGTCTGTAGAGTAGACCTGTGCTAATATTTACAGCGTTAGAAATGTTATCTATATGCATCCCATATGATAGGTTACTGTCTATGGTGACTCCAAGATACTTAAAAATGCACCTGTTTGAGGGCAGTACCAAGGCAGTTAGGGATAGTCTGAGGATGTTTCCTGTGCTTATTATGGAGCTGCTGAAGAGCATAAGCTTAGTTTTCTTTATAGTTTAGTACCAACTTGTGATGACTAAACCATTTCTCTACCAAGGCAAATCCAAGTTGTAGCTGGTTCTCAAGGGGTATAAGGTCTGGGTAAGTTGTGTAAATTATGGCATCATCTGTAGACTAGGATTTGTTCAGGGCAGGGCTTGGGAGACTGTTTAGGAAGAGACTAAATAGAGTGGGCCCAGGATGGACCCTTGAGGAACCCCAGAGTGAACAGGTCTTGAGTCAGAGAGGATGTCGGCAATTTTGACTTGTTGAGTGCGGTCCAGATAACTTTTAAACAAGGCAGTGGAGTCAGAGAAGAGCCCTGCATTAAGTATGTTCCAGTAGTAGGGGTGATGGACCATGTTGAATGCTTTGTCAAGTCGATGAAGGCAGCACCAACTAATTGACCATGGTCCAGGGAGCTGTGTATAGAACAGGTGAATTCCACAAGGGCTGAGGTGGTGCAATGCCCTTTTCTGAACCCATGTTGTTGGGCACATTGGATCTTATGTTTGTCAAGATAATCAGTAAGCTGGTCAGCTACAATGCGTTCAAGAGCCTTGGAGAAAGGTGGTAATATGAAGATAGGCCGGTAGTTCACGTGAAGAGTCCTGTCTCCACTTTTGTAGACCGGGGTAACCGTGGCTGATTTTCATTTACTGGGGAACTGTGCAGTCTGAGTGAGAGGTTAAAGATCCTGGTTAAAGGCACTCACACTTCTCAAGGGTGAGGGCAGCAGTTTGAGGTCAAGGGAGTCTCCACTGTGTTTAGATTTGCCAGTTGCTTTACGGATGTATTTTTGGGCTTCATGCAACAAGACTTATTTGAAGTAGAATGGCGGGTGACTGATCATTGGGAAAGCTTACAGGATTGGCCGAGGTGACATCTGCATCAAAAAGTCAGGTGGAAGAACACTGCTAAGGTCCGTGAATGCGCTATTAAAGGTATTGGCAATAGTTAGAGGTTCCAGAGTTGGAGTCCCATCAACGCCCAGTAAAGTGGGTGATGTTTTTTTTCCCTGTAACCTCTTGATATTATTCCAGAAAGCTTTACCACTGCCCCATGTGTCAGTAAGCACTCCCTTGTAGTATTTATTTTTTCAAGGTGGATGGACCTTGTGCAATCAGTCCATGCTCTTTTGTATTTTTGAATGTCCGATTGTGTGCTGGTGGCTCGAGCCCAATGCCAGAGTGGTCCCTAGATTTCATATGAGCTAATAAGTCTGCAGAGAGCCAGGGGCTGCAAGGGCCTTTGACTTTCGATTTTGTAGCGGAACATGGGTGTCTAGGCAGCATTAAAGGTGCTGATGAGATAATCAAACACCATGTTGACATCCTCGTAGCTGTCGATGGGAGTCGAATCTGCACTCTTAGGGAGGGGATTTGAGGGTTCAAGATGACCTAGTGATAGACCCTGCTGGTGACTGTCTTTGGTGGAGGTTTGCAGAATTTGTTTGTCCATGTTCAGATGACTGGGAATGGTCACTGAACGTGTCCGGAAGGACTGTAGTGTTAGTAATGTGATCAGGATGACTGGTTAGGACCCAATCCACTAGGCTGCTTGTTCCCATTTTGTAGTTGGATCTAGTTTGGGAGTTAACCAGCTGGGATGGCTGTTTGGAACAGTCTTCTGTTTGACTGTAATTACAGTAGCACCATGGATAACTGTTTGGAACAGTCTTCTGTTTGACTGTAATTATGGTAGCACCATATATGCCTGTATGGAGCAATTATCGTAGCACCACAGATGCCTGTTTGGAGCACTCTTCTGTCTGACTGCAATGACAGCACCAGGATGCCTATTTGGAGCACTGTTCTGTTTGCACTTAATTACGGTAGTCCCACTGTGTCTGTTTGGAGCACTATGCTGTTCCTGCTAACCCTACCTGACACATGCGTTTCTAACAAAAACAGTAGTGATTTTAAAAGTTTCAGCTCTCCTTTTCCTCCTTGATGGACAGAAGTACCTTTCATTAATTTTTATGGATAATTAGAAAATAACAGTTTAAAGAAAAAATGGCAAGGCCCCATACTGGCAGTTTTATTGTTTCTTAGGTCAACTTGTGGTAGCAACTTATGCCTCAAAAATAACCATAAATGCACTTAGTTAATTTAGTGTGAGTAGTTAAAAGTGTTGCTTCCATTCACCTCGATTACAGATCCACAAAAAATCACGCATTATTTTGTCCTCCCTAGCTCTGCCCTTGTCACGGCTACTCGTATACACGATATCAGTGCTGTTCTGTGATAGACCAGTAGGGGGTTTGTGAACATTGAGCAACTCGTACCATCCCTCCTGGAGCTGAGAAGATTGCTGATCTCTGCAATGAGTTTGTTCCCCAGCCGGCCCCAGTTTGGGATCCCAAGGCTTAAACACAAACATCTGGTCTCCTGAAGTGGCGAGACATACAGTAAAGACTGCGTTTTGGTAACTTTGCATGGCATTAGCAACTTCGTCACAGCCCAAAGCTATGATCTGTTTCAAACTGGCTTTTAGAATGCTCAGTTGCATTCTGATGCATTGCTAATTCAGTGCCTGTGATATAATGCCTTTTCCAAATGAAATGTAAAATTCACTGACAACTCATTTAAAACTCACTACTGTCCCTGCTGTCAGTGCATTTGCAGCTCAAATCACAGCTCATTACCAACCAAATATAAAATTACTGCAATGTATTCTGTACTGTACTGGTGTCATTCCTCTGGACTAGTCATAAAACACCACCTTTGGAAATCTGGCTCTGGTAGCCCAGTGACTGCAAGCAAAGGAAATAAGGCAATCATCGTGTACTCAACAATATAACCCACTGCTAGGCAACATCCCACACATAGCCATATACACAGGTGTGCCTATACCTATTAGCAACTCATAAAGGGCCCTACGACACAAGGGTACCCACTAGTGCCTCACAGACAGATCTGTGTCCTCATGTGGCTTGTCACTAAAATGCCACCCCATTAATAAAATAGCTTAATGAATGTCGCTGTATGGGGAATGTATGTACCACCCCATTTGCTTTAATTCAGCAGACTAAATACAAGTCTAATTGTTCACTAATATGTACAGCACCATCTCAGATATGTAACCTTTGATCCTTTACCTGGGAAATCCAGCAGAGGCCGGGTTGTGGTTGGGATGCCCCTGCTGGCCAGCTTAGGAAGTGGAACTGCGTCAGGGTGCGTGTTTCTTGAGAGTGGACATTCTTCAGGTAGAAGCTTGGACCAGGAAGTCCTCACACCAGATGTGTTCAGAAACCAGGTTTACCTGAAAGGAAGCAGGAAGTAGAGTTTTTTTTGTGGACAGAACATTTGGTTTCATATAGGGCATATCATACATGTATCACAGAACCCTTAGATACCCATAGTGCAGGGACTATATGGCATTCATGCATCAGCCATTAAATAAGAGATAACGATGACATGAGGCAAAATTGCCCTTTTAGGCACGAGGCATATCCAAATGTCCCAACCACTTTAAAAGTGCATTATTTCTTCATGACCACACATCCTGGAGTGTGTTATCCCACTTATAACATGAGCTTTTATTTGTTAAAAAATATGTAGTTCAGGTGAGATGTATGATTACTAGGAAATAATAAATGGTCATGTGACATGTTTCAACCAATGAGATTATAGTTCAGTGCTTCCTTCAATTGGTGCCATCAGGAAAGCTCCAGATCCCAAACTACCCACAGATCTGGCTGGCTTTCCTCAGGAAGTTTACTTCTAAGGTCAGAGAGCATCTTAAAGAGCTCATGACCAAACACGTCAATTAAAACTGCATAGCTGGCCTGGCAGATGTCCCAGGATGCAGTGGAGTAAACCTTTGTCCAAAGAGGTCATGCTTCTTGGAATACTTGTCTAACTCACTTGGTACCTTGGCCTTGTGGAAAACTACATCTGCCACTAACTCCTCCAGAGATGGATGATGCAAGTAGCAGGACAGTCCATCCAGGGGACTGCATACTTGTGGATCCATATGACACAGAGGAGGTTGGCCAAAGGCTGGGTGCTACCAGGATCCAATATGGCTGAGGAAATAGGGAAGTCCACCCTGGTGAAGAATCCCACCAAGGTTATCCATTAGCAGGTACGTCTCCCTCTTCTGGACCTCCTTCAGTGGACTTCAAGAGCCATGTATATTTGATCCTTGAGGGCTGAAAATGTGGCCTGGTCCCTTGCCAGGGACCTGTGGGCAACAGGTCACTGTCCCATTGACACAGGGTTAACAGAACAGGTGTAGCATCCAAATAAACACCAGAAAGAAAGCGTTGGACATGGACATGGAGTATGGATGACCCTCTCTGATGGGATGACCACCGAAAAGAGATGGGGAAGTCTGGATCAGGATCTCCAATCCTTAGTCAGAGCACCCACATCCAGATGAGGAGGAGCAGGAGGAGGAGGTGGAGGCTCCACCTGGATAGGTAACTGCAGAACAGATGGCAGACCCAGAAGGGAGTTGATGGATGCCTGACAAGGGCAGGGACAAAGGAAGAAAACAGAAAAGTTATTTGCACTGGTTGCCATCAATGACGACGCCTAGTACCTCTGGGATCCCACCCCATGTGGATTCCTGCTGGCGTGACAGTAGGTGGAGGGATGATGGGACTGGGGAACTGGGGTAATGGCCTGAAACAGGTATGGCAGCAACTGGAGGCCAAAAAGCTTTTGTGCAAGAAAGTGGAAAGATGAAGGTAAATCACAAAACCTTTCATCCTCCTGAGGAGTAGGCAGGTCCATCGATACTCTTCCTCCACCAACAGAAGCTCCAGGAGCAGTATGTCATTGCTAGCCACTTCTGTCTCCAAGGCCTTCAACTGCACCACCCAATGGCTTGCACCCTGGTGGGTTGCCCGAAAGACCCACAGCTTCCACTCCTTGAATGCCAAAGCATGCATGACCTGACACATGGGTTAATGTGCCATGTCGAGACTACGGCCTCAACAGGAAATGCAGGCATTATGGATGTTGGTCACGGACATCTTGCACCTGTGCAGAACACATATCTTAAACCCTGGCCTTTTCTCTATTCCATGGCATAGTTTGATGATGTAGCAGGAGCCACAGGAAAGGATGGTGAAAGCAAGTAAAAGTTTAAAAATGACAACAATCAAAATACTGCTTGAAGAGAAGCCAAAGCCTCAATCACTACAGAGCCATAAGGGAAGAGACATGTTGTTTCCAGGAGAAGGGATATGAGTGCAGTGGGGGAGCTAGAGGATCACATGGTTGGGTGGTAGGAGGGTCAAGCTCTGGTGACCGAGCATGCTCAGTGGATGGCTGCCCAAGTTTGGATCATGAACTGAATCTAGGTAGCTAGAATTAGGAATTTCTCCGCAGCTCCAGCACAAACACTGACTACACTGTCAGCACCAGATATGAACTCAAGTCCCCGGAGTGGGTCTTCATACCAGAACATGACGTGAGAGTGACACCAACGAAACCTAACATAAATAAACACTGTTAAAAATAAAAGGCAGTACATAAGAAGAACAGCAGCAATACTGAGGTAGTACAGTGCAGTACATGAAAGAAGACACTTTACAGTACCTCATATATGTGGTACAGGAAGATCCTTCATCAGGCCAGTATCTGTCACACTGCTTCACTCCATCCTCCAGCAGTGGGGACAGCATAACAATCACTGTACAGCCATTCTCCCATACCATCTAGAAATTGAAAACATGAACGGTCAGCCCTATAGCCCCATCAAAGAAGATGACCCACCATGGCAGGTCATGCAAGCCCCACTCAAACAGAAAAATACCCTATTTTTCATGGTTTCTTAATAGCCATGAAGCCTGAGTCCTTGTTCGCCCCTGAGTTTGGTCTGTCCTCCTAGACAGCTACCCTCTCTCCTAGCAACCCATACTGACCATCTCCTAATATACATTATATACCAGGAAGCATGAACAAATCAATCCAATTCACAAAAACATACAATGGCTTCCTGGCCCATGTTTTCAAAACCCTATGTCCACATGAGCGGAAGATGCAAGTGGTCCAAAATAAAGACTGTATATGCATCGCTGGATGCAGGGGGCCATGGAGTAAATTGGCTAGGCCCTTTTAAAGGTCTAGCCTGACTTAGCTCTTGACACAAGATACACCCAAAGCTGGATGCACGCTGCCCTAAATGAATGTGGCTTTGAACACAGTGCCTGCTGCAGCCAGACAGCCTACAGGCAATGGATGCAGCGGGTGCTGTCAGACCCAAGTTCATATAGTAGATGTACCTCCATCTCAGTCTCAAAAAGTCCTGCCCTTGGTCTCTTTCCATATCCGATACAAGACTGCCCTATTGTTTACAACTATAGTTTCATAGTGGTTACGAGTCTTAGCCTGAACAGCCCATAGAAGACTCGACTCAAGAGACTACCAAATGGCATATTTTTATTTCCCATTTCTAAATCCAATAACCTCTTGAATCTATCCATAGATGAACTCATAACTACCTTTTCAGGAAGTCTATTCCAGATTGAGACCACTCTTTGATTAAACTAGTACTTTCTCATATCTGTTTTAACGTTCTCACCTTTTAATTGATATTGATGGAACCTGCTACATTTGGTAGTAACTAGATTCAAACCAAGTAGTTCCATAAGATCAGGTTTGTTTAAAGCATTAAATACAACACACAGATCACCTCTAGCTCTCCTGTATTTTAAGCTATAGAGCTTGAGTGACATTAATCTATTTGTGTAATCCATGCCTTTAACCTGGTTAATACATCTGGTTGCTTTTCTTTGCACCCTCTTCAACATATCGATTTTCTTTGCTCTGTGTGGGGCCCAAAATTGGACACAATACTCCAAATGGGGTCTAACAAGCGATATATACAAAGGGAAGAATGAGCTTTTGTCTCTACTTTTATGTTTCTGAGAATAACAGTTTAGTATATTACTAGCCCTGTTTACAGCTGATTTACATTGATCTTATGATGTCTGGGACGAATTAACTAAAACACCCAAATCTCTCCACATCAGATGCTGGGATCTCAAAGTTGTTAATAAAGTAGCTAGCTTTTATATTTCTAATGTAATATACTGCATTTCTCCATATTCAACATTAGGCCAGTCCTACTAATCCAGTCGCAGTAGAGAATTTATTTCTGTTTGCATCTTAGACACATCACCCCCATTATTGATAATACTCAGTATTTTAGCATGATCTGTGAATTTAGAAATCCAGCAGGCACTGGATGTTTTCAAAGGGCAACAAAAAAACTGAATAAAATGGGTCCCAGGACTGAACCCTGTGGCACCCACTTGTCACAGGAGCCAAAAGGAAGACTGTCCCGCTATTGTCACCTTTTGTTGCCGGTTTTGTAACCAAGCATTTATCCATTTTGCTAACTTGCTATCAAGTCCAATATCTACAAGTCGCTCTATTAGTAGATCATGTGGAAGGGTATCAAATGCCTTTGAAAAATCTACATAGAGAACTTCTACTGATAATCCTGCATCAAGGACTGTAGTAACATGATCAAAGAAATATAACAAGTTAGTCAGACAAGATCTACCAGCTTGAAATCCATATTGGTCAATGTCTATCATGCCTACAGCCTCAAGGTGGTTACATATGTGATCCTTAATTACACCTTCCATGATCTTACTTACCACGGAGGTTAGGCTTATAGGTCTGAAATTAGAGCACTTTGTCCAAATCCCTTTTTATGAAGAAGAGTTATTGATGCATTCCTCCATGCCTGAACTACTGAACTATTGGCCAATGAATCATTTAGAATGTTTACTAAAGGCCCTCCTAAAATGTCCACTAGATTTTTCACTAAAAGGGTGGATATTATCAGGTCCTGAGTTTATGAGTATTTAGCTCCAATAGTCTTGCATGAATGTCGCTGTCTGAAATTGTGATACTATCATCAGGTAGTTTAACTTCGTTTTGCTCCCAGTTATCTAGTGATATATATCTGTTTTGTTTTATATATACTAGCAAAAATGTGTTAAATTCAGTGGTACTTTCTTTTCCATCAGTTAATGTTTGTCCATCCACCAGGGCACAGTACAACCCCTAGACAATTTTAATATAACCAAAGAAGGACTTCTTATTATCCCTTATTTAAGTAGCTAAAAGAACCTCATATTTTCTTTTGCAGTTGCAACTGTTTTTAAATTCCTTACATTTAGACTTATATGCCTGATATGTATTTGGTGTTGGATTATTGTTATACCTCATGTAAGCTCTTTTCCAAAGATTTATTAACTTTGTAATATATTTATCTTCCCATTTTGTTCTTGTTTGGTCCTTCCTCGTCGTCCTCCCTTCTTTCCCAGGAAACATTCCTTTTCTCTCTTGCTGATGCTGCCTCTTCATAAATCTTACTATTTTGACTGGCACTGATGGTTATACTTTATTTTTGTTAGTCTGTCCTTCAATTTATTATATTGTTGCAAAACTGCATTCTTGCTGTATTTGTTAGTATTACGATTGTTGCTGTTATTTCAGTATTGTTCCTGTTCTTCATTTACTCAAATTCACTTCAAATTTTTATTTTTTATTTATTTTATTTTAGTCTCTGGTAACTGGGTAAGGCCATGTAGGCACAAGTGCCTGTTTTCAGAGGCGACCTGGGAAGCACCGGGCAGTTAAGTGACTTGCTCAGAGTCACACAGTATGCAAGTGGAGGTTGTGAGAATCAGACTCAGGTCTGGTCTCCTGGATGTATCAAGCTCGTTCACACTCGTTCCTCTAACCTCTAGGCTATACTGCCAGCCCATTTTGTTCTTTTTATATCCTGCACAGCAATTTATTACACTCGATGTGAAAGATGCAATATAAAATAATATTTCATTGTCTTATTTTATACAAACCAATCCTAATGAAACCCATAGCATATGACAAAAAAAGCAAAATATATCAAAAATGGCTATCCATCTGTATATGTAGTGTAGGGATTATATTTATTTAAAGCATCTTTCTTGGTGCTACAAAGTACAAACGTGGCCTCTCTTACCTCAATGGAGCTCCACCACAATGTTTAAAAATGTTTTCTGTTAGCCCCAAAGTAAGGGAAACAATCAAAATATGCCCCAAGGGCTGGCAGCATGATCGCTTTCCACTTCCTGACTCTGTGATCCATCCACATGCGCCAACATTTTTAATTTATTTTATTTATTTGTTAAAATGTTTCACCAGAAGGCACACTGAGCAACAAGTTGCTTGTCTCCTGTTGCAACCTGGGGAGTAGGGAACATAGGGAGTGTGAACAGAGGTATGGTACAATAACATAATATAGCATTAAAGTTACACACAGATACATACAATACAATCCAGTGAACTGTACAGAGATAATAAAATAGGGAATGCTAACAGTTTTGGTCAAGGAGCTGGGTGGAGAAACATCAGAAAATAATTACAGTAATTCAGCCTTTGCTAGAGAATACAAATAGTAAGTAACTCTCTAGCTGGTTAGGGATGATGGAATGGAGTAAATTATTATATAGCTAGGTCAAGTGCAGAGGAGTAACTTCACACAGTACAATGTCCAAGTAAGCCCTGAAGTGGAATAGTAGGTGAAAAAAATAGATTTGGGCAATGGTGAAAAAGGGCTGGGTAATGAGAGGTGGGGAGAAGAAGGGGAGTAATAAGAAGAGATGGGGGTAGGGGGATAGAGACAAAGCAACGTTAACTCTATGAGGATAAGAGTATGCAACCAGGGGTGAATAATGCTAGAAAGAGGAGGGGATGTAGCATAGAAGGAGAAGTGGGAGGAGAGAGGCAGAGGGGTGAGGATGAGGGTGGAGATGGGAGAGGGAGACTTGCCAGTTCAAACCCCTTTAGAATGTTGAGAACCCTGCCAGAGAATGAAGCAGGCATGGAAAGGTGAATTTAAGTGCCAATGGAGGTGAGACATTAAGGAGTTGGGCGGGAGGTAGAGCTTTATTTGGGGAGTGAGGACTGGGTATGACATGCTAGAAAACCTGGTGTTTCAGGGTGGCTGGACTCTGAGGGGGATAGGACAGACAAGACGGAGGAGATGGGGAAAGGAGATAGAGGTCCTGAAGAAGAGTAAGGAGGGAGGTCTGCTGGGATCTGACCCTCCCAGATACTGAGTAGCCCTGCCTGCACTAGGTAGAGGTAGAGGCATGAGGAAGGAAATGGGCAATAGGTAGCTAGGGAGAGTAGACAAGGAGGAAGCAGAATAGTAGGAGGAGAGACTGATCTCTCCCTAATGCTGAGTACCCTGCCTGCATAAAGCAGTGGTAGAAGTGCAACAGGATGGACGAGAAAGCAAGTAGTAGGCAGTTGGGGGAGAGGGAAGTGGGGGAGGTTACAGTGAGGACAGAGGGATTTGTAAGGAGTGAATAAGGGAGAATGGTAGAAGAGTAAAAGGAGATATACTTAGGGTACAGGAGGTTGGGGGAATTAAGGAGGTTGAAACAGGTGCAGTTTTATGACATTCTATAGGGAAGTAGTATAGTATTTGCATTCACTTGAATGAGCCTCTTTCAAAGCTAATTCAGATTGTTTATATTTTAACTGATGCTAGGATTCAGCTGACAAGGTTCCTATTAGTAGAATCTTGGCATCAGTTGGTACAAAAACCTAATCTGAAATCAGGAAATCAGCTTTGAAAAGACACTCCATTCATGAATGGAGCACACCCACACTCTCCTTTAGAGAAGTCACAAAATGTTGGAGATAGTTGAACCTTTGCATCAATTGCTATAAAAACTCAATTTGAAATCAGGAAATCAGCTTTGAAAAGATGCTCCACTCAGGTGAATGGAACACATCCACGCTCTTCCTAGAGACATCACAAACGTTGGAGCATGGGCAGATCAGACAGTCAAAGAAACGGAAGGGATCATGCTGCCAGTCCTTGGGGGCAAATTATGATCCCTTCCTTCTTTGGGGCTATAAGAAAACATTTTAAACATTGCACTGGAGCTCCCATTTAGGTAAGCGTGTACCATATTTTTACATTTTAGCAGGAAGAAAATGCAGGAAAGGTTGATTTTAATGGAACGTATTAAGCTTATCAGTTTTAAAATATGAAATACAGTAGGAACTCCTTCCTTTGAGGCCATAAGAAGGCAATTTTGTACCCATTGCCCTCTGGTAGAGAAGGGATTGTAATTTGGCACTGAGAAGGCAGCTAGGTAATCCTTCAACTTCCTGGTGTACCCACCAACTCATTGGTGTACCCACCCACCACCATCCTCAGACATGCTGTGATGTGTAAGCAGGGTGAGTGTGAGGGCACGCTCCATTGAAGTGAATAAGGTTGTTTTAATTTGCATATTTTTAAATGTTACACTCTATTTGTCATAAATCAAAGCCATTCTTTTACTAATAAGGGCTTAGTTAGTTAAGTGTTGGCACTGATTTGTGCAAACGCTATAATTACAGATCTCAAGACATGTACCACAAATACACTGTCATCAACAAAATATTAGAATTCTCCATTACAAAGTGCTCGAACCCGCTTAAGAAAGACTTCTCTCTTTTAAAGAAGTTAAATGTAAACAGTTGGTCATGAATTGCAGGTAAACGTTTTCAGATCTTTGTAGGTCCGTATGAATGGGATCTTCATTCCTGACTTGCTCTTCTATAAAGGAGTGCTAGATCATCACCTTCAGGAATTTCTGCATAACATCACCACCAGGTATCAGCATTTTCATTTTAAATCAACTTTTGGAAGCCATCCAAAGCAAAACAAAACTCCCTTGTTCACTACCAGGCTATAGCCTGATGCACATTAGGTCGTGTGTCAGTTCACTGTCTGACACACAAGGGATTTATATCAAGAATTGAAGGGCTATCTCTTATGTTTTTTACAGAGAAAATGACTGTCTATACTTTAAGGGGCTTTTCTGGGGGTGAGCCTGCTATTGGTGCTAGTCCTTGCGGCAAACATTTCACTGGAGGAACCTAGACGGAGGATAGGCTCTATGATGGGACATCCTTCAAATACTCCAACCTCCTGCTTAGCTCTGAGTGAATCACCCTGGACTTTGGTTTTGGAAGCTTTTTGGACTGCAAGGCTGGAGTACTATCTACAATTCCAATCTTTCCACGGAACTAAGAGATACAGGTATTGGCTAAAGTATGAAGTGCTTGAGTTATGAATACACTTACTAAGACTTGCAAGGTTGGGTGATGTTGAAAGTAACCCTGAACCGAATCTGAGTCGAACCCATCCATCACTCCTCAGTGGAACATGGCCAAGGGATGAAGATGGCACATATGAGCATCAGGAGTCTTACGGCTAATTTTGTGGAACTGGAAGCATGGGTGACACAATATTCCCTGACATACTTAGGTTACAGGCGTGGTTGAAGCTGAATATTCTGGACACCATCTGCGCAATAAATGGCTATAAGCGTCAGCAAGGGATTGCTACTCCTCCAAGGGGGTTGACCTATACGCCAAGGGTCATAGCGATAACTGCAAAGCCTATGGACATAACTGGTTCTTTGGAGGCCCTTCAAGCAGTTCTGACTCTTGTAACACCCAAAAATCAATCTAATATGTGTCTACAACCACCCAAAGTGGCATCACTGGCTTAACTAACCTTATGGATCACCTAGCATCACATAAGATAAAAAGTGAACTCCTCCTCATGGGATTTCAACCTGGACTGGACTGTGAAATACTCGAGACTGTATGATGCCACGCTCAGCAAGTTGCACCTGACTCAGCTAATAAAATGTCCAATGAGGCCATCACAATGGGGAGGCCACAACTCTCTCCTGGACCTGATTGCCACAGACAGAGCTGACCATATTCAAGGCTTGGGCATTCTATCCGATGCTATCAGTGACCATACCCTAGTTTATTGCATATGGAGGACACACATCCCAAAGCCTCCCCCAAAGAAATACACTTTCAGAACTTTTCCAAAATTAACATCTGTAAGCTACATATGGATCTCCACCACACCGACTGGTCCCCAATTTAACAAACAGATGATGTTGACATTGCTCTATCCTACCTTGTAACCACCCTACAGGAATCTCAAAATAAGTACCTTCCCATGAAAAGAAGGAGGGTCCGAGGTTCAGCAACAAGATGAGTGAATAGTGAGATCTGACCAGCATGAGAAGCAGGGACAAGACCTGGGTTGCTGCAAAAAAAGCATCCTACAAGCTGACTGGGATGAATATAGTAGGCAGAGGAACACATGCAAGAGAGTAGTTCAGGCAGCAAACAGGGCTTACTCTCTTAAGCTACAACAGAAATCGCAACGATGCGGCGTGGTTCTGGAACCATATTAAGACTTTCTTGGAACAAGGTGGATGCTCAATGATCACTGTTAATGGTGCCAACTGCAACAACATCTTTACCATTGTGAACGCCCTAAACATCCACTTCTCCAAACTTTCAGACTATGAGAGGCTAACCAGTCAACCCTTTGTCTCTCCAACTGTGTCCCCAGCCTAGGCCTCTACTTCATTTAGTTTTAAGCAGGTTCCCATGCTTGAGGTTCTGAGACTTTGAGGAAACTACTTGAGCATGAATCAGGGATCAGATGACCTACTACCAAGATTCCTTAAACTAGCAGCCCCTGTTATAGCAGCACCAGTTGGCAGGATCTACAACCTTTCCATCAGTACACGGAAGTACTGCCTCTCTGGAAGATAGTGCAAGTTGTCTCCAGCCATAAGAAAGGGGACACAAAAGACATGAACAACTATTGCCCAACTGCAATATTATCAGCACTAAACAAAATTCTTGAAAACTAGTAGCCAACCAAGTCACGGACTACATTCAGCAATACAACCTTTTCACCCCTGCCCAACATGGTTTCAGGAAGGGGCACATGTACCCACGGCACTTATCAAACTCACTAATGACATCAAGCTATCGATGGATAAAGGGCTATACACTGGAGTGATTTTGTGGATTTAACTAAAGCGTTCGACCTGGTGAATCACACATTGCTACTAGATCACGCTGAGCCACACTTGGATTCTCCCAAGGCTCTTCAACATGGTTCAGCAGTTACCTATCTGGTCAGACACAGTGTGTTCAGATTGACAATTGCAAATCTGATTTCTTTCCTGCCAGCATCAGTGTGCCACAAGGCTCATTTCTCGGACCACTACTTTTCTCACTGTTTGTGAATAGGCTGCCTCAAATGTCGAGCACTTCCTTTACCATTTTATATGCAGATGATATGATGTTATACACCAGTGCCAAGGAGATTGCCTCCATTAATACCACACTTGAGTTGGACTTTGCCTGTCTATGTAAGTGGCTAGTTCAAAACAAACTTCTTCTGAATACCCCAAAAAGGTGCAATGCTGTTTGGATCAGCACCAAGGGTCAAAGCCAGCTCTGCAACATTAGCCATACATGGCTCGGATGACTCACTCCTGGATTTAGTGGATCTTTCAGATACCTGGGTATAACCATCGACCCTTCATTGATTTAGCCTCCATATCACTAACACTTGTAAGGCAGTCAATATCAAGTTGGGGCTGGCCTACAAAGTCAAACATCCTTAAACTCTAAGGAAAAATTTGCGATCCATGAAGGTGCTGCTACATGAGCCTGACTTATGGAATCACTTACTATAAAGATGCGAACAAGGGACTATTGCAGAAGTGGGACACCTGTTATAATAGTATCTGTCACTCACTATCAGTACCTAGGTGCACCTACCGTTGCATACTTTACTCTGGTCTGAGCTGGCTCTCTTCTGCCTCTTACCGAGTCTATACCACAGGATGCACAACTGACAGTATCATCTGAACTGGAACACCAATGTCACTTGCATGCTTGATGAACCCAACCCATCAGACTTACCTGCTGAGATCCACCGAAAAGTCACTCCTTAATACACCCAAATGTGCCACTATGATGGGTGAGCATGCATTTGTGATGTCTGCCCCAAAGCTACGGAACTCCTGCCTTCAACTGTGAGGCACCCACCGCGCACCTGATCTTTTAAAATGAGTCTGTGCCTGCCTGCCTCCTGGCCTCTGACACATGCACTTGTGACTCAACCCCTGGGAGGACACCTAGTTAGGCTTCCTTTGCATGGCCCTTCAGCACATATTTAGGCACTTATCATTCTCACCGCATTTAAATAGCAGGCAAGGACAGGCTGTGAGGTATCCCACAGTGAGACTGTCTGGAATAGTTTCTCTATTTACTTATACCATATGGTCTGTCTCCTTGAAACTGTATTGTGTATTCCCTGTATTGATGGGTAGCCTAGTGTAATGTCTACTTTCTCCTGTACAGTAGGTATCACCGTGTCTGTCTATACTGTAATGTGTTTGTCCCAAGTCCGTATTATGTAATAGTAACCATTGTGATGTGATGTGCATTTACCTATGTCTGTAACTCTCCCAGGTCAGTGATTAAAATAGGCAATTTCTTTGCCTAAGCACTTACCAGTAATCAAACACTAAATAAATGAATACATTTGTGCATTAATCTTATAGTATGCTTATCGTTAATTACAGTATGCAAATTTAACATCTCAGTATGTGCTAAGCCATAAGAAGTTTCTTACATGAAAGGCCAATATAATAGGAGGTCTTATGTCTAGAAGAAACCAACCCACCAACTTCTCAAATCACCATAGTGTGCATTAAATTTTGCACCCAAGCCAAAGTGGCAGGCCTTGTTCACTGCTTTTTCAACTCTTGGCAGTGCACTGTCAGATGTTCCAGAACAGAGGAGCATGCCATAGTAAACTACTGCAAATATGAAGAAATTGGCAACCTCTGTTCTCTGAGAACCTTGAAGTAAAATTGATTTTGTTTCTGTGTAATGTTCAAATTTTGCAGGGACAGATTTTAGTAAGTTGTCAGTAGATCTCATGACAGGGCATTGCCAATGTACTGTCAAAGGTATTTAAAACAGCTAATGTGCCATATTTATCACTCCTTACTCTAGTATTTTAACTGTTAATTCAGGAAAATATCTTAATTTTGATTTGCTTCTAAAAATCATCAATGTTTCCTTTTTTCACATTCATAGCTGATTTATTTTGAAAGCATCATTTCTGTTCCTGTTCAAAATCACCCTGGATATTCAACAGTGTGGATAAGCAGTCATCTCGGAAAAATAACTGCATTTTCAGATATTGCATTTAGTATGAATGAATGATGATAACGTCAGCCTCTGGTAACACCTGATGGGCTGACCAACAGGCCAATCAAGTGTTAGTATAAGAGGATGTCATTCATACGTACTAGTTGGGACACGGGACTGAAGCGAGCATGATGGTCACAACACTGCAGGACACTACGTGTACCTATGGCTAATATCCTTAGAATTCAGGTGGGAGCTGGGTGCTAGAGAGTGAGTAGGGTGGGTGGGTCATCATTTGCACTTTGTGGTCATGGTAGTTGATGAGATTAGGGGAGGTAGGAGGTTCATGATTTGGCATGGGTGGAGTGGGATTATTTGCAATTTATTATTATGTGCTGCAGCTTTGTAACTAAAAAGGAGACATCGCCCCAAAAATGCAGTCAGTAGAGATCACGCCGCAATCAGCCATCACACCATTATATCAGTTTTATGCATAAATGTGTGAGGCAAACAGAATGCTCCTGCAAAAGCAGACCCAACATGCCAGCATGTGAAAGCACATAACTACACCATGCCATAATGTCTCGACATCACAAATGATGTCTTCCTCTGAGAGTGGGACATCTCAAACAACCACGTTTAAATAACCAAACTAAAGACAGATAACATTTAGAGACAGACAAAAGCAAACAGCCACCAAGACAAAGAGTGATCCCCAGTGAAAAGTCCCCTCCTCCTCCTTCTTTACTTTTCACCGGGACTTTTCACTATGACGTTGAAATGGTAGGGGTCACGCGAGTCACACGTGTGGTCACGCCGGCATGATGGGTCCACTTTTGTAGGAGAATTCTGTTTGTCTCACAAATTTATGCCACAAAACTGAAATATAATGATGTAACGGCTGGTTATGCAGGACTTATATTCCCCCGAAAACTCTAACTCTCAACAGAATAATATTATTACATGCTAGTATGGTTCCTACCCACATTTTAGATAATAGAACTGTTTTGTTTAATGAATACATGTGAAATAGTTGATGAATTATGATGAATTAAAATGTAGGTATTTACACGTTTTAAAGAAATGGTGTTAATAGATTGTAGTATATATATGAACACTATGTGGTGCACTACACCTTGACAAAGCGTTCGAAAGGAACGTGAAATGTTGGGCATTTGTGTGGAGGTCTCCATGGGCTATACCTCTTCTAATCTGTGTTGTTTCACAATAAAACTATAACTTTTAAGAGACGGTGTGTCTTGCAGTCTGTATGAGAAGATAAGAGTGCTGGGTCCCCTTTTTGTATCAGGACCTCTATTGGCTGTTTCTTTTTGGAGACCTGGTTTTATAAGTACATGCCAGATTACAGAGTGAAATGGATTATGCACATAACAAGATGTGTTGAACTGGATGCAGTATGAATATATCTGTGTTACTGAAATAAATGCTGAATTTTTTGTGCACAAATTAAAAAGTTCTATTTGAATACTGTGGGTGCTAACCTCTCCTGTCTAATGGTGTTAGCCTCTCTGTATTACTGTACATCCCACCAGTAATTACGTTGGGCCTGGATCTAGCTCACAACAAGTTAGTCGCAGGTCAGAAATCACTCCAGTCACCTCCTCCACTATCACTAGTCCAAACTCTCCCGAGACAGCTGAGTATGTTTGTGGTGTTTTGGCTCAATCCACTGTCACAGACCACTGGTGAAATCCCAGCCCAAATAGAGAACATCCTGTCCAAAAGGAATCAAACAAATTCCTGGCATTTAGCAGCTGAAAAATCTCTCACAGACTCCAGACAGGTTGGATGTGGTAACCTATCTATAGTCTGGAAGAGCTGAGCTGGTCATTTTCTTCTCAGCAGTAATCTTCATAAACAGAAAACCTGCCTTTTTATGAATGATTGCCTTTGGTATTCACCATAGTGAAATCTCAAAGGCAGTCTGTCCTCCTCAGTACTAGCTAGAGTTGTGCACAATTGCGGGAATTTTGTTCTCACGAAATATGTAGTGAAATTTGCACATTTAAGTGATATATTTCGTGGGTGCAAAATGTGAAATTCTGCTGGTGAAATACAGAATTTTGCCCATGAAATGCAGAATTTCACCACTTGCAGGTGAAATTTTACTAGTTGCAGGTGAAATTCTGTATTTGTGGGTGAAATTTTGCATTTCACACCTGCAAAATATTTCACTGAATGCGCGGAATTTCATGAATAATTTTGTGTGGCAAAATCCACGATTGCCGGAATTTCACCGCTAAATTCAATTTTCTGCATCTCTAGTCCTAGATTTCCTCCAACAATGCTCCAACCTCCACTCCTTGCCTTCATCTCCTTAGCTTACTATCGTACCATAACAAGCCATGACATGAGACAAAGGGCATACACAAGTGCCACAGGATCACAGGCCACCATGATAACACTATTATAGGCCACCACCACTTCCTCTGACCCCACAGTACATTCTGCTGTGACATCTGAGATGTTAGTACTACGTGAAGTCCTTCTGACTACAGCTCTCTTAAAAAGTGGTACCAGATCATCTCCACAGGAAGTGGGATACAAGGGGTCCCTGAAGGAGAACTTAATTGTGCAATCATCTGACTAAGTGACTGGATCAATCTCAAGACCCTCTACCTCGAGCCCTGGGGAAAATCCCAAGTCCAAGGCATGACCATGTGTTGGTGAGTCACAGAAGTAACTACTAGTGTGAGGCCCACAGACTCCATCACCTGAAGGAAATCGTGTCCAACGTGCAAGAGTTTGTTGTTAACCCAGGTATTGAGTTACCCTGAATTAATCATCTTGGCGACTCCAAAACCTTGGTGGTAATGAAGTCCAAGATTTCCTGAAGGAAGTTCCCTCATGCTCCAAGGCCAGTACATCAGGAGGATCCTGCAACATGCACCTGGGTCCCCATGCAGCCATACATTTGAGCGATGCAATATCTCCCACTGGGTGCACAATCAAGCCCAGCTGAGCTCTAAAGCAGATGGCCATCCCCCATGATCCTACCTTTGGCAGTGGACCACAGAGAATCCAGCTGAGATGGTTGCTTCCAACACAGAGCCTGCTTTGACATTCAGCCAGGTCTCTGTGATCTAAGTCAGACTGACCGAGGAACTAGAAATAACATCTGCTGTAATTGTGGCCTTATTCCTAATCGATCTGCTGTTGCATAACACTACCCGAAGAGGATGATCAGAGGTGGTAGGTCTCATGGATACCTGCCCACTCAGTCCGGTGGACACTATGGGTATGGGAACTAAACACGTCAGGCCTCTTTCTATGTCCCATTTCACACCAGGACACCTCCTAGTCCTCCCTGATCTAATAGCACTCTCCCTGGCAGCACCCCAAACCCAACCTCCAACCACCACATCTCCTCGTAGTCCTCACCTCCCTACACCAACAGTATGCAGCACGGGGGCCATGAAAAGGGTGCAGGTCACTGAGGAGGAAGAGGGAGAATTGAGCGTAGGGATCTGCTGCCCCAAGCGCATCCCAGCTATAACAGCCCAGCCAGCCCCTAATAAATGGAGGTGATTTCTCCTATCTACTTTGCCAAAAAGGTTATTAGATTGTTTCATTGTAAATGCCCAGTGGTATAACTCAAAATTGGGAAGATTCATACCTCCTCTTCTTTCCTCAAGTAAAGCTTTTAATACTAATTCTCAGTTTCTTTCCATGTCAAATAAAATAGGTTCTCAGTCACAGAGCTTTCCTGACAGAAGCACTGAAATTGTATTTTGTAGTTCCACCAACATAATAGGTCTGTATACATCATTTGCTAGATTAGGGATAGTGTTGGTAACTTAAGCTTCTTAAGAAAGTCACTTAGTAATTTTCCATTTCCCTTTGTTCAACTTTTGTATAGTTCTTTAAAAATTCCAAAAGGTACCATTAAACCCTTTCAGAGATGCTGCAGATGTTCCATTTTGGTTTTACAACTCATTATTTATTTATTTTATTTATTTATTTCAGTTTAGGATTAATACCTTTGAGTCCAGTACTTGTTTTCAAAAGTTCCAGGTTGTTATTGTACAAACTTTACAAATATAACAGTAATTACACATAACGAAAACAGTTACACAGACATTCAAATATCAGAGATTATATACATCCAACTCAAGTAGGTACAATCATTACAAATATAACAGTGTTTACAGATAACGGAAAACAGTTTCACAGGCACTCAAATATCAGGAAATTATATACCTCCAACTACAGGTAGAAGACTATAGGGTAAAATAGAGTTCTGCCTTATAGTTCACTAGTCAGAATGGGCAGAAAGGGGGAGGGGTAGTAGGTCAGCCAGGTATGGCGTCATCATAGAAGAGGTGGTTTGTCAGCCAAGTGGGCTTAGTTAGGGGAGGGGGGTTGAAGGATAAGAGAAAGAAAGAAAGGTGTGTGAAAGGGAGGGTTGGGTGGCTGGGTTCCTGCCATATAAGTGCAGGCAAGTACAGTTCTTTTAGTGTCAAGAAGTGATCTGAGCCCAGATTTGAAGGTGCTAATCTTGGTTGATTCTGTGAGGATAGCAAGAAGCTCATTGTACCGTTTGGTCCTTGGTACAGGATGGAGTTCTGGACGAGCTTCGTTCTTTGAAGGGATCACCAGCTTATCTGTAGTCAGCGTTCTAGTAGATTTGGTGGAACCGGAGGCGGAAGAGGCAGCCCAGTGCGGGGGGACCACAGAAGCACTTTTTCAGGGGTAGGCAGATGTTATTTAATTAGTTTATTATGGTGTTAATGTTGTTTTATTTTTTTTAGCTTGTTTGTAAATGTTTAAAGGACCTCCACCTTGTCTCTCAGTATTTTTGTTTCAGTTTGAACAAAGCATACTCTGCCTATTGAGTTTATAGGGTATTAGTTTCACATTTAGATTTTGCAATCTATATATACAAATTCCTTATCATTAGAATTCCCTTTAATCTCATGTTGGGAGAGTACTGCATCTAGCAGACTTAATTTTTCATTTAATACAAGATTTTCAGCTTTCTTTTCTTAGCAGAATAACCAATTATTTAACCCTATGCATAGCATTTATCACCCAGACTGTCTGTTCACTAATGTCGGGAGTATAATTTATGCTGAAAAAGTATTTAGATTCCTCTTAAATAAGTTTGCAAAATTCTTTCTCTTGCAACAGTGCTGAGTTGAGCTTCCATCTAGGGGCCCTGAATGATTATTGTTAAGTTTTATAGCTGCTGAGACTATGGAGTGGTCAGAGATGGTTCTATGTGATATGGGTGAGTTTTAAATGGTGAATCGCATAATGGCGCTACTAAATGCTGAAAACAAAATTTGTGAACAGCACTACGCTGAATACAATATCGGTGACAATACAAACCTACATTTTATGCAGGGGTGCATGCCCCTGCACTCCTTTGTGGGGACAAGCCCCTGCACCCCCAAACTATACAGCCTCACCTCCTGGGCAGGTGGACACTGGGGAGGGAAGAAAACATAGGTGGTGGCGACGTTACATGGAGGGACAACTCACAGGTGGGGGAACAACCTGGGGAACAGGAGGTGTGTAAAAAAAATGAAAGTAACCTGCAACACCAAAAACTAAATTTAGCACATACCTGCATGCAGTCCCAAACTCAGGACCATGCACACCATGGGTGGTGACTGTAACCACCATGCCAGGTGGACAGCTCAGCAGCAGCCCGCTCCACACCCACTACCTAACCTCCTCCTCCCTCTACACGCACTAATCCCTCAACACTCGCTATTCTGTCCTCCCTCCTCCCTACCTCTGATCGATGTACCCTCACTATCCTTTCATACTTGCTCTCATTGCAGGTGCACAAATTGAGCCGCTCATTTTGAGTCACTCAATTTATGTCGCCTATATCACTGGATACTGTCAGAGAGTATCACATAACTGATTTCAGTACTCATCACTTCCACACACAGAGAGACCTGGATGAGAAAATAATGTCTATGCTACTGTATATATCATGTGATGTTGAACAGAATCTGCAGTCTCTTTGTTTTGGGTTGGCTGTGCACCATATGTCAATTAATTAATTAGGTTTTTCAGCAACTATATCCAAAATCCTAAATCCCAACTGAAAGGTCATAATCCACGGCATCTGAATTTAAAACAGAGATTTGAGCACCCCAGTCCCTGCAATCCAAAGTCCTATAACTATACTGTTAGTCCAGCTAGTGCTGTAAAAATCATGTTGAACAACAGTCTGCACGTTGTACTGTTTCTCAAGGTATGGAACCAATTGGTCATATACAATTCACTCCAGGGCATTGGACAAAGGGGTCAACACTCAGTCTATAATTTTTCACATCTAAGGGAGGCTGCTTTTATGAATTGGATATACAACGCTGTTCCCAAACACTCCGAATAGATTGGGATATCAGGGATAAATTAGGTCACTGCTGTTTAACAAGTTTTAATCAATGTCCTCTCCACCCATTCTAGTATTTGTCCTCAGCTTAGATACTGGTAAGCATTTTTGTATCCTTTTAGCAAGAGTCTTAAATATAAACTTGGTCTATTCAAGTTCACCATATACGTTTGATCATCTAGATCAGAACAGACCAAAGTTTGATTTGTTCACTGCTGGCCTCTATTACTGAAAAATTGATTAAATTAGGATGCCAAGTCACTTGTATAAATAATAAACTCACTGTTGGATTCAAGCAGTCTAAGGGTTGTTCTTCTAACTCCTTTACCAACATGTTATTAACACAGTTCCAGAAACCTTGCAGATCATTAAAGACAACATAAACTCTGTTGTTTAAATTTTATTATAATCAGAATTCAGGTATGTGTGAATTCCATTTTATCACCCTAGTGTGTTGTTTCATTTGTTTGTTTTTGAAATAGTTCTAGCTTTTCATTATTTAGGACCCATACAAATGCAGCCTTTTTATTTTATTTATTTATTTAACAGACTTTAGGATTACAACCTTTGAGTCAGGGACTCATTTACAAAGGCACCGCATCAGAAAAACAAATACAAACACTTAGTACTTACAGACATGGAATGGCAGCTAAAGGTTACAGTTTTTTCAGTTATACAATATTGCAGAATCAAGATCAGCTATACATTGCACTGAACGTGTTACCTAGAGCTGTATTTTACAGTTTTCAGGAGAACAATAAGTTTGCTGATAGAGGGAGGGAGTAACAGGCTTGATACTTTTTGCAGTCAGTATTTGTTTTTAATTACTTAGCAATTCCACTGACATCAGCTGAGTTGAAAACTACAGTGAAGCGGAACCCAGCGACATCAGCTGAGTTGAAAACTACAGTGAAGTGGAACCCAGTGACATCAGTTGAGTTGATGTCACACTGCTCTGCTTCACTGTAGTCTTTAAATAAATTGATGTCACTGGGCTCTGGAATGGCTTAGTAATAAAACAAGCATTTGTCAATGCTGAATGCTTGCTTGCTTAAAGAAACCGATTTGGGACACGCCATGCAAAATGCATGTATATTGCATAATTGTATAATGCATATTGAAAATGACCAAAGTTATGAGTGAACGCTTAACTTGCAATGTACCATCACCACGTTGGTGCTTTTTAAGATTATGACCCCACATTTTTAACATAGTCTTTTGTGACCCCAAGCTATCTCTCTTCCCTTATTAGTATCTCACATAGTGCATACTGTTAAGAAAATCTGACTTATTATGCTTGACATACCAAGGACGCGGACCTCCTTTGGTAAACATGCTATTGCATATGCCCTTCCTCCATTTGGAACCAATTACAAACCTGCATTGAAACTAACTAGCACAGTTTCAATAAACTTCTACAAATCGCTAAGTTCAGCCAAAATAAAAGACACCTGTAACTGTCATTAAGTCTCTTCCTTCCCATGTGTGCCATATTTATCCACTGGTAAGGTATAATTGTTTTGTCATATTAACTGCTTTCCCTTCCCTTCTACTCCTGGCCTTATCTATGCTTACGCTCCACTGCTACTCTATCAAATCACTCCTCCCCATATCAGTTGTAGTCTGTTGTTTGTTCTAGCTGCCAAAATATATGTATTGCACACACCAGTCAACATGTTTCATTTATCAGTATGCAACCTGTAAGTCGCTTCCCTGTCTCATATTAATGTTTACCACCTTGGTCACCCTATGTGGTACCCTTTGTATGTATATCCAGCCTGTATCATGTAACGTGCATTTCATGTATATACTGTTATTACCTATCTATGTTTGTACTTTAAGTGTTTATGTCACAGGACCTCCTTGTGAATGAGCTTGCTCAATGGAGTTTTCCTGCAATAAACTTGAATTGAATTGAATTGAATTGAACTTCATGAATCTAGTATGTGAAATTGTTCAATTGCTCTGAAAGGTGATTTCATGGAGTGACTGTGAAATCACCTTTCAGGTAGGATTTAAAAATTTCACCTACCTTGTTCATAAGGTGGGATCAAAACCATGTGTTGAAAATTTGGTAACAAAATATTAAAAATAACAAAGTTAGGAGTAAGTTCCAGATGCATTAAAAATGCATTGACCTTACTTTCACTGTGCTTTTGTTTCTTCAGTTCTTGGCTGGCACTGGAGAAGGATGTGCTTTGTTGCAGAACAGCAGTGGGCCTCTTGTAGGTGAGTGAGGGTGTGTGGAATGGTAGGTGCTGAGTGGGTGGAGGTGGTGGGTCAGCATCAAAAGATATCGATGGAAGGTTTTCTGCTTTTCAGGTTACAATTACTAATAAAACTAGAGTTGACACTGAAGAAGCAACAGGAAGGTGGGCGGGTGTATGGCAGCAGGCGGACTTCTTCTGAGGGATGGAGACCGGTCACTGAGGAAGTGATCGGGAGGTGGGAGGGTGTATGACACAGGTCTGGGTGTCTTCTTTTATGAGACCATGTCACCATTGAAGTGACTGGAGGTTGGCGGTTTTTGGCAGCGGGTGGGATTTCTTCATTTCAAGGGACTGCAGCACTGGGGAACCAATCAGGAGGTGGGTGGGTGTACAGCAGTGGGTAGGATTTCTTTCAAGGGACAGGGACTAGGCACCAAGGAAGTGACTGGGAGGTGGGTGGGTGTATGGCAGAGTTTGGCATGTCTTCTTTCAAGAGACCATGAAGCCTGATCATGACTGATGCCACTCAGCTGGTTGCTGGGCAGTGCCATGTAGATGAGATGTTGCAGTCGCTGCCCTTTCAACTACACAAAGTTTCTGCCCATCAATCAGCAGAACAGCATCACGCCAACTGTGCTGATCACTGGCTGTCAGTGTCGAGCCTACTGCAGCCTGAACTGCCCTGAACCTGACAGTGGCACATCTCTGAAATGCCATTCTTGTAACAAAATGTTTGCTGCACGTGCACAAGTAAACATAAATGAATACTGAGCAGGAAAAAGGCTGCAATGATATGAGGCCCTAAATAAGGGAAACAAATAGGACTACTTCAATAACAAACACACAACACACTGTGGGGATTAACCAGGCTTCACAACCTGTTTGTCCAACTGAGTTATTACTGATGCCATTATATGATATGATGTCTTTGATGGGATTTAACTTTATTTTCTTTTATTATAATATCTAATATCTAAGTAATTGAATTAGCTTGTTTTAGTGATTTTATTGTCATTTATTTATTGGTAGCAATTGTTGATTTATTGATCCTGCTGTTTAACTGTTTATTTGTATTCTTCTTGCATGTCATTGCACTACCTGTAAGGTGCCCAGAGCCCGGATTGGGCCATATATAAATAAATTTTGCTTTCTTACTTACTAATTATTATAACATCTAAAATATACTCCTGCTATGTGCTATGATTTTAAATTGTTTTACTTGATATGATTTGAATGTCGTGTCCTGAGCCTCAGGGAAGGTCACCTTTATTACAAATAAAAATACTGTTACTACTACTACTACAAACATCCAGATTTACAATTACATTAAAATATGTAAACAACAGAGTTTATGTTCCATTTACATGTTAGCATTTGTTTAATATTTCCTCCAATAGAACTTTTAGAAATCCAAACATTCCATGGCTTAACTATGACACAAAATGGCTGCCTCCTGAGGGAATGAATTAAATAATTCATCTTTCTCTTAGCTTATTAAGACTTTTCACTTATTTCTAAGCTCTCAGTACTTTATTTACAAAGACTGGTTACCACTACAACTTACTGCAGATGTCAGAGAGTAACTAGTAACTGTAACTTGCTACTTTGCAAACGTAACTTCAACACTGCAGGAATACAACAAAAAGTACAGGGTAAAAGTATGAAGTAATAAAACTTGGGTACAAAAATCAATGAGCTAAACAACATATACAGAAAATTATATATACCGAATGGCAGTATATATATATGCAGTAGAACAAACTGCAAAAGCAAGACAATAAAAACCGGGACAAACAAACTTATATATTAGAACCAAGGGTGTCTGAGTCTTTGTTATTCTATTAAAATCATGCCAGTAGGCTGTTGTGATGAGTGAACTCATTTTAGAAAATTTGCTCTATTCTCCCTCAAGTTCAGAACTGAAACTAACCTGTTCATGAAACAGGTCTGTTTTGCTAAGAACAGAATTCAAATTGTGCAATGAGCAAACATTTGCTAAAGCATTGTGGTTAAGTAAAGCAGTTGGGTTATCATCAGTTAATATAATTCTAGGGGGATTACAAGGCGCTAAGGCGCAAGACTAATGCATTATGCTCCTAGGATTAGATTAACAAAGGTAACCTAAGTAAAACGAAATGGAGGGGAAGTAATGTTTTTATTGTTTCAGTTCTAGCAAATAAATGGCACTCCTGCCTCCTGAAGGATAAATCGTACCCTCCACTTAATAGTTAAAGAAACTGTCATTGCAGGGCCCCTGCACCTGAAACTTACCCTCCGTTAAGCTTTTTGAAAAGCTCCTTTTCATGCGGCGCAAGTAATGTATTTTAATTTTCTAAAGTCCGCTACCTGGAAGTGCGTAGCGGATGCTGGATCGGGGCGTTATTAAATGTACGGTGCGGCCGCACTATGCACTTCCATGCATTTGTATAGAAGCATTGAAAAGCGGTGCCGCACTAATACACTTAATGGTGCCACTCCAGCGTCCACTACACTTCCGGTAGCGGACTTTAGAAATTAAAATACATTACTTTGTGCCGCATTAAAAGGGAGTTTTTTTCAAAAAGCTTAACTAAAGGGTAAAGTTTGCAGGGGCTGCAAATAACAGTTTCCCTTTAATACTGTATCTGCTAGCTGTCTTTCAACTTTCAGCTTTTATTTATGTATTTGCAATAAAGAAACCAGTCACTTTTTGCACTTTTAATTGAAGTGGCTTGCATTTATCCCTAGGAGGCAGAAGTGCCCCCTTTTTTTTTTTTGCTTGTTTTATATCTTGGTTATTAACTGAGCACCATTCATCTGGAACTATGAATGTCTTTTTGTGCTGATGGTTTGAATTCTGTTTTATTGTACATAGGGGTTTCCGGACATTTATATAACCTTTAGAATGCATGTCAACCAATCAGAATGTTCCATTTCCACCAATTATTTTAATAATATTTATTATATGCTAATTAGCCATTAAAAATGCTGGAACATTAGATTTAGGGTATAAACCTTTTGGTCTGACCTGTTAAAGGTATACCCATAAGGGTCACCCGTGCCTCATATGAAGCTGATCTAGCCAGTGTTGTTCATTAGGTTCCTTTCTATCCGATTCATAAACCCAACAATCAGAACCTCATGGAGCCTTTTATTAATACAAATTTATCTGCTCTGGTGGCCATTACTGGATTCTGCCACACTACCCTGTCTCCTAGGATCCTCACATCTCCCTACAGGGACCACTGGCTTACCTTCCATGGTGGTGCTTCTCAGAAAGGAGATTTAACACCTGTGTGTGTGTGTGTGTGTGTGTGTGTGTGTGTGTGTGTGTGTGTGTGTGTGCGGTGTCAGGGAATGGCCCCAGTGATGGTGGCCTACATCCTGTTCCCCAGTCTCTATTTTCCCTTTGTTACTGTAGTCCTGGAAGCTGTCAGCATCATGCGGTCACTAGAAATGCTGACCAGCATGCCTCTATCTCCCCAGTGACATGGCACATCACCCAGCATCCATGGTCCCCTCGTGGAGGCAGAGGGATGCATACACCCAGAGCCTTTCATGGCCCACCATTTTACTCACTGTGAGCCTGGTATGGTGGTACACCTTCCCAGAGACATAAAGCATTGCCAAGGGTCGCAATTCTGTTTATGGACTTGGAGACAGTTGGGCACCTGAACTTGCTGTCGAATCCAGATCACTCACATGGTACTGTGAAGGACTGCCACCGGCCGTTGGCATGGCTCAAGGAGCATTGGGGTAAAACAGAGTTTCACTGGCCCCACAAATATCAACTAAAATTGATCTGAACTGGAGCATATCAATGGAACAGAGTGAAAAAATCTTCAGAGAACCTACGTATTTATTTACTAATTATCGCATAATACTACTTTAACGAGCACCTGACATTACAAGGGACGTGTTAAAAAACACATAATATCTGGAGACATTGTAACACCACAGGGCTGGATTTTCAAGGGCAATGCAGGCTTGAACCCATCGCTTGGCGCAGCTAAGCCAAACACCTTTTGGACACTGCACCGATTTTCCGCCTCCGGTACAGTTATGACAGTTTCCTCACTTCTCGTGTAGCTTGCACCAAATATTTGGCACAAGCCCTGTGAAATGTGTCCCCTGCATGCTGCAAGCTAGACCAGGGAAAAAGACAGTGTAACCTGCAGCACTTGTGACAGGAGGAAAATCCTGTTCGCTGGCTGAGAGAATGTCACAGGTGCCGTGCGCCATATGATCAGCGCATCAGGGCTTGGCGACAGTCCCAGGGCTTGGAAAATCTAGCCCATATCTGGAAACATTGCAGCTTATATTTTTCTGTATTTAGCACCTCCTTTTTCCTTATAGCCGAATGAAATAACATGAAAACAGGATCACCGTCCCTAGACTTCATATGCCCTACACTGAACATCATAACCCTCCACTTGTAACATCATTTAATTTTCTCATTGACAGACTGTGACAACACAGTCAAAGAACGGTGCTGTCAGGGTAGACAAGCGCCACAGTGGACTAAGTATTGGGATCATCATCCTGCCACCATGGTCATATGCTTAGTCATAATGAAAGATACGAAAATTATGTTTTTTTTTGTTTTGTTTTTTAATTCAAACTGCCTATTGGGACGCTAAATTATCTTTAAACAGTGCGCCGCTCATGGCTGAGACCACAGGGCACTTAAAAAGGAGTATTCATCCATTTTTGAACAGGGAAGGAATACTATGCCATGACAACTCATTTCCGGGTGTGACTTGGGGTCTGATTGCTTGACAGGGAATGTCGGCCAGGGGACAGGGGAAAAGCCTCATTATGTGAAGATAAGTGTAATGGGATCTTTAATGTCCACCTAGACAATCACTACAGATGTGCAGGAGGGACTCTGGTTTAATATCTCTCGAAGGTTTGCTCCTCTGCGGTGCATCGTCTGCTGTTATGATAAGTGCCGGGATCCTTGACTACACCTGGACGCCCAACAAAGATGGGCATAATGGACCTCAGTTAAACATCTCCTCAACAGTTCATTGCCTCCACCCCACCCATGCTGTACCTCAGTGTCAATAATGGATATTAGCCAATGTCCCTGTTTGGGACTAGAACCCATGACCTTTGAAACTTTTGGCTCCAGAGGCAAGCATGCAACATACAGAGCCACTGACATTAAATCATAATGCCATGAAATGGGCCCATACTAGGGAAACATAGAAACTTTAAGGCTAGAAAACTCTGATATACTTGTAGTCCACATTCCTGCTGTCCTACTAGTTCTATCCCAAAATGTGCATTTCTTCAAGGTATGTAATCTGGAGAAAGGGAGGTACTACAGGAAATCACTGTCTTTTTATGAGTAGGTTGGTGTTGGCAAACTCCACAACACAGCCGTGAAGGTAACGGTCAGCACCCCACAAAATGGCTTGCCACATTTCAAAATAAACCATCAACTTTTATTTGCCAAAGGACAACAGTAGTATACAAATAACTTGTTCAGGAAACAGAATGACATCCCTTGCTAGCGCAGTCACAATGCGGTTTAACAACATTTTGAACTCCATACTTTTGTCTGCTGACCATTGCTTTCCTGAGCTTACACGAAACCTCGCAACTGCTGACGATTCAACGTCGCTATAACATCTTCCTCAGAGCAGGTGGTGCTGGCTTCAGATGACTTTGTATAAGTCAAAATAAGCTTTAGGAGAGCTGCTCCCTTAGCATATGAATAAAGCTACTTGAACTGCTAAATCAACATCAATATTCTTTTATTTTTTAAAGCAGCAGTACATGTTATGGTGAAAATTTTGACCTATCATTTTTATTCCATTTTAGATTGCCTCTTATCTTATATCTTGAACGATACCCTTCTTTTCCAGATTTTGAGTCTGTTTTAGCAGGGTTTTTTAACATCTAAAAAATAAAAGGAGTACTTCTTTTAATGCGGCTCAGAACAGGTGTCATCAGTACTCTCAGACAGGTCATGGAGAGGTGTCTGATGCATAGTTCATTTAAGACACAAGAAAAGTAATGTTGAACAATATACATTAATATGCATATTTGTGTGTGTTTCCTATAGCCTAAGGATGTTACATCATGCTGTTTGGGAAGAGGACCGCAAAGTGAAGCTGAGCGGTTCTGTCAGTCCAAACAGCATGCTATAACGTTCTTATGCAGTAAGAAACACACACAAGTATGCATATTTAGATATTATGAAACACAAAAAATTTTTGTGTGAGAAAAAATACACACTTGTAGTACAGCGAGCATTTAAAATAAGTTTGAATTTTGTATTCTTTTGCCCCCGGCCTCGTTACAGCAAGAAATGGTACAGTCCATTTAGGTAGCCATCACATGCTGTAAAGGCATGTTATGGCAGCGTACCAACTTCATACTGGAGGATGTTGTTTTGTTAATCTCTTCGGGGGATTATTTTAAATTATTTTGTAAGAGCTGGTGAACTGAGAGCAAGACACTGAAGTTAGTGGCAGTGTGGCAGCCTGATAGAGGTGCCAGTGAGTGACAGCCATGAGTTTGTGGGGAATCAGTTGAGGAGTGTGCATGAGGCACCATCTGTGCATAGAATAAGAGGTACTTTGGGACGGCCCATTGGCACAGCAGTTGGATTTCTGCTTGTGACGCCCAGCAACCTGGGTTCGGAGCAGACTCTGGTCACTGGATGGCCAGCCGGGGAACAGTTTGAGCATCCCATGACAGCTTTCCACCTCTGGGGGCAGAGGGATGGCCACTGCCCACACTACTTGTGCATGACCTCGAGCGGAAGCCTGGGGACCACAAGCCCCATTTGGAGGGGCAGGTGGCCATTAGCTCAGTGGACATCGGCACACAACGCCCTGATGTCAGGGGATTTCACTGCATCAGGGAGAAACAGGAAACACTCCTGAAAGCTCTGGGATGACAGACTTCCTGGGGCATGCCTCTGATTTGCCCCTGCTCGTCGACCACCTCTAGGGCCTGACGAAATAAAGGATGATGGGGTCAGAGCCCCACCTCATCCCCACTGGGGACCAAAGCTCCATGGAGGACTGGGAGGTTGGTCCAGTTGGCAGATGGCAGGAGGATGACCCTTTGGACGACCGAAGGAGTCGGAGCTGGCAGGCAGTAGGGGAGTATAAAGAATAATTTAAAAAAAAGATAAGAGGTACTTTTGTTTCTGCCTCCGGATTGGTCAAAAATCTTGTAATGCTTTATAATGGGTGTTCAAAACAACATAGAATACTGATGAAACCCTGGACTGAGCCATATTAAAAGGAGTGTGCCTTTTAATATTTTAAAAGTAAAAAAGGGGGCTGACCTGGTGGCACTGAGGGTTGAGGCGCTGGATGCCACACCTCACACCATGCCGGTGACCTGGGTTCAGGAATGACCTCAGGTCGTCGGGTGCTGGCACAGGGGAGGGGCCAACAGCTCGGCGCTAATGGCAGCTCTCCTCTCTGGGGTGTTGTCGCCCTCCCGTAGTTCTGCTGCCACCAGGTGGAAGTCCAGTGGCAGCTCAGACAGGAGGGGCACCAAGTCGGGAGGGCATCTCGGAACGCGGGTGCACATGCCCACACACGCCGCATCTGGAACTGGAACAGGCGAAAATGAAAAACAAAAATGCATAAAATACGAAATAAAAAAAAAAAGTAAAAAGGTTAAAACAAACTCAAATGAAAAGAAAGGGTATAATACAAGACAGGAGATAACAGGCGATTTAAATTAGAATAAAACGTATAGGCCAACATTTTCATCGCTAACATGCACTGCTAGTTTATCTTTTGGCTATTTTGGGTTCTTTAGGAGACCCAATTATTTTAAGATAGTATTTTACACGCTGTTATTGGTTATAAAGCAAAGTGTAACAAATGAACTAACGTGAGTATCTGAACACGCCGCATTCTTGTACTTGTTGCTGTGCGCTGAATAAGTCTTTGTGCTCTGAATAAGTCTTTGTACACTGAATAAGTCTTTGTGAATGTGTACATGCATTTGTTCTTATGCACGGTCACTTATGAAAACAGGAATAGGTTATAAATTATCACCTCCATAACCTGGAGAAGCAACAGGTGCTTGTCTTGAGTGCATATCATGTGTTTTTTTCCCTCCTTGTAACGGACCTGCTATAGCAGTAATTGCAATAATAATATGCAGTTCAAGTAGCTTTATTCATAAGCAAAAAGAGTGAAACTCCCTAATTTTATTTTTTTTGCTTCAAGAGATGTAACCAATTTTACTTTAAAAATATCTAAGTTAAAGACACACATTTCTCCAGCCTCCCATGGTAAATGGTTACAAGAATTAAGTACCCTGTCAGTAAGAAAATAATGTTTTCAGTTTAATTCACTTCAGAGGTGGCTCAAGTCTTGGTTTCTCACCTGCCAGAAATCCGCAATAGTATGTGAGAGGGGACCCTGGGTGGCTATGTACGCTGGCATCCGAGGATCGTGTTCAATCTGTAATGAGAATCAGCAAGTTAGTCAACCAATGCACAGAGGGATATTACAGCCATGTATTACTGGGGATATATCAGCACTGTAGATGACCCACTGGATAATGCGTCATGCTGGCCTTGCACGTTATTGGTGTAACATTTGTTATGTTTGGGATGTGTACAGAACTGGGTCATGGTTCATTCAGCAACAGGCCTCGAGACATTTATTGTCGCCTCTTTTAGTTTACAGTCTATTTACCCAGAACATCGGGATGCAGGCCTGTCCTGGGTCCAACACTTATCTGTAATTCAGTTTACAGAAGATGCTTCCAATGAAGCTGAGAATAGGGCATTACAGGGCATGGTTTTCACCCAGTTTTATAGCTAGGAGGAATGATAGCACAGGGCACTCCATTATTTGTTTAAAGAGCTAATATGACCAAAAATAGACAGAAGAAGAGAGGCCAGCCCAGTGGCATGGTGCCCTGAGGCACTGGACACCCCACCTCCTGCTATAGTGGCATCTCTGATTTGGGAACACAGCAGGGTCCCTTAGGAGCTGTCCAGGGGAGAGAGAATTGAGCATCCCTGGAACAGTTCTCCTCCCTTGGGAGGGGGAACTCCACATATAGGATTCTGAGGGTGCCTCTGCAGAGGTGGAGTGCACACATCACATCCATTGAATGCACAGTGGGCTTATGGGAGAAAAATTAGGGAAAACCTCAACCACAGGATGAGACCCAGTCCCCAGCAAGCCTCACACTGGCAACCTGGCACCTCTGGGAAAGTCATGGGGAAGATGAATAGAGCAGGTAAGCCCTGATAATGTAGCTGGGTGGACCTGTCAGGGGTGGTTAGGTGAAATGGGCAGCAAAAACTACAAAAAAAAATAGGCAGAGGTGGTAGCATTGCCACTTGTGGTCCAGACAACCTGGGTTTCTGCCTCAAGCCAGGGAAATCTAATGATGACTAGTGAGCTGAGGTTCTGGCATCTTCACAGATGCCTCCTTCCTTGGGGAGAGAGGCATCTCCTTCCACTGCACAACTGCCCCACTGGCACATGGGAAGGGTGCGCATGCAACACAGAATAAGGGGTCCTTCAGGAGTACTGTGTTCAGTTCTGGAGGCCACCTCTGGAAGGACACAGACAGAGTAGAGGCAGTTCAGAGGAGGGTAACAAAAATGGTGCAGGGTCTGCACCAAAAGTCACATAAGGAGAGACTAGAGGACCTCAATATGTATACCCTGGAAGTGAGAAGAGAGAGGGGGATACGATAGAGACCATCAAATACCTCAAGGGCATAAATAAGGTATAAGAGGGTAGTATCTTTCAGAAAGAAAGGTGTTCAAGAACAAGGGGCCATGATATGAGGGGTGGAGGGCTAGACTCAGGGGCAATGTGAAGAAGTATTTTTTCACAGAAAGGGTAGTGGATGCATGGAACGGCCTCTCAGTGGAGGTGGTGGGGTCAAAAGGGTAGGGAATTCAAGAATGCATGGGATAGGCACAAGGGAACCTTAGCAATAGGACAGAGAGGGCAAAAGCTGAGGAAAACGTAAGATATGCGGAATACTCCAGGTAGGGAAAAAGAAGCAGACTAGGTGGGCCAAGTGGTCCTTATCTGCCATCAGTTTCTATGAGTGACCTTATGTGTACTTACATTCACTCACTCAGTGAAGGATACAGAGGCATTACGCACCCTGAGCTGCCAGCAGGGGAGCTCTGAAGGTAGGGTGGGGCTCATTCACCTTCCAATGACCCTGATAGGCATTCTGGCCAGGTTGCTCCTCGGAGTTTGGACAACACCTGGAAGTAACAAGGTAGGGCTCAGGGAAAAATACCCCAAAAGCCCCAGGCAGTAGCTGCCCTGCTCCCCACCCCACAGTAAGGCCCTATAGACTCCTCCTGCACCTCGCTGGCCTCTGCTCCAAGACCTCAATCAATGAGTGACGTATCCTCCTCCTCCTCCTCCTCCTCCTGGCTTGTAGAAATGGGGTGGGGGATGCCATTCAAGGGACAAGCTTTGGGTTATGTTTAGGATTCCAGAGAAGATGTTGAGCAGAAGCTGGTGGTGGTTTGACAATCAGAAGACTCCTACAGTGGGCAGAAGGGCTTGGGTAGAAGGAAGGAGGAAGGGCCTGAAGCTGGCAAGGAGAAATAGGGGCAAAATAGAAAGTTAAAAAAGACAAAACATTTTACTTTATAAAAGTAGCTAGTCTCTTTTTATTTCGGAGGCATTTTTTCCATTTTCCTTTGCTCATTAGAACATTTTCTGATTGTGTTATGATGTGAAAAGTAGTACTATAGTAGTACTACAGTATAACTGGAGGAAGACATATCTGCTTCTGTTTCTCTTCATACCTTATCAGCACTGTAACCTCACTCATCGTGACATCACAAGTCACCAATATGCAGAAGGTGAGTGGCTTCTCATGGTCAGCAATGATGTCATATTCACTGAGGCCACGATGCTTATCAAGTGTAAAAGGAACTGAAGCAGACATGCCACCCTCCAGCAGAAGAGCAGCTTTTCACATCTCACTTAGTATTGTCCAGTGGGAAATCTAATTGGGCTAATGGGTCGGAGATTAAGGAGGATCTGCGGTAATACTATAGGCAGGAAAAAATGGGCAGACTAGGTGTGCCAAGCCATCCTTATCAGCCGGCAAATTCTATGATTCTACGATAGGCAAAAGGGAAAAGGAAAATATTTTAGATATAAACAGTTGACTACATATACAAGTTAATGTTATTTCAGGCAGTGTACTGGTCCTTGAAGGTCAAATACAGTGAGTAAGTAAGTCTGATGACATCTGAACCTAGATCTTTTGGTTCCCATATCTGCACTCTTACCAGCAGGCTACACTGTTTGCCCATCTCCCCTTTAGAGAAGTGACCAGTGCGTGACAGTCAATGTCCCTGCATTAGTTAACTCCCACCCAGTACCCACCCTCTAATACGCCTACCAAGCCCCCACTAAGTTTTCTTACTGCATGATGTAAATAATTGCAAAACATCCCACTCCCCACCTTTGCCTAATCATGACCCCTCCCACCTGTCCAACTCCAGCAACTACTCCAACCCCATAGGTAAATGACAACCCCCTACCCTACTCACCCAACCTTCCTCTCTCTCCCAAATCCCCAAATCCCAAATTATAAGGCTACAACACGATGGTGGACCTTTGGGTCTTGCTATGGAGTGAGTGCCATGCTTTCTACTCAGTCAGTGTCCCACCACTAGTGTCAATAATTGATGACATGCCTCTGAAGTACCACCTAATTGGCCCCTTGTCAGCCTATCAAGAGTTAATACAGGAGGACATCATCATTCTTCAGTATTGGGACATCAGTGACTGATGACATATTATGATGGTTACTCCACTGCGGGACCCAAAGTTGCCAACCCTGTTGTATCCTTCTGATTTTTTGAGGGGGGACAAGGGAGGCTGGGTACTCTAGGGTGGAGGGATTGTCATCCAAATTAAGGGTCACAGTAATTGACAGGGTGGGAAAATGTGTATGGTTGCAGGTGGGAGATGGAAGTTTTCAATTATTTACATTATGCCTTATGTAAACTTCGCCTGGGGCTGGGGGTAGAAGGTGGGTACTGGGTGGAAGGTTACTTAATGTCTTCAAGTTTTGGTGGAGTAACTGACAGGGTGAGGGGGCACTGATTTGCCACGGTGGGTCCCAAGTTATAGGTAAATTTTAATGCACAAATCTCAGATTCTGCCTTTGGATATTATGTTTCAGAATCCAAATCTGATAGGTATCCTAATAATTAAGATTTAGGATTCTCGTCAACTACAGTATACCTGAAAATCCTAAACCCTGACTTTAGGGCTAGAATCCACAGTATCCAAATTTAAAACCAGATATCCGTGCACCCTACTCTACAATACCATGAATACCACCTCCTATTAACCACTTCCTGGAACTACAGCAACCATTCACTAAATCGGGAATTTGAGATTTGAACTTGCAAGTTGCAGCCCACTGACTCCCAAACCAGAACTACTGTTGCGCTGAAGGAGTAGCTCCCCTACCTGAGCGAGTAGAAAATGGCAATATACTTTAGCCAGTTCTGCTGGTTTCTTTTCGCTTTTACAGCTACCCATCAGACACCACCTATGAAATATACCATGCACTTACAATGGGGCTGGCATTGATGTAATCCATTCTGGTAGGGCTAAGGTCCGCCTTCAGTTTCACCGTGCATGGTCATCTAAAATAAATACTAATTAGAATAAATACACACAAGGCAAATGCAACAATATAGACACACGAGTATAGAGGCCCCACATTATAGGAACATGGCAAATGTGCTCTCCAGGCACCTAAACAATTACTTTTATGTAAATAAAGGCAGGAATCCTCTGGGAAACCCCTCCCCAATGAATTAAAAGCAGTACCTAGTAATGCTATTCTCCATGAGGAACTGATCCAATCTGAATGTAAAAGACTCATCACTTCCCACTTGCACTGCTTCCTTTGAGAGTTTGTGCAACAAATTTTACCACCCACTGGGTGAAAAATGCTTCCCATATGACCCCCAACTCTGTCTCCCTGTTAAGTGCAGGGTATGTGCTCTAGTTCTACTGCACTGAACAAATTGGGAAGTGTCCGCTGATCCCTTTCAAATTTTCAAATATTGAAATCATATCATCTTTGCCTTCTTTTCACAAAGAAAACATACCTCACCTGTCTAAATGGTCTCCATAACGCCACCTTTCCATTCATTTAATAATTTTAGTTGCTCTCTGTTGCAACCTCTGTATTGCTGTAATATCCTGTTTTATTCTATGGTAATCAGACCTGCACACATTATTTTGTTTAATAATAATCATTTAGCATGGTGCACAATATTTTTTATACAATAGGAGTGAGCAGATAACCCATTAGATAAAAAGAGATATTCTCACTGCAGTGTGATATCTCCAGATATCACACTGTGATGACATCATCAAACAAGAAAAAACAGCACAAAATACAGTCCTATTGTATAAAGAAATACGTGATGGCTAGGTGTGTGATGCAGAATATATCTGAACTCGTGCCAAGCAAGCTCAGGGAACCATCAATCTTGGCTCTGCTACGCTCCACATCTCGTGATATTCCCGAGCTCACTTGCCACTCATTCAGATATATTCTGTATCACACATCAAGCCATCATGTATCCCCTTATTATTTTGCTGCATGCACCAGAATCCCCATTATTAACATCTTTCGAGACTCGAGGGTATTTGGGGTTGGCAAGAGAATCACATTTCACCATTGCAAAGGAGATGCCAAGCCCCATTTTACTCTTGAAACGTAACCAGTGCCTCCAGGGAACTTTGAAAACAATATCTGGATATCCCAAGTGTAGGAACACATAGTGTGCGTGGCTTACAAGCTGATTGGAAAGGGTGAAGGAATTCTGGACCTGACAATTAATTTGGGTTCCTCTTGTTCTCTGATATCCACCCTACTGGTGTTATAATGTAAGTGTTGTGTTCTGTTTGAATTAAGCGTAATGTTAAGGGACACTGTCAGCCTTTTTTGAATCATATTATTTGTAGTCGAAAATCACATTTTATGACTGCTTACCTTCTCTCTGATGTTGCTGTGTGTTGCATCTGCCTCCTTTCCTAGTAGAATGGAAATGCGTGCTAATGGTGTAGTTATACCCAACCTTGTTTTGTTTCAAATCTTTGATCTACTCTGATGCACACTTCTTGAACATTAGGAACACCCTAAACAGGGCAGCCACTAATGAAGCAATAGTCTTCTGCTCCCACTGCATAATCAGTGGCTAGAGTCTGTTGGGAGCATTTCTAACTCCAAAAGATGCAGTGAGAGGAATGTCAACACTCGTTTTTGTGGTGTAACAACAGTATGGTGGGCAGTCTGTTTTTCACCTCTTAAAAGAAAAAGGAATCAGAATCAAACTAGCAGTTACATCAGCAGTCTATAGAATGTGAACAATCATTACGGTGTGTTTTTTAAACTAGGACACCTTGAGGCCAAATGGGGTAGACAGTGTCCCTTTAGCCATAACGCTAAGTACTGATGTATATTTTGCTCTTGTTACGCAGTTCCTGAAGTACGATATGGGATATAAAACTTGTCTGAGTAACAACTACAGACATATCTACAACTGTGGGTGGGACAGCGAAGAGGTACCAAAGGGCTCTGGCTTAAAAATGTTACTTTCCTAGCTACACCACTGGACACCATTCAGCTTATATTTCCCTAAGCACTGTATTTCTTCTTCTAGTTATTTAGTACATGGAGTAAGTACCTGACTCAGTATCTGCTGCTTGCACATTCATCAGCTCAATAGCCTGTTCCCCACCTGAAGTTATGATACTCTGTGACATCATAGTTATTGTTATTCCCACGGCAACAAACTGATGTCAAAGCAGAGGATTATGACTTCAAGTGAGGAATATGCTGTAAGGGCAGAAAACCTCTAAGGGATAAAGATCCTTTTTCTGTCCAAATATTCTCAGTAATTAATAACGAGAGGAGAAATCTATAGATGATATTAGAAACACAGGCTGAATTGTGCCTAAAACATTTGTTTTCCAAGGTTTTCCCAGAAGCCCCGGTAGCTCTTTCAGTATTCAGAGTTTTGTTTGTAAAAACCTTTCTCCAGATCCCAAGTGAAAAGCTGTCTGACTCAGCTAAGCTCTTCCTGAAGAGGTAAAGCAAAAATTGCATTACCCAATTACAGCAGTACAGGTTGACGAGATCATTAAAAATAATAATGCAAAGCCCTGGGGTATGTTAATGAGTTTTACAAACCATTTTCTGGAAGCATTCTGACACCATTACAAGAGACCTAAAGCCATTTATACAACACCAGTGAGAATAAATTAACAAAAAACGTGTGAACCCATGAACCAAAGCGGTGTTGCTGCTGGGGCAAAATGTCCGAGAGCAAACAATTAACAAGCGAGAATAGCAGCATACACAATCAAAGTAAAAATCATAGGGATTTTATTGTCAAAGGAAACATTCATACACAGTGGCTGTCATACTTGGAAAGACCATGAACAGCTCTTTCAAATGAGATACTGGGCTCACCTCTAGCTGGAAGTACTTCAGAGATATAGAAGATGGGGTCTGTTCAATAGTAACGCTACATTGTAGCCATTGTAGAACACTGTGATGTCATCGACAGACAAACTGTGCTTGACTCAGTATAGTTAGGCACAGCTTGTTCCTAGATGACATCACAATGTTTTAAAATATCTGCAATGTAGTATTGGTGTTGAAGAGATTCAGTCCTCTGTATCTCTGGAGTGCCTGCAGCTACAGGTGAGTCCAATCCTCGTTGGAAGAGCATTTCTGGACTTTCAAGCTATGAGGACCATCAGGCATGACTGTGTCCCTTTTAATGATAAATGCAGTGAAGCAACCCCCCACCAACATATAACTTGTTTATTTTATTTTTTATTCTTGTGGTAACCGGGCAAGGCCCACTAGGCACAGGTGCCTGTTTTCAGGGGCAACCCGGGAGCACTGGGGTGGTTAAGTGACTTGCTCAGAGTCGCTCAGTATGCAAATGGGGCTGCAGGAATCAAAGCCATATCTGCTGGATGTTCCGAGCTCATTCACAGCTCGTTACTCTAACCTCTAGGCTATACCCAGGAGAAACGAAGGCCAAGAGGGGATATGATCATGGTCTTTCGGACACTTAAGAGTTATTGACAAGATGGAACAATCAGAGATGATTGATCTGGTGTCCTGCAGTGGGCTGCGGGACATGCCCTAAAGTTCAGGGGTGGTATATTAAGGAGCACTTTTTCTCCCAGAGGGTGGAGAACCTGTGACACAGCCTATCAGAAGAGACCACGGACACAGTCCAGGCCACTAAGGTAGGCCTGGGCTAGTTTCTGTTTACCAAAGGAATCACTGGGTACCCTGGGTTGTAGAGTGGGTAGGGAATGCCTGTAAACCGGTATGTTTTGCTTTTTTTTCAAATCTCTGCTAACCTGGTAAGGCCCAATAGGCACAAGTACCTGTGTTCAGGAGTGACCTGGGAGCACTGGGTGGTTAATGACTGGATCGGAGTCACACAGTATGCAAGTAGAGGTTGTGGGAATTAAACCCAGGTCTGCTAGATGTACTAAGCTCATTACTCTAACTTCTAGGCTATACTGCCAGTGGGTCAAGATATTTGCACAATTTTTATCCCTGCATAAGACGTGTGTGTGTGTGGGGGAGACATGACAGACCTAGATTCCATTCCAACTTTAAATGATTATGGTACAGTAGATGAATGGTGTCATTTTGTTGATAACATTCAGTATCTAATATAAAGATAAAAATGTTATCTTGTTAATAAATATGTCACCAATAAAATAACACACGGTAGGTTAGATATGTCATAATCTTTTACTTCACTAATTGAAGAGCAGCTGAATGATGCTTAATGACATCACAGCGAGCTCTGCAGCATCCTAACCAGAGTGGTGATGTCAGACTAAACAATTACAGCTCCAAAAAGAGCTCATTTGAAAGGTTTACTTTTGAAATGTGTGAATTAACCTGGGCAAGCAGTCACCTGACTCAGAATGGCATTTATCTTTGTGAAGGGATAGGGCCCTATAACTCACAGGCGCTTAGCCACTCGTGAGTTATGGTCCTGCCACCTCACTCATGAAGATAAATGGCGATTCTGAGTCAGGGCATTGCGTATCTCCTCTATATACTATGTAGAGAGACCAAAGGAATGGACTCAAGCTATCACATAGCACTCAAACCCAAGATGGAAACCACCTCACCGGATGCAAATCTTGTGGACCCTTTTCATGCATGAATGTTGATTTTAAGATTTATCCACATCGAATATTTTTTATTAATGGGTGGACAGGCAAGTGATTATATACAGATAGACATGAAGACAGTGGAGACCTTCACAGTAAGCCTGGACACATGTCTGCTTAACAAGGGTATCACCAGGTACCCTGGGTAGTAGAGACGGTAGATAAGTCTCTATAAATTCACACACATTTATAATGCAGAGAGGGGTGGACTTCATGGACTCATGAGTCCTTTCTGACTTTGGGTTACTATGTTGTATGATACACTATGAGCTGCAGTGGATAACCCTATTTGTTCTCATGACTTCTGTACAATGCCCATAATGCATCAGTGGCAAAACCAGGCATGTGTTTTATAGAGGCCTTATCCTCAATAATGGGGATTAAGTAAGGAATAACCCTTGATCAGATGTGTGGCAACACCACAGTAACCATTTACACTGGGCGGGTTACAAGGCACATAGAACACCAGAGGGCCTTGTGGTTTTGTAGAGTCACCACACACCTGTAGTGATTAATTCAGGTCAAAAGGGTTAAACATATGGATATCCCACCAAATCCTATCATGAGGGACATTTACGCCTCATCATTTTCAAATGATACATCCTTATCTGAAGACGTAACTGTTTCCATTTGGCCTCAATACTTAGAGTGGACAGAAAATTTGTGTTGACAGGCAATATAAGTAGTGTAGCTGTTTAAAAACTGAAATTCATACCTCCCAGTAGTTCATATTTAACTGTACCTGAATAAGCATGCTTGTGAAAACGGTGTTTTCAATTGTTTTCTTTTTGTGGACATAGTATGGGGTTGACTGCAGATACATTATTCATCTTCATGAGTTATGAATGGACTGTCTGGCATGACTAGTGGTGGAGATGTCAAGGTGTCACAAGCACAGATATTTGATAACTGACAGCAGAGTACTGCCTAAATTGCTTAGATTTATGAGGACGGCCTGGCACAGGAACACACGCTATCTAAAAACATCAAAACCCTTATCTTGCCTTTGGGAAAGACATCAAATGGCAGGAACATTTAGATATGCTGATGTTTTGTTTGTTCTAACTGCTTGTAACTAGGCTGCCACCACAGGAGTTATCAATACCCACATAATGTTTCAAATAATGAAGTGTTACAACGGTGGCGCTAGCAATATGGCCAAGAAAATAAATAGCATGCTTGTGTGTTCTTGCTCTGTAGGGTCAATCTTAGCTCTGAGTTTCCAAGTTCGGAATTCTTTTTACTATGCTTTTCCCAGTCTCCTGATTGGCTCATATTGGTCTGCCACCCTGCCCAGTCCCTTCACCCACCATCCCTGGGTCTTATCTATGCTACTTGTTCCCCCACGGATGACCCACCATAGGAAGGGCTGCCAGAGGCTACCCCTTTCCTCTGGAAGAGGTTAGGAGTTAGTGTGGGAGTGAGAGCCCTCTTGGGCTGTGGATGAGTGTCCTGAAGTGGTCAGGGACTTTTCACTTTTTGTCCCCGCCCTTGAATGTCACGAAGGTGATGCATCTGGCGCAGGAGGCGCCAGAGCAACAATGTCCCCTCCCTTACCACTGGCTCCAGCCTGCATCGCCACCTGTTGTCACCCAGGTGGCTACTGTGACAGAGTCCAGGAACCCTTCGTCCCCTGAGGAGGTGAGCATCTGATGCACGCCAAAACATCCTCCTCCAGCCGGCCCACTGACCACTCAGGCTCTTTCATGAACTGAGGTCGCTGTCGCCGGGCTACAGCTGGGCCAGCCAAGTGATGCCTTTATGGTACTTTTTTTATTTTTATTTTCTCATTGGTAACTGGGTAAGTGCACTAGCACCAAATGCCTTTTTCAGTCATGACCTGGGTGAATTGCACAGACATTTTGACATATATACAAATGTTTGGGTGCTTGTTGCAGAAAACAAACATACACACATCGATTGAAAATTACATACTTTGATGACGTATTTGTGGCACACAGAAAGCATGGCTGTGATTAGTAGATACTACACTGAGGTGAAGATGCATAGGGGTATGTACAAACAAGGGTATTTACACAAAGCAGTCACAGACATTGAGTGATCGATAAAATTCTTTCAGATTGCTTGAGACCCCTTATGAGGTTTGGGCAGAGAGAACTGGCCAGCTTTACTTACATGTGGCTGGCATGCTACTGTCCTCAAGAGCCATTAAACATCTGGGTATCTGGTTGGGCAGGGAACATGGCAATAAAAACGGGATGCAAACCTGACCCTTTACAGATCCAAGGTGGACCAACGGAAGATGTGGCAATGTCTAAGACAAAAGAGTGTCTGTAATTAAGACACTCCTGATCCCAGTCTTTCTATGTATGTACTGTATAACCCTCCCAAGCTGTGGAGTCAGACTTATTTAACGTGTTCTTTCAACTGTTTTGGGAAAGCTGAGTGAACTCTATCAAATGAAATGTCACATATCTGCCCTAAAGGACGGAGTCTGAATATTGCAAAACACTGGTGTTTCTTTAGTGTATTTTTCTCAGTAATTTTAGTCTTGCCCTTAAAATGCCCATAAAGCCTGGCTACCATGGGTATCACATAGGGTCTAACCTTTTGTGCATGGGTGGGAACATGAAAGTGTAAGACTCCTAGCAGCAAGTCTCTAATTACTCCCCCTCATCTGAAAACAGCACTTCCGATAATGAAAAAGTGAGATACTTCCCTGATCGCCTCTGTACAGACTCCAAGGAGGACCTGTATTCTTATATTATTGGTTCAGCATTCTCATCGGATCTGTTTTTGCACCTTCCCTGTGTCCCCGACCTTACACTCCCTCTGGCTGCTCAATGTCCCTGTCTGCCTGCCAGTCTCACCCTTCACTGCCGCTTCCTGCCACCTGGCCTCCTGGCTGTCCTTACATCCTCCAGGGGTCCAGCTTATCCCTGTTGGGGACCCCTCCTGGGGAGAGGAGAGTAGTATTCCTCAGGAGTCGTCCGGAGGTATACAGGGCTGGGGTGGCAGGAGAAGTGCCATGGCATAGGGAGACTAGGTAGCTATCATCTGGCATGCTAAGACAGGTGCTAGTTGTTCATTTTCTGGCCCCTCCCCACACCTCACTGGTGATGCCCAGGAGGCAGAGCCAGCCAATGTGTAGTCGCCCATGCAGGCAAGGCTCCGCACACCACTGGGTGTTGGTCTCTGAGTAGTGCTCTACAGCACCCTCCCATGGGAGAACAGCATCCATGCAGACACTCTATAACCCCTCCCTGCCGCCTCTGCTCCTGACATCTTGGGCTTGGGGCTCATACCCGAGTGGATCTGGATTTTAAAGACTGATCACAGGACCAGGTCAAGAAAATGGCAGATCAGCTGGTTGACAAATGAATCCCAGCTGTATGTTGGGTGTCCTGTGGCTGAGCTGTCCCGACTGAATGGGCACGATGGACAACTATAAGCACAACAGTACTGATGAAAGATTTTGCCTCAAAGCAGATTGTACACAGCAGGATGAATCTCAGGCCCTTCATTCCTCGATTGTTCATTCACTGATGATTGTTTGGGCTAGATGGCAAAAGAATGGAAGGAGCCACTGCTACTCTCATTGTCATACGGCAAACTAGTCTTATGCCTTTTCTCACTTGGTTGGGGAAAATATCACACAAGAACTTTAACCGTGTGGTTCACCTGTCTTAAATTTTACATTTGTCAACTGCAGTGTCAGTTGGTTTTACAACAAAATCCTGGACCTGGGGTACATGGTTATGGAGTCTTTAAAGCTATTCATCGCAAGGAATATCTTTCCTCGAGGGAAGTGCTGGGAATTATGGAAAACCCACCCTGGTCTATGTCTCAGCAAACCTGATCTCTTTGGGATCACATACCACTGGGGTGTCAAACAGACGAGGCATACTGATGAGTCCTGATAGGGTGAAACACGTGTCTATGTCTCCTGTTAGCACCCTTTGCAAACTGTGTGAGAGGCCTTTCGCACCATGCAATTCTGCTTAAAGTTGGACCAGCATGGCATTCTGTGGTGATTTGCATGTGCAGCCCATGATGCTTTGCATTGTGTGGGCATGTGTGATTTTGTATTTTCTTGAAACTTGGCTTCCCAGCCAAATGCCCTTTGGGTAACCCTTGCCTCAGTTTTGCGCACAGAGGTTCTTTGTCTTTTAAATAGTTTTTATTTTAATGGGTTCACCACAACATATCCAAGACACACTGTCTTAGGGTAGCTGGTCCATTCCACTGGGGTGTCAAACAGATGAGGCATACTGATGAGTCCTGATAGGATGAAACATGTGTCTATGTCTTCTGTTAGCACCCTTTGCAAACTGTGTGAGAGGCCTTTCGGCACCATGCAATTCTGCTTAAAGTTGGACCAGCATGGCATTCTGGGGTGATTTGTATGTGCAGCCCATGATGCTTTGTATTGTGTGGGTATGTGTGATTTTGTATTTTTAGATACAGTAGCCCACTTTTATGCCTCTATTGTATTTTTCTTTTCTTTTTTCTGGTGCTTCTGGTTTTTTTTTTTTATATTTTTATAATTCCTTTCTCTTATTTTCCTTTTTGTTTTGCTGATTCATGCTTATTGTGTTTTTCTAATTTCTACCTGTTAACCGGCACATTTCTGTTTATGATTAATAAAAATTCCATTACTTTTTCGGGGAAGTGCCACGGGATCTTTTACGTCCACCTGAACATATAGACAGGACCTCGGTTTAACATCACATCTGAAAGATGACACCTCACAACATCACTGTGTCCTACCAAACATCACACAGAGACATCAGTAAGGCAACTAATATTGAAAAGAAGAGTGCCTCCAAGAGGGCTACCAACACCACTTCAGCAGTAAAGTGCCCCTAGTACTGAAGATGGTACCTCAACAGTGCAGCACCCTAGTACTGAGGAAGGCACCTCAACAGTGCAGCACCCTCTAGTACTGAGGATGGCACCCCAACAGTGCAGCACCCCTAGTACTGAGGATGGCACCTCAAGAGTGCAGGACCCTAGTACTGAGGAAGGCACCCCTAGTACTGAGGATGGTACCTCAACAATGCAGCACCCCTAGTACTGAGGATGGCATCAACAGTGCAGCACCCCTAGTACTGAGGATGGCAGCTCAACAGTGCAGCACCCCCCAGTAGTAAGGATGGCACCTCAACAGTGCAGCACCCCTAGTACTGAGGATGGCACCTCAACAGTGCAGCACCCCTAGTACTGAGTATAGCACCTCAACAGTGCAGCACCCCTAGTACTGAGGATGGCACCCTAGTACTGAGGATGGCACCTCAACAGTGCTGCGCCCCTAGTACTGAGGATAGCACCTCAACAGTGCAGCACCTTCTAGTACTGAGGATGGCACCTCAACAGTGCAGCACCCCATAGTACTGAGGATGGCATCTCAACAGTGCAGCACCCCTAGTACTGAGGATGGAACCTCAACAGTGCAGCACCCCATAGTACTGAGGATGGCATCTCAACAGTGCAGCACCCCCTAGTACTGAGGATGGAACCTCAACAGTGCAGCACCCCTAGTACTGAGGGTGGCACATTAACAGTGCAGCACCCCTAGTACTGAGGATAGCACCTCAACAGTGCAGCACCCCTAATACTGAGGATGGCACCTCAACAGTGCAGCACCCCATAGTACTGAGGATGGCATCTCAAGCAGTGCAGCACCCCTAGTACTGAGGATGGTACCTCAACAGTGCAGCACCCCCTAGTACTGAGAATGGCACCTCAACAGTGCTGCACCCCTAGTACTGAGGATGGCACTCAACAGTGCAGTACCCCTAGTACTGAGGAAGGCACCTCAGGAGTGCAGCACCCCTAGTACTGAGGATGACACCTCAACAGTGCGGCACCCCCAGCGCTGAGGATGGCACCTCAACAGTGCAGCCCCCACTAGTACTGAAGACAGGACTACAATAATGCAGCACTCTTGTAGTGCCAATTACAGCACCTCAACAGTGGAGTACTCCCTTGTACTGAGGGTGGCATGTCAACAGTGCAGCACTCCCCAGTACTGAGGATGGCACCTCAACAATGCTGCACTCAATACGGAGGACAGGACTACAATAGCGCAGCACTCTTGTAGTGCCAATTACAGCACCTCAACAGTGGAGTACCCTTTGTACTGAGGGTGGCATGTCAACAGTGCAGCACTCCCCAGTACTGAGGATGGCACCTCAACAATGCTGCACTCAACACGGAGGACAGGACTACAATAGCGCAGCACTCTTGTAGTGCCAATTACAGCACCTCAACAGTGGAGTACTCCCTTGTACTGAGGGTGGCATGTCAACAATGCAGCACTCCCCAGTAGTGAGGATGGCAGCTCAACAGTGCAGCATCCCCAGTACTGAGGATGGCACCTCAGCAGTGCAGCACCCCTAGTACTAAGGATGGCACCTCAGCAGGCAGCACCCCTAGTACTGAGGATGGCACCTCAACAGTGCAGCATCCCCCAGTACTGGAGGAAGGCACCTCAGCAGTGCAGCACCCCTAGTACTGGAGGAAGGCACCTAAGAGTGCAGCACCCCCTAGTACTGAGTGTGGCATGTCAACAGCACAGCACCCCCTAGTACTGAGGATGACACCGACAGTGCAGCATCCCCTAGTATTGAGGACAGGACTGCAAGAATGCACTCGTAGTCCCAATTAAAGCACCTCAACAGTGCGGCACCCCCAGTACTGAGGGTGGTATGTCAACACTGCAGCAGCCCCAGTACTGAGAGTGGCATGTCAACAGTGCGGCACCCCCAGTACTGAGGGATGGAACCTCAACAGTTCAGCACCCCCAGTACTGAGGATAGCACCTCAACAGTGCAGCACCCCCAGTGCTGAGGATGGCACCTCAACAGTCCAGCACCTTCTAGTACTGAGGATGGCACCTCAACAGTGCAGCATCCCCAGTACTGAGGATGGCACCTCAACAGTGCTGCACCCCTAGTACTGAGGATGGCACCTCAACAATGCAGCACCCTGTAGTACTGAGGATGGCACCTCAACAGTGCAGCACCCCTAGTACTGAGGATGGCACCTCAACAGTGCAGCATCCCCAGTACTGAGGATGGCACCTCAACAGTGCTGCACCCCTAGTACTGAGGATGGCACCTCAACAATACAGCACCCTGTAGCACTGAGGATGGCACCTCAACAGTGCAGCACCCCTAGTACGGAGGACAGGACTACAATAGTGCAGCATTCATGTAGTGTCAATCACAGCCCTCAACAGTGCAGTACTCCCTTGTACTGAGGATGGCACTTCGACAGTGCAACAAACCCTAATACTGAGGATGGCACCTCAACAGTGCAGCACCCCTAGTACTGAGAATAGCACCTCAACAGTGGAGTACTCCCTTGTACTGAGGGTGGCATGTCAACAGTGCACCACCCCCAATACTGAGGATGGCACTTCGACAGTGCAACAAACCCTAATACTGAGGATGGCACCTCAACAGTGCAGCACCCCTAGTACTGAGGATGGTACCTCAACAGTGCAGCACCCCTAGTACTGAGGGTGGCACCTCAGGAGTGCAGCACCCCCGCAGTACTGAGGATGGCACCTCAACAGTGCAGCACCCCTAGTACTGAGAATGGCACCTCAACAGTGCAGCACCCCTAGTACTGAGGAAGGCACCCCTAGTACTGAGGATGGTACCGCAACAGTGCTGCACCCCTAGTACTGAGGATGGCACCTCAACAGTGCAGCACCCCTAGTACTGAGGATGGCACCTCAACAGTGCAGCACCGCCTAGTACTGAGGATGGCACCTCAACAGTGCAGCACCCCTAGTACTGGAGGAAGGCACCTCAGGAGTGCAGCACCCTCCCATAGTACTGAGGATGACACTCTCAACAGTGCAGCACCCCCAGTACTGAGGATGGCACCTCAACAGTGCAGCCCCTCAGTACTGAGGATGGCACCTCAACAGTGGAGCACTCCTTGTACTGAGGGTGGCATGTCAACAGTGCAGCACCCCTAATACTGAGGATGGCATGTCAACAGTGCTGCACCCCTAGTACTGAGGATGGCACCTCAACAGTGCAGCACCCCTAGTGCTGAGGATGGTATCTCAACAGTGGGTACTCCCTTGTACTAAGGGTGGCATTTCAACAGTGCAGCACCCCTAATGCTGAGGATGGCACCTCAACAGTGCTGCACCCCTAGTACTGAGGATGGCACCTCAACAGTGCAGCACCCCTAGTACTGAGGATGGTACCTCAACAATGCAGCACCCCTAGTGCTAAGGATGGCACCTCAACAGTGCAGCACCCCTAGTACTGAGGATGGTACCTCAACAGTGGAGTACTTCCCTTGTACTGAGGGTGGCATGTCAGCAGTGCAGCACCCCTAATACTGAGGATGGCACCTCAAAGTGCTGCACCCCCAGTGTACTGAGGATGGCACCACAACAGTGCAGCACCTTCTAGTACTAAGGATGGCACCTCAACAGTGCAGCACCCCTAGTACTGAGGATGGCACCTCAATAGTGCAGCACCCCTAGTACTAAGGATGGCACCTCAGCAGTGCAGCACCCCCAGTACTGAGGATGGCACCTCAACAGTGCAGCACCTTCTAGTACTAAGGATGGCACCTCAGCAGTGCAGCACCCCCTAGTACTAAGGATGGCACCTCAACAGTGCAGCACCCCTAGTACTGAGGATGGCACCTCAACAGTGCAGCACCTCCTAGTACTGAGGATGGCACCTCAACAGTGCAGCACCCCTAGTACTAAGGATGGCACCTCAACAGTGCAGCACCCCTAGTACTAAGGATGGCACCTCAACAGTGCAGCACCCCTAGTACTGAAGATGGCACCGCAACAGTGCAGCACCTCCTAGTACTAAGGATGGCATCTCAACAGTGGAGTACTCCCTTGTACTGAGGATGGCACCTCAACAGTGCAGCACCCCCAGTACTGAGGATGGCACCTCAACAGTTCAGCACCCCTAGTACTAAGGATTGCACCTCAACAGTGGAGTACTCCCTGTACTGAGGATGGCATCCCAACAGTGCAGCACCCCTAGTACTGAGGATGGCACCTCAACAGTGCAGCACCCCTAGTACTAAGGATGGAACCTCAACAATGCCGTAGTACTGAGGAAGACACCTCAGCAGTGCAGCATCCCTAGTACTGAGGGTGGCACCTCAACAGTGCAGCACCCCTAATACTGAGGATGGCATCTCAAGAGTGCTGCACCCCAGTACTGAGGATGGCATCTCAACAGTGCAGCACCCCTAGTACTGAGGATGGCACCTAACAGTGCAGCACCCCTAGTATTGAGGATGGCACCTCAACAGTGCAGCACCCCTAGTACTGAAGAAGGCACCTCAACAGTGCACCCCCGCAGTACTGAGGATGACACCTAAACAGTGCGGCACCCCTAGTACTGAGGAAGGCACCTCAGCAGTGCAGCACCCCTAGTACTGAGGATGGCACCTCAACAGTGCAGCACCCCTAGTACTGAGGATGGCACCTCAACAATGCAGCACCCTGTAGTACTTAGGATGGCAACTCAACAGTGCAGCACCCCTAATACTGAGGATGGCACCCCAGTACTGAGGATGGCACCTCAACAGTGCAGCATCCCTAGTACTGAGGATGGCACCTCAACAGTGCAGCACTCCTTAGTACTGAGGATGGCACCTCAACAATGCAGCACCCCTTGTACTGAGGATGGCACCTCAACAGTGCAGCACCCCCAGTACTGAGGATGGCACCTCAACAATGCAGCACCCTGTAGTACTGAGGATGGCACCTCAACAGTGCAGCACCCCTAGTACTGAGGATGGCACCCCTAGTACTGGGATGGCACTTCAACAGTGCAGCACCCCTAGTACTGAGGATGGCACCCACTTTTACTGGAGATGGCACCTCAACAGTGCAGCACCCCTAGTACTGAGGATGGCACCTCAGCAGTACAGCATCCCTAGTACTGAGGATGGCACCTCAACAGTGCAGCACCCCTAGTACTGAGGATGGCACCCCTAATACTGAGGATAGCATCTCAACAGTGCTACGCCCCTAGTACTGAGGATGGCACCTCAACAGTGCAGCACCCCTAGTACTGAGGATGACACCGCAACAGTGCAGCATCCCTAGTACTGAGGATGGCACCTCAACAGTGCAGCACCCCTAATACTGAGGATGGCATCTCAACAGTGCTGCACCCCAGTGCTGAGGATGGCACCTCAACAGTGCAGCACCCCTAGTACTGAGAATGGCACCTCAACAGTGCAGCACCCCTAGTACTGAGGATGGCACCTCAACAGTGCAGCACCCCTAGTACTGAGGATGGCACCTCAACAATGCAGCACCCCGTAGTACTAGGATGGCAACTCAACAGTGCAGCACCCCTAATACTGAGGATGGCACCCCAGTACTGAGGATGGCACCTCAACAGTGCAGCATCCCTAGTACTGAGGATGGCACCTCAACAGTGCAGCACTCCTTAGTACTGAGGATGGCACCTCAACAATGCAGCACCCTTGTACTGAGGATGGCACCTCAACAGTGCAGCACCCCCAGTACTGAGGATGGCACCTCAACAATGCAGCACCCTGAGTACTGAGGATGGCACCTCAACAGTGCAGCACCCCTAGTACTGAGGATGGCACCCCTAGTACTGGGATGGCACCTCAAAAGTGCAGCACCCCTAGTACTGAAGATGGCACCCACTAGTACTGGAGATGGCACCTCAACAGTGCAGCACCCCTAGTACTGAGGATGGCACCTCAGCAGTGCAGCATCCCCTAGTACTGAGGATGGCACCTCAACAGTGCAGCACCCCTAGTACTGAAGATGGCACCCCCTAATACTGAGGATAGCATCTCAACAGTGCTGCCCTAGTACTGAGGATGGCACCTCAACAGTGCAGCACCCCTAGTACTGAGGATGCCACCGCAACAGTGCAGCATCCCTAGTACTGAGGATGGCACCTCAACAGTGCAGCACCCCTAATACTGAGGATGGCATCTCAACAGTGCTGCACCCCCAGTGCTGAGGATGGCACCTCAACAGTGCAGCACCCCTAGTACTGAGAATGGCACCTCAACAGTGCTGCACCCCTAGTACTGAGGATGGCACCCAACAGTGCAGTACCCCTAGTACAGAGGAAGGCAGCTCAGAGTGCAGCACCCCCGCAGTACTGAGGATGACACCTCAACAGTGGAGTACTCACCCAGTACTGAGGATGGCACCTCAACAGTGCAGCACCCCAGTGCTGAGGATGGCACTCAACAGTGCAGCCCCCTAGTATTGAGGACAGGACTGCAGTGATGCAGCACTTATGCAGTGCCAATTACAGCACTTCAACAGTGGAGTACTCCCTTGTACTGAGGGTGGCATGTCAACAGTGCCAGCACCCCAGTACTGAGGATGGCACCTCAACAGTGCAGCATCCCCAGTACTGAGGATGGCACCTCAACAGTGCAGCACCCCCAGTACTAAGGATGGCACCTCAACAGTGCAGCATCCCCAGTACTGAGGATGGCACCTCAACAGTGCAGCATCCCTTAGTACTGAGGATGGCACCTCAACAGTGCAGCACCCCTAATACTGAGGATGGCACGTCAACAGTGCAGCACCCCTAATACTGAGGATGGCATGTCAACAGTGCAGCACCCCAGTACTGAGGATGGCACCTCAACAGTGCAGCACCCCCAGTACTGGAGGATGGCACCAGCAGTGCAGCATCCTCCAGTACTGAGGGTGGCATGTCAACAGTGCAGCACCCCCAGTACTGAGGATGGCACCTCAACAGTGCTGCACCCCAATACGGAGGACAGGACTACAATAGTGCAGCACTCATGTAGTGCCAATCACAGCCCCTCAACAGTGCAGTACTCCCTTGTACTGAGGATGGCACTTTGACACTGCAACACCCAATGCTGCACTACTGTATCAGACTTCGTTGTTAAAGAAAGAGATAGTTTTTTTCCCTTTTGTTGCTGTTTGATGAGTCTGTAACACCCGTATTGTCATCTCTAGATGTCTCTGTTTTGACTTTGTTTGTTCTTTAAATCAATCACAGTCTTAAACAGGAAAACAGCTATCGATGGGGTCCTACAATATCTGTCATTGCTGATGGAAGCCTTAAAGGCTCCAAATACTGTACATTTGAAATATATTTATTTATTTCAAGTGTTTTACCAGAAAATATATACTGGACTGTTAACTTGTTTCCAGATGTGTTTGGGGGTTGGGTGATAGTACTAAAGGAGAAAATATTTAAATTGGAATTAGCAGAGTTAAATAATAGTCTATACAAGCAAAACAACTCATCAAAAGGAGCATAAAATAAACACTTGCAAGCCAAAACAGTACATACGGTGCATGTGATATAAAAAAATTGAGTTTGGGTAGGTTAGGGGAATTACCCAACCAGAATAGTGGGGAGGGGGAGCAGTATGGCTAAGGCAATATATATGGAGGGAAGGGATAATGAACATTTGCAGGTGGAAGTAGAAAAGTTATGAAGAAAATACTTTTTTTTATTTATTCTTTTATCTCCTCCTGACCTAGCGAACTCTCTCAGGCTCCTCCTAGGCCCCCCTTGTCTCTACCTCCCATTGTGGCTTATGCCTCTCTGCACCCCCGGCCTGGCACATCCCTGGGTCTGAACCTCTGAGGAAAGGCTGCCTATCCGCACAGGGCACTCTTTCTATAGTGCTGAGCTCCGGACCGGGAGAGGACACAGCAAAGAGGCAAACCCAACACTGGGAGTGTGGATGTTGGAGGGCAGGAGGCGCCTCGCCTATCACTGGGAGGAGGGTTTTCTGTGTTGTTTTCACCCTCTCCACCCCTCCCTCTGAGCCCGGACATACAATGACGCCCATCGATGTCCACCGTGGCTCAGCCTATCCCTTTCTGTGCCCTGTAGCATGGCAGTACCTCTGGCTTTACCTGAGGCCACTGCAGTGCTGGGCTACCTGGATCCCTCCCCAGGAGAGGAGAGGAGAGCTGTCCTCTGGATGCTCAATCCTCTCTCCCTCTGTTGACCCCGAGGCCCAGGCTCGCCTCCCCGAACCCAGGTCGCCGGGCGTGACGCAAGGTGTGGCATCCAGCGCCTCAACCCTCAGCTCCACAGGCCGGCACATGAAGCAGAGTCTTAAGAGAGAAGGGAGGAGAGGCAGAGTGGATAGACAGTGAAGAGAGGACCAGAATTTAGGAAAGCTATATGAGAAGGCAGCTTGATCAGCAGCAGAGTTCCTGGATGGAACAGAAAGGAAATGGAAACATTGCTGCAGAGAGGGTAGGAGGTAGTGGGGAGAGGATAGCAGGGAGGTATGGTAAGAAGGGAACCAAACCAGAATTTGGATATAAAGGACCCAAAGTGGGAAGAGCACCTAGCGTCAAGAGAAGCATGGTGAGGGCTGAGTAGAAGCGAGAGCAGTGATGGGTATGAGGTGGACAGTTTAAGGCAAAATGATAAAAGGTGTGAAAGAAGGTGTCCAGTTTGGCAAGGAAGGATTGGGAAGGTGCTTGGAAAGGTGCACTGTAGACTATGTCATCACAGTAGAAGATGGGTAGTATCATTTTCAATACAAACTCACAGCGGCAGGAAGCAGGATACTCGCTTTGTTCCTGTATCATGTGCCAAACTTGGGGTGGAGCGAACGTGGATGGCATCAATGTGTGCTGAGAAATCAAGCTGATTGGTCCAGCCAGAGCCGAGGTACTTAAAGGAGGAGACATCCTTAACTGCAGCACAATCAAGGGAGTGAAATGATGGTAGGGAGGCAAGTCTGGTAAGCCTTTGTCAGGTTGTCATAGAAACCCTTTTTGGCATAGAGATTCAGTTGGTTTGACCGGTTAAGGAGACAAAGAAGGAAGAGTGGTAAGAGAACAAAGTGTTCCTGTAACTTAGCTGAAGGGAGGAGAGAGACAGATAGGATGAAAGTTACCAGGAGAAGAAGGATCACCACCTTTAGCCGAGATGGATGACAGCAGCCTGCTTCCAGACTACAGTGACAGTGGCAGAGGAAAAGAGAGGTTGAGGAGTAGGGTAACAGGAATAGTTATGGCAGGAGCTGACAGAAGAAGGAGTTTAGGATCAGGTCCATCAGGACTTCCTCCCTTGTGAGGATTAAGGGCAAGTAGGACCTTAAGAGAAACAGAGGAGAGGTAGCAGAGAAGGCGAAAGAGTGGATAGGGAAGCCAGAAGAATGGGTGAATGGAGAGGGTGGAATGAGAAGGAGATGAGAGAGAGAGCACATGTAGTGAAGCAGGAGTTAAAGAACTGGTGACACGTTCAGGAGAACGTTAACAAAACGTAATATTTAGACACAGTCCAGCTTGTATTTCCTGTTAGTGCTGTATTACTCCCCCATTATTTATTACTGAGGTCATCTGTATGAATACAGGATCTTTGCTCCTGAAAGAGTTCACCTATTCCTGGTGCTTCTCTCCCACCTGAAGTCACAGAGCAGTGCTTGTGCTTGTGCTTGCATCACAGTTTCTCCCATGGCACTAGATTGTGATGTTATAACACAGGATTACGACTTGCAGTAGGGAGTAAGCTATAGAGACAGATGGACCCTAAAGGAACTCTAAAGGATAAAGACCATATCTTCATGCAAATTTCCTTAGTAATAAATAATGGGGAGAAGAAATATATAAAATATAAATGGACTGCAATCAGAATTGTACCTAATTATTGTGCTTTTTTAAAGTTGTCTTTGAAGCGTCAGTAGCTCTTTAAAGGAGGAGGCAACAGAAGAAGGGTCAGAGATGACGGAGTCACAAACTTTGAGGACAGGGGAGGGAAACTGGGTCAGAGGGGAAAAGGGAATGAATAACCTTCTAGAACTTGTAGAGGTGATCAGTGTTTTCTGGAGTGTGGATGCAAAATACTCGGACTTTGTAAGACTGGTGGCTTTGGTACTGGCATTACGATGGTTGGTCAAAGCTGCTGAGGAGACAACGATGTTATAGGAACGCCGGCTAGGTCTCTGGTGAGAGACATGCTAACAACTCAGCTGATATCCAGGGAAGGTGGAAGTCCCATAAATCTGTTTTTTCTCAGGGGTGCATGGTGATCCCATACAGCCATAATGATATGAAGGGATTGAAGGAAAGAATTAATATTTGAGGCTGCAGAGCTAGGGGAACAGTCAGTGTACCACAGGTCAGCTAGGAGGAGGACAAGCCCAGCAACCTAAAGGATCTGAGACAGATTAATTGGGGGGTTAGGATGATTAATCTTGCACAAACAGTAAACCATATGATGAACACTGAGGGTGTCAGGAAGGATACCTGTATCCACTGTTTGGTGAGGGTGGGATGATAGGACCTAGTCCAAGAGAGGGTGATTTAAAGATTTATAATTCAGATGTGTGAGTGAGAATCAGTTGAGATAATCAGAGGGATTGTTACATTTTGGGAGAATTTATGTGCAGAGGAGAGCCAAATAATATTAAAGTCACCAAGGATGAGCAACTCCCTTGGAGAAATGGAAATAGATAGAGGAAAGGAGCTCAGTAACTAAGGCAGGGGACATAACAGGACAATTGTAAATGCCAGCAATAAAGGTGGGAACAGAGAAGGAGGGAGAGTTTAACGAGGAGCAGCTCATAGGAGGAGGAGAAGAGACAGCAAGCACAGGCACAAACTGGACGGTGCTGGAGAGGTAAATAACAATGCCACTGCTCCTCTTGGGAGGCTCCTGCCGGTCTACAGAGTGACCTGAATAGCCACTGCAAAATCCTGGAACTAAGTGGAGAGCCAGGATTCAGAAACTACTAGGATATCCAGCTGGAGGTTGAGCATGATAAGTTGTAGTTCATCAATTTTGGGAGAAGGTTGCAGATGTTTAAATGGTCAAGCCTTAGTTCTTTGCCGAACTGATAGGGTGAAGTGGGACGAGGCCAGGATTTAGTTCAGTGTCACCTGCTAAAAGCAGCAGGAAGACAAGGTGCTTAAAGGAACCAAAAAGCTGATTGGGGAGGGGAAGAGGATGGAAGGATAAGGGGAAAAAAGGGGACCAGAAGTGTCGGAGAGTTTCAAAATGGAGCCGAGAAGCAGGCAGAAGATGACACCGAAACATCAAGGGAATGTGAAAGGAAGAGAGAGGAGGGGGTGAGTCAGGGAAGAATTATTGGGGAGGTTGTAGAGAGAGGAGGAACAAGTAGTACAGGGTGGAAGTGAGGAGAGGGAGAAGAGGAGGAGGAGGAGGAGGAAAGTAAGAGAGAGGAAACAGTATAGTGCAAGTAACAGTGCTGAAAATTGAAACACCTAAGTAGGAGGTAAATGGGAAGCAAGGAATGGGCCTTACCCAGATGTTGAGACTACACAGAGAGAGGCCTGAAATGGTAGTGGGTCAACATGGAAGTTGGCCTGACCTTGTTAGGGAGAATAACAGGGATTTAGGCCTTAAGTAGAAATGCTAGTGGGGTGTAAAAATAAATGAATACAATGTTGTTGGAAGAGGAATTTAAAGACAAATACATTGCATGCTGCACACAGAGAAGCTTACATGGCACAAAGTCAAGTTTCGGTTCTTTTTGATGTTAGCCTCAGTTTGACGAGGTGCACAGCTGTTGGGCTCAGCCTGGTATGCACACAGCGGCCCCATTCCTTTCACAAGACATCGTCCTGTTTCACAGGTGATCCTCCATATATGCCCATGGAGACAAGAACAGTACTTACAAATCAGAGGTAGCATGACCTCATGGTCAGGGCAAAGCGTACAGAGTCTGGAAATCCTAGTCTCAATCCCAGTTGCCTGCAAATGGAACACACTACTTGATGACCCCTGACAAAGTGATATAGCACAAAGCAACAATGGATTGGGCTCCAAAATGCTACACCAATACATTTGTATTTTAACATTTAAACGACTTCTCTCGAATGCTCATTCACTTTTTTGTGAGTTTTGCCCTTTGAATATAGCACTAGTTCACAGTAGCATGGGTTTTGTTTGTCCAGCTTGCATCACTCACTTGCCTGTCTAGCCAGAAAGGTTTTGTTTGCTTCTTTGTTTTGCTAAAATACTTTATGTGTCTCAGAGATGTTTTCCAAGGCTTCTCATTTGATGTCAGATGATGTTTAACTCCCTAGTGCCCCAATCCATCCAGCTCTCAAATGAGTGAAAGCAGGACCCCATTGAAAATGAGATGTTGCCAGGCGGCTAAGCTAACCTGAGTAAATAAATTGTAAAAAGTGAAAAAAAAGTTTGCAAATGCCAGGAACTCCTCATTTTACATTCCAAACTTTCTGTGAAAGTACAGGTGATTCATTTGAACAGCAGGTCCCAGCAGTTCATAATTGCTGCCTCCCAGCTGTGGAAATGATTGCCTCTTTAAGACAGTAGCGTCAAACTGGGAAATATTACAGTCCTTTAAAACCATTTCTTTTAAAGTTCAGTGTCATTTTAACCTTCTAAGTATACGTACTCATGATCATCCAAACATGAAAATAGGAAATAAAGATGACTTTTGACCCATCGAGGTATTGAATTTCCCCACCAGCTCAGTGGGCAGAACCGTTCATTTGTATTTTACTTTAATTAAAAACAAACCATTTACTTGCTACTGCTTTAGATAGACTCACAAATTTTCCACTCATTCCGTGAAATAATAGTATAAAACATTCTTCCTAAATCTTCCTCCCCAAATTTCCACATTACATTTTCTAGTTCTCTCATATTTTAATACATTCTTCCCCTTTCTCACTTACGTTTCCCCTGCCCTTCCAGCAAATCGGGGTCTCCTTACTTGCATCCTCTCTTTGAGTTGGAGTATGCTGTATGATTGCATGTACCGTAGCTTAGGAGATGACTTTTAAAGGCACAATTCTGGTTCCTGGCTGTCGATTTCAGTTGTGCCAGCTGTCTGAACAGCAGCTCTACTAATAATATAATACTGGCGTGCTTTAGTTTAATTAAACAGAATATTAACTGCATAAAACTAAATGCACCTGTAATGGGTTTGCTCTTACTGCACACATCCTGATAGCAGCAGCACCATGAAAATGTTTTCCCAAAAGCTAGTTTCAGCTACAGTTAATAAAAATATTAGCATACCTGTCTGGGTACTGCCTTTGCTGCACACTATGCGTTTTTTATTTTTAATATCTTGATCCTAACCTCACCAGGACTAGTACACTATTTCTAAGCCAAATTATTTATTTCAGAAGTTTTACCAGGAAAGACATACTGAGTTGGTAATAGTTAATTTCAGATGTGTTCAAATGTGGTGACCATTTTTTCTTGAGAAAAAAATACATTTTCATTGCTTAGCTCTGCTCTGGCCTCTTATCAACTAAAAATGTATAGATTTTGTGAAAGACATCTCATTGTATCAGCGTATATCATCTCATGCAATTTGGGTAAGTGGTTTTGTCTATCTAAACTGTGAGATGATGCTCTTGTACTTTTAACAGTCATCTCTCACATCAGCTATAAACATATTACAGTACATGTGTTGGGTGTATTGTGTACAGAAATCCATATATTTATATATACACACACATTATACTAGTGCGGCAGTGCCAGTATAGTCAGGGTTAAGTAAGGTGTTTAATGTTAAACCCCAATATTTGCACCTTAACAACTTTGGTGGCATTTGACAAAGTGCCCAATAGAAACATAGAAACATAGACTTTGACGGCAGATAAGGAGCGCTTGGCACATCTAGTCTGCCCATTTCCTACCTACAGGATAGACCACAGATCCTAGTTAACCAACAGCCTATTTCTTCCTACCCCCACAAGAATTGCCCTATGTCTGTCCCATGCATTCTTGAATTCTCCCACAGTTTTAGACCCCACAGCCTCTTCAGGAAGGATGTTCCATGCATCCACTACCCTCTCTGTGAAATAATACTTCCTCACATTGCCCTAGAACACCCCATCTTTAAATTGTGTCCCCTTGTTCTTGCACATCTCTTTTCTGAAAGATGCTACCCTCTTGGACTTTGCTGATTCCACTGAGGTACTTAAAAGTTTCTGTCATGTCCCCATCCCTTCTTTCCTCAAGGGTATCCATATTAAGCTTCTTTAGTCTCTCCTCGTACAGCTTCTCATGCAGACCCTGCACCATTTTAGTTGCCCTCCTCTGAACTGCCTCTATCCTGTCTGTGTCCTTGCGGAGATAGGGTCTCAGAACTGACACATACTCCAGATGGGGTCTCACCAACTGTCTGTACCATATTTTTCATGTGTGGTCTGGCTGACAGGGTCTCAAGACACAATAAGTTTCGTACTGCATCATCGTGGTTTCTGAGAAGACACAAAATGTAAATTTTAATTAAGTGCTTTTTTCTTTTCAGGATGGCTGGCACCTTGTTTTTTTCAAACAAAAAATTTGAAAATAAATAAAAAGTATGTATTTTCAAAGCACAAACACCTGAACCTAGGTAAATGGGACCATTGAGCTAGATTCTATGTTAGTTTTTGAAAATCAGTTTCTGGGCACCTGAAAATCCTGGGTGTTCAGCTAAATGAGAGGAGATGTTCACCTGCATTCTCTGCATGAAAACAATGGAACTTTCTTGGTTTGTGCAGCCATAGCTGGAGTTGTGCTGCCAGCTTCAGTGGGAGTAGTGAGCCAGCACTCTGTCCCAGTTGAGCTCTATCTATCTTTTGAAACATAAACTGAACTTACAAGCTCAAATGGGCAGACTGGGTGGGCCATAGGCCCTTATCTACTGACACTGTCTATGTATCTATGTATCTATCTATCTTAAGCAGACTGGGGTGCTCACCCTGGTATCACTACTTTCTACTTTCTATCTGCCTCCCTCCAGGTTGCTCATCCCTTCCCAATATATAAATTATAAATAAAAGTAATATAAAAATGGACTGGTGCCCACCCTGGTACTGCTTGTTTCTACCCCTTTCTCCTCCAGGTGACTCACCACTGTTTCATATAGGTGGTGGCAAATGGGGTGCCTAGCCCCAGTGCCACTAAAGATACAGACTGGGGTCCCCACCCCAGTACTGCTACTTTCCACCCTCTCCCTCCAGGTCACCCATCCCCCTTTTCAGTATATAAATACAAAGTAATATAAAAGCAGACCATGGTACCCACCATTCTACCCTCTCTCCCAGGTCACATCACTTTATACAGGTAGCAGCACAAGGCTGTCCACCCCAGTGCTGCAAAGGGTATTCTGACACTGGAGTGCCAAATCCTTGTGTTGGTTAAGTCCCACTGTTAAAATGAATAAATTGTCCCTTGTTGATTTGTTTTATTTTAGAAAAAGCTACAAAGAAGAAAATGGTCCTTCCTCAATCTGGCCCCACCCCACCTCAACCCTTCACTCAGCACCCACCACCCCACCACCCACACACCATCACTCATGTAAAAGTGAACTTTTGCTCATAACATTGCCATTTTCAATATTTTTCATCAAAATGTAAACATGGCCTTTAGGGACCACCTTATCAACAAGGTGAGTGACAGTTTTCAAATCTATTCAAGGTGATTTACAGTTGCTCTGAAAAATCACCTTCGAGAGGGGTTGAAATTTCACCTACCAGGTTCATGAGGTGGGGTCCTAAGAAGACTGTTGAAAATTGGTGATAAAATATTGTATAATGACCAAGTTTTTAGTGAATGTTGAAATATTTCAATGCTCACTCATAACTTCACTGATTTTCAATATTTTCACTGAACTTTTCAAATTCAATTTTTATTGGAAGGCAAATTAAGAGTACACTCTCTTTTACAACTGCATCCCACAATTAACATTAAAGACATACATTACAAAGACATGGGTTATAGCAGCAGATAAACATACATTAAATATACAAAATTCAATCATAACATTCACACTTATAAGTCATAGAGTTATTAACTCTGTTCTTTCTAAACTTTTAGCATGGCCTTTTATGAATCCCACCTCATTAACAATACAGGTAAACTTTTTCAAGTCACGTTTCAGGCAGAATTTTGAAAATGTTCACCTACAGGGTTAATAAGGTGAGTCAAAATTATGTCACAAATTTGGTGTAAAATATGGTAAATGACCAAGTTATGAGTGAATGTTCACTCAGAACTCGTTAATTTTCAATATTTCTACACTAGTCTTTCAACATAGCCATGTCACAGGGTTGAATAAGGCCCTGCCCCATTTGTTATGCAGAAAGTGTTTAAATGCAAGGGTCTGTTCTATCCTCCCTTTTCTGTCTCTTGTCTGTCTGGTTGCACAACCAAATTTTCATGTAAGACCTAGGAACCGATCCACTCGATGGCTTCACAGTTCTCCGCCTCTTGCTGTCTCTGCCTTTCCTTGCTGTTCTGCCTTTTCTTCCCCTTCCATATCAGCGGGTATAAAATATATGTGAATCTTTATGTGGAAATGTCATTGCTACTGGGATCCCATTGTTTAAAACTGTAAATAGTTATACTGTTGAAATGATTGCAAAAAGCTATTTGTAACTCAAGGGGTTAATCTGAGATGCAGTTTTAAGCCTTTTGTAGAGCTGTAAACAAGAGGTCAGTTCTGTGTCACTTATGTTGTTGTTTTTTTGCTGCAACTGCAAGGGATGAACTACAAGAACATTCTGTGAGAAGCAGGCTCTCTTAACGAGTTCCCAGAGACTTATAAAAAGAGCAGCAATGCTTTTGCTAGAAAGACAAGGAAAGTGAGAGATTGAGAGACTGAAACTGGAATTAAGAGATACCCTCAGAAGAAGGACTTTGTTTTCTCTATTTGTACTACCTTTGTAAATAGTTATAGCAAACTAATTTTTATTTTTATTTTGCTGTTATTGAGGAAAATAAAATGCTATTTGTGAATTTTGAAACTACTCCTGGTTTTCCTATGCTTCCTGACCTATGCCTTGATGACAGATGCTCTCAGTCTAAATGGGATTCATGTCATGCATCCTCTAAGGCAGGAGTTTTGTGCATGGGTACTAGACCTGGTACCAGGAAGTGTAGAAGAAAGGTATGGATTCTGCAGCAGCAAGTCCAGGAGTGATTACCAGAAGAATTGTAGCCAAACTAGAAGCAGAAACAATATTCAAACTGAGACTGTACAGCCAGCACCAGTCATGGAACAAAACAGCAGGTAGTGACAGAACCTGAAAGTCTGTCTGCCTTTTTCAAATGGTGGGCTATACAACAAAAAGAGATGAAGAAACAGAAAAAGAAGGGACGAGTGACAGCAGCAGAGAAAAGAAGAGATGCAGTGACAGGAGCAGGCATGGCTAGATGCCTTACAAGCTATCAAAGCTGGAGGTTCTGGCACAGGTCCAGCAGAACAAAATACCAACAACTTAAAAGACCTTAAACTTACAAAGTTGTATCCTTGGATGATATCAGTATATTGACAACTGAAAGGTTGCCACAGCCTACCAATGGCGAAAGCAATGGGCAATCAGACTGGTACCCTACCTGACAGGTTAGCCCAACTTGCATACAACAATATGGACATTGCATAATCAGAAAACTATGACCTGATGAACAGCAAAATCCTGAAAAGGTATGACATCTCAGGAGAGATATACAGGCAGAGATTTGGTCTCTGCAGTACAACTCAGTCGACAATCCTCAAGAAGCCTTCACCCGACTCAAGAACTCCTTGAAATGGCTCCAACCAGAGGGCAAAATACTCCCACAGATCATCGAAACACTTATAATGGAGCAATTCATCAACATCCTATCCACAGACGTACAGGTTTGGGTAAAAAAAACACTGACCAGAAAGTGAGGAAAAGGCTGTTTCTTTGGCTGAAGACTACCAAATGCCAGACAGATGCCACAGCAGTGAGGTAACAGCCGGTAAGACACTCTTTTTCTCATTTAAACTACAAGTCTGATAAGAACTCTGATGGGGTAACAAATCTGCACCCAAAGACTTTATCTGTTATAATTGTAATAAGTTGGATCATATTCGAGAAATTGCTGTAGTAAGAAGAAGTAACACTGGAGCAGATTTGCCTTAGCAAACTGGGGCAAGTACTTAACAGATGTGAAGGTGGGAGGTAAGACTGTGAAGGGACTTATAGATTCAGGAAGCAGACAGACTCTCGTGCATATTGAACTGCTGGGAAAACAATGTCCAAAAGGACCAGGTACTGGTGTCAGCTGCATCCATGGGGACACTGGATACTATCCCACCAGCCAAGTGACTCTGACTGTTAATGGTGTGTCACTCCAAATGAAAGTGGGGAATACCCAAGTTACCTGTACCTGTGATTATTGGAAATGACTTTCCAGGATTTACTGAGTTAATTAAAGAGGAGTAAATCTAGATGTTTCAGCAGCTGTGATGACAAGAGCTCAGGCAAAAAAAATCTCAGGTGGTGGGGACTCTTTTCCTTTCACTGATTTTGATTTGCACTTGTTTCAGCAGAGCTCCAAGATCCAGAAGTCCAGGAAAGAAAAAGGCGCCTGAAACAACAGTAGCAACAAAAGACTGATGGGCATAAGGGTTAAAATATGAAAATGCTAAAGCTAAACTGATAACTGATTGTGATTTTCTTTCAGAAGAAGCTAACAATGTTTCTCTCCAAGGTTATTTTAAGCAGCTGTGGGTGAAACCAAAACAGGGTGAACCTATGTTTAAAAATACAATGGGCTACTTACAGAGTTTGGGTTAAACCTCAGACACAGGACCAGACAGAACAATTGGTTATACCACAAAGTATAGATCTGAGTTGCTACAGATAGCACATGATAGTCCTATGGCTGGTCACTCAGGGAGGGATCACACCCTTGCCAGATTGCTGTACAGAGTTTACTGGCCTGGAATTCATGAAGATGTTGCTATCTATTGTAATTCTCGTGCTGAGTGTCAGACCAGTAGCCCCAGTCACTAGAAAAGACAAGGTGCCCCTAATGCCCTACCCTTGATAGATGTGCCATTTGAGAGAACTGCAATGGATGTGGTTCGCCCCTTAGACAAAAGTAAAAGGGTAATAGAGTTATCCTGGTAGTATGCGACTATGCTACTCGATACTCCAGAAGCAGTTCCAATGCGAACTGTCATCAGCTCCAAAAGTGGCTGCAGAGCTTGCAGAAATTTTCAGCAGGGTGGGCATATCTAAAGAGATTATTACTGATCAGGGTAGTAATTTTGGTGCTGCATTATTGAAGGAGCTGTACAGATGACTAGGTATCACTGCCATAAGAACCTCCCCCATCACCCTCAGACAGACAGTCTTGCTGAGCATTTAACCAAACCCTAAAACACATGGGTATCCAGTGAACACGGTGACCACAACTGAGCACTTACAAAAATGGTGACTCAGTTACAGCGTCTGTGTTCAGGGCTACCTGGCAGAGTAGTGACTGGATACCTGGGTGGTGAGGTAGGGTGACAGGAAGCATATGCACACGGGGGTGGGAGCACACTACATGAGGGCAGAAGGAGAGGAGGTATGTGGGAGGAGGTGTGGCAGGCAGCTGCTGAGCTAGTTGTCTAGCGTGGTGGGGAGGGTGTTCGGTTGGGGTGTGCAAGGTGCAGGGTTTGGGTCTGGAGTGGCATTTTTTTCTGGCAAGCGTCTTGTGTGTATTTTTAAGAATTTCCATCCTCTGACATGCACCTCCTGGAGTTGAGAATAGTAAGTTAGGGGTTGTGGGTGTGTGTGCAGGGGCACAGCCCCTGCATACATGCAAGTTCGTCACCGCCTTAGGAAGCTCACATGCAGTGTACATCACCGTAATTCATTTCAGATGTACATCAAGCCAAACAGCGATCGCTATTCTATGATCGAACCTGAACCAAAACACATGTTAAAAAGGTTTGTAAAAGGGAAGGGAAAGACTGGGACCAGTATTTACCTTACCTGCTATGTGCTTACAGAGAAGTGCCACAAGCATCAACAGGTTTTTCACCATTTGAAATGCTGTATGGCAGACAACCTAGAGGGCCTCTAAATATAATAAAAGAAACATGGGAACATAACCCTTTCAGAAACAATCTATAACATCTTATATGTGTGCCCTAAGAAAGAAGCTGGCAAAATATGTTGAAATTGCCCATAGTAATCAGGAAGAGGCTCAAAACCAGCAGAAGATGTATTATGACCATGGAGTAAAAGAAAGAGTTTTGAGCCAGGTGAAATATCTTGCTACTGTTATCCACTACAGAAAATAAACGTTAATGAAGTGGCAAGGGCCTTATAAGGTTCTTAGATGTACTGGCACAGTTAACTATGAGACTGAGACGATAGGAAAAATCCTATTAAGATACAACATGCTAACCTCCTCAAGAAATGGGCTGAAAAACACTAAAAGCTGTTTTGCTGGTTTTACCAGAAATTGACAAAGAAAATATTGATATTGCTTATGACACTAAATCCAATGAGACACTGTGATTCAACAGCTATATGCCAGTGGCACTACGAAGGTGGCTTGCCTCACGAAATAACAACTTTCCAGTAGGTAGTGTGCACTCTGGCTATGTCCTGCCACCAGAAAATAAAGGAGTGTCCAAACCAAAGTTTTGGCAAATAAAGTTTCTTTACTCAGCGAGTCCCATTCATGTAGCAGGCAAAGTACAGAGTAAAGAAACTTTATTTTCCAAAGTTTGATTTGAACCTCCTTTCTTTCTGGTGGACATCTCAGAGTGCTTACTACCTCACTGAAAGATATCGCTATGACAGACTGGAACAAACTGTAACTGCTGATGCTGTAAAGGTGAATGTTTCCTTAACCTCTGAACAAACCACAGAAATGTGTAACTTGCTAAAGACATTTAACAGCACCCTTACCAGTTTTCCCTCTGTATGGCGACACTATTACAGCGAACACATCGATGCCGACAACATCGACAGTTCACTGTAATAATCTACCTGAGACCCTGGCACTCTGTCCCCGGTCCTTCCTCCTCCCGAATCAACTCTGACTCGAGTTGATAATCCATAAGTTTGGAAGGTGCAGGGGCAGAGCCCCCGCATGTGGAGTTTGGGGTGAAGTCCCTCAATAGAAAGGGACGGGTCTCCTTTCAGATTAGGTCGCGGTCGACATAAATCTGTCACTGTGATGTCGGTCGACAAAACAGTTGTTGAACTGGCATCATAGATCCACTTTTACCACAGTACCAGGCCTAGCAAAGGGTCAAAGTACGTATAGTGACAAGGAATGCTCGCCTATTGACAAAATACATAGGAGATTACCAGAGCGGTTAAGAGCTGAGGGTGGTTAAGGAAATACAAAAAATGAAAGAATTTTATATCATAGAAGAGTCGAGAAGTGCTTTGGTCATCACCAGTGGTGATTGTGAACAAAAAAGAAGGGGTGTAAGAATCTGCCTTGATTTTAGGAAACTTAATGAAGTGTCACAATTTGACAGAACTCCTATGCCATGAACAGATGATTTGGTGTAAAGCCTGGGAGTGCCAAGTATATCATTACCCTCGATCTCACCAAAGGGTTACTGCAAATCCCCTAGCTAAAAGAATCCAGAAGCAAAACTGCATTTGCCACTCCTATAGGATTCTATCAGTTCACCACCATGCCATTTGGTTTACATGGCGCACCTGCTATATTCAATAATGGTACGTGTATGTAATTTTATCCCCTTACACTGGTTATTGTGCTGCGTACCTGAACGATGTTGGGGTGTACAGTCCAGACTGGAAAAGCCACCTGGAACACCTATGAGCAGTTATCCAATCGATCAGAAAGGCGGGTCTGACAATTAATCCTACCAAGTGTGCATTGGGCATGCAGGAAACCAGATATTTGGGCCATGTTTTGGGAAATGAAGAAGTCAAGCAAGAGGTTTCCAAGATAGAAGCTGCAGCTAACAGCCCTGTACCCAAAAATCAAGAACGGGCTGGCCGGTTATTAGTAGAGATTTGTTCCCAGTTTTGTTGAGTTAGCTCTCCCTCACTGAACTCACAAACAAATGATTCCAAATAATGTGAAATGGACCCCAGAGTGTGACGAGGCTTTCAGCCATTAAGGCCACATTATGTTCAGCCCCTGTTTTAAGAAGCCCAGACTTTGAGAAACATTTTTGTTACAGACAGATGCATCAGAGGTAGGCCTAGGTGCAGTCTTGATCAGCATGTAGATAGGAAAGAACATTCTAATCTATACATAAGTAGGAAATTGCACAACAGAGAAGAGGTACTCCACCATTGAAAATGAATGCCTTGCAGCAAAGTAGACCACAGAGTCCCTTAAGTTTTATTACTAGGAGCTGACTTTGTACTTGTAACAGATGACAATCCTCTCTGTAGAATCACACAGTGGTACCTGGCATTACAAGCCATTTAAATTTAAAGTGATGCACAAATCTGGGAAAGAGAACGTCAATGCTAATTTTCTATCAAGATATGGATCAGGAATTGAGAATTCTGAAGGTTGAAAAAACAAAATGTGTGAGTTAAAACTTTTCTGTTTGCTATGCTGCATGTGCATTGAAATGTAAATGTTATAAAGTAATGTTAGAAAAGAATTAATAGAAAGTTTTGAAACCTGTTTTTTAAAACAGGTTCCCTCTTAAAGAGGGTATGTGACGGGGTTGAATAAGGCACTGCCCCATTTGTTATGCAGAAAGAGTTTAAACACAAGGGTCTGTTCTGTCCTCTCCTTTTCTGTCTCTTGTCTGTCTGATTGTGCAACCAAATTTTCTTGTGAGACCTAGGAACTGATCACTCCTGATGGTTTCACAATTCTCTGCCTCGCTATCTCTTTGCCTTCCTTTGCTGTTCTGTCTTTTCTTCCCCTTGCATATCTGTGGTTATAAAAATATATGTGAGTCTTTATGTGCAAATGTCACTGATACTGAGATCCCTTTGTTTAAAACTGTATATAATTATACTGTTGCAATTATTGCAAAAGCTATTTGGAACTCAAGGAGTTAACCTGAGATGCAATTTTAAGCCTTTTGCAGAGCTGTAAACAAGAGGTCAGTTCTAGGTCACTGTTATTTTTGCTACCTGCAAGTAATGAAACTTACAAGAACATTCTGGGAAGCAGGCTCTCTTAATGAGTCCCCAAAGACTTATAAAAGAGCAATAATGCTTTTGCTGAGAGACAAGGAGAGTGACAGACTGAGAGACTGAAACTTGGAATTAAGAGATAACCTCAGAATAAGGACTTTGTTTACTCTGTTTGTACTGTCTTTGTAAATAATTATACTGAACACATTTTATTTTTTATTTTGCTATTATTGAGGAAAATAAACTATTTTTCTACATTTCTATGGAACGCTATTTGTGAATTGTAGCAGTTTTAACCTAATCTGAGCTTTCAAAGTAATATTTTACTTTTTTATGGGAAAGTGCTACCCTTGAAAAAAACTAGCACCCCTTAAAAATTCTAGATCTGCTGCTGAAATCATGACACATATATTCCAACAATACTTGTCTGCAGAAGGCGAGGCACCTCATGAGGCCTGTGCTTCTGCAGACACAGAAAGTCATGCACACATACAGTAAGTGTGGCTCCATGTGCTTAAGTAGCCACAGATACAAATCATTGAATGTAGCACATATCTGGAAACAGTTGTATGTTGTTTGTGTTACCCGATGATGGCTGTCTGTGGTTTGCTTGTGTGGTCTTGTCCTTTTACTGCTTTGGGGCAGAATTAGGGTTGAAACCCTACCACCACATTTCCCTACCTTTGTGGTGTTAAGTTGAACCATAACTGATTATATATGTCACACTAGTGGTGAATAAATTGGTAAATCATGTTATTTTGGGATAAATATTTATTTTACTTAGAACACAATTTATTTAACTTAAAACATGTTATTTCCACTTGGAATGTGGAAACAGAACACAGAAAACAATGGGCCAGATAGAGAGTTTACAACGGAAATAAAGGCAGTTTAAAAGGTAAAACAAGGTAAAACACTGGTAAAAATAGTACAATAGTGTGGTATATATCAAATACATAATGAGGTTGCAGTGGAATAACACATTTATCTCCACACATAAGTGGTAAGCCCTTGTGAGTTAGGGGTCTTACCACTCACTAGTGGAGAAAATTGTTATTCCACTGCAACCCATCATGTATTCCCTATATATGTATCTAAATATCTATACAGCAATATATATATATATTATTTCATTTCAAAGGTCACAAAAGTTGTTGTACCATAATCATGACATGTCATCAGTACAGGTTCAATAACTTTCAGATACCAAAATCTCATGCCTGTGAATTTCCTTAGTTTTCTTTTAAAAATGCTCCATTTCACACTTCAGAACGGTGACATCAAAAACAAGACCACAGCTGTGACTTTCTTAAAAATGACCTCTGATAGACAGAGCTTCATCTCTGAGCAACAGAATAAACCTGTGGAAAGTAAATGGTTAATTCAGATGAAACCACTTGTTCTTTTGTGTTTTTTTGTGACCATATAGAGTATTATTAAAAATAATGTATGGCTAGCCATGTACAACAAGGTCGTGCTTCCATCTTGGGATTCTAATGACAGAGACCTCTCAAATTGCACTCTGAAGGTCTATATTGTCATCAAAACCCCTCACTGGAAACACAACCTTGTTGTATATGGTACCATGCATTATTCTATATATAAATCACTCAAGTTAGCTTGAGTGATTTATAATACATTTTACATTTCGTTTTTAATTTTAAAAGTGAATGTGTAACACTCCTTTCCTCACCTCTGAAGTAGAATACTCCACTTTAATGTCACCATAGGAGATAAAATCCATATGCAGGATGGAGCCTCTGCAGTACTAAGCTCTTGGCTAAAATCAAGCAAGTGATTTGTATTTCATAAACTTGCCACTGAATCTAGCGATGCCATATTCCTACATTATAGACTGCCTCACTACCTTCCAAAAATTGTAAGGGACACATCATGAGCTGGAATGTCAATCAGACTGCTCACCAAGATCATGTGACCTGTTGAAATGTCCATATTTGACTGGACTGGTTCTTCGCACCAGGATGGCGTACTGCTGTGAGAGCTGGGCTGGCCTGTGGTGCATCACTGAATTGGAGGACACGCTGCTGACACGGAGTTTTCCGCAGGTGCTGGCACATCTGTTCTGCTAAATGGCGACTTCACGCCATGTGTTGAGGCACAGTTCCTGCCAAAAAGAAGACAAATAAGTTAGAATGCACAAGACGATGTTGCAGCGCCAATTGCCTTTGATCATCAGAAATGTGATGGTATCTCATGATACAATAGAGAAAAACAGGGTTGCCTTAAGGGCATGTGGTGCTCAAAGTCAAATAGTTCTGAGAATGTAAAAATAAATATTTATTTGTTTGCATGGTGGCTGCACTGTTCCCAGGGACCATTTGCAGGCATGACAGGAGCCATAAGAGTGGCACACATACAGTTACAAGTAAGTCTACATACAGGGAATTATTCAGGCACTAGTAAGCATGTTACAAGACATGATAAATGCAGCCATACGATGCTGCTTCCGTACAAAAATGAGATTTTCACTGAGGTGGTAGCAGAGAAGATTTGCAACCAATAAATACCTACAGGGCACAATTTTACAGTTTTCACATTGCTGTGTAACTATGATGGTCCATATAAACGTATCTATTCATATATTTATTTATTTAAAATGTTGGTAACCAGGAGGCGCACTGAGCGAGCTCAGTTCAAGTGTAACCCGAGGGAAAGGAGGAGGATAGTGCAAATATAAAGACAGATTACAATTCAAAAGAAATTCAAGTAAAAACATAAGGTGCTTGAAGGTACAACTGTGAGAGTAGCAGGATTGGAATAATGCAATGATATTTACACACACACACACACACACACACAAGGTATAACCTATAAGAATTAAGCAATAAGGCACAGCAGTTGTGGGTTATTGAGGATTTCCACGCCTCATGTGGTGTGTCACGAGGCACAACCGAGTGACTTAACCTCACAAGAAGTGGGTAAATCACCCAATAACTCACACCCTGAAGAGCCTTATCATGATTATACAATGGACTCATAAAGGGAGAATGGGTAAAATGATGTGCAAAGAGAGCAAGAAAATAGCATTATGCAACAGGTTCCAGACATGTGGGGAGAAGTATAATGCGAAAGAGACAAGTTTAGTAGAGACAGGGAGAGCCTAAATAAATGAGAGGAGGCCTAGAGTCAAGCAAAACATCTGCAGTCAGAGTTGATCAGTTGGGTATCCTTGTACACAGCCTTTAATTGGGAGTGGGAAAATACGATGGAGCACAGAGTGTAAGAGAGGCTATTCGAGAGGCAGGGACAGCATTAGAAAAGGCCTTTTGGCCCTTATTGTTAAAGACGGGGGTTCCCCAGGAAGCAGTGGAGAGTTGACATGAGTGTATGGGGGAAGTATTTAGGTAGAAGAAGGTCAGTCAAGGAGAAACAGTCCTTCTCCTGCAGGGACTTGTCAGTCAGGCAGCCCTAGAAGTAGTCACACCTTGCCTGAGGGAGAGCCAGCCAAGAGACTGGTAAAGAGAGCAGAGATGAAAACTAAAAGGTGCCAGTAAGGTAAATCTACAAATTCTGTTGTGAACTGTGTTTAGCTTAATCGAGTTATTGACAGAGGTGTGAGAAAAATGGGAGCAATAGTCAAGCAGGAAGTTATGCACTTTAGCAACAATGAGCCAGGCCTCTGTCATCAAGCTTATAAGTCTGTATCTGACTCCAGTTTCTGGTTTTCACATTTCACAATAAACATAATGCGTTCAGAGAAGGTGAAGGAGGGGTCAAGAAAAGCACCCAGGTACTTGAACAAAGAGACTTGCTGTGGGGACTTGTCAGTGGTAAATACTTGAAAATGGATATTGGAAGCATTCCATTTCTAAAGTCTGGGCTACAATTCAAATAATATAACTAAGCGTTATTTAAGTTCACCAGCAGGCTGTTGTTTAGCCACCATCTTTGAGCAGAGCTAAATTCAAAGAGACTTTAATAAGACTTGAAGAGAATGTAAAATGACTTGGAACTCATAAACATAGAAATGTGATGGACAGAAAAAACTGAACAGTCCATCTTGTCTCACCAAATAAGTTAGTCACAAGCGCCAAGAACACTCTTGCAAAATGGTACTTACGATTGAAAACTGCATCTGACGTGGTGATGAAAGCAAATAGTGAGAGCCTTGGGCAGCCACTATTTACCTTTTCACAGCTGGTGGAGAGTTTTCAACAATAAAGTAACCTTTCTGCACGAATCTTCCTGACTGCCTGTAACTGTCTTATGGCAGGGAGTGCCAAGTCTTTTTCCCTTTCTCTGTCCCATAACATGACATTCCCTGGAGTATAATACTACGACTATAAGATGGCCCAGAGGGCCATCCCATCAATACTATGTGAGGGAGTGCCAAGTCTTTTCCCTTTCTCTGTCCCATAACATGACGCTCCCTGGAGTATAATACTACGATTATAAGATGACCCAGAGGGCCATCCCATCAGTACTGTAGGGAGTGTCAAGTCTTTTCTCTTTCTCTGTCCCATAACATGACGCTCCCTGGAGTGTAATACTATGATTATAAGATGGCCCAGAGGGCCATCCCATCAGTACTGTGTGAGGGAGTGCCAAGTCTTTTCTCTTTCTCTGTCCAATAACATGACGTTCCTGGAGTGTAATACTATGATTATAAGATGACCCAGAGGGCCATCCCATCAGTACTGTTTGAGGGAGTGCCAAGTCTTTTCCTTTCTCTGTCCCGTGACATGACACACCCTGAAGTATAACACTGTGATTATAAGATGGGATGGCCCATGAGGCCAGTATATTAGCAGTGAGAGGAGAGCCAAGTCCTTTTCCTTTCTCTGTCCCATGACATGGCACACCCTGGGGTATAATACTGTGATTATAAGATAGCCCATGAGGGCCTGCATATCCTCCCAGTGGGAGGGAGTACCAAGTCTTTTCCTTTCTCTGTCCCATGACAAGGCACACCCTGGGTATAATATTGTGATTATAAGATAGCCAATGAGGCCTGCATATCCTACCAGTGGGAAGAGTACCAAGTCTTTTCCTTTCTCTGTCCCATGAAATGGCACATGTGGAGTATAATACTGTGATTGTAAGATGGCCCACAAGGGCCTGTATATTAAGCAGAGTGGGAGGAGTGCCAAGTGTTTTTCCTTTCTCTGTCCCATGGCAAGGCATACCCTGGAATATAATACTGTGATTATACAATGGTCCACAAGGGCTTGATTATCAGCACAGTGAGAGGGAGTGCAAGTGTGTTTTCCTTTCTCTGTCCCATGATACAGCACACCCTAGAGTACAATATTGCAATTATAAGATGACCCAAGAGGCCCAGAACATCAACAAAATGTGGGGGATTGCTAAGTCTTTTACATTTCTCTGTCCCTGAAGGATATAATACTGCAATTATAAGCCCCCACAGGGCCTGCGCTATTAGTGCTGTGGGAGCTAGTGTCAAGTCATTTTTCTTTCACTGTCCCATGACATAGCACACCCAGGCACATAATATATGGAATAAATCATGGGGTGTGTGTGCTAGAATTTTACACAAAGGGTGTTGGATGCTACATAAACCCGAGAGTGAAGCTGAGGTTTACTTAAGCATCCAACACCGAGGGTGTGTATAAAATTCAAGTTTAACCCACCACCCCATGTTTTATTTTATATCATTGCTGGGAGCGTTTTACCACAGCAATTATATAAAATAGATACTCATCACTGTGTAGCTGTGGTTGGGTTCAAGTGAGTCCGTGGTCGGGTTCAAGCGGCTGTTTTAATGTTTACTTTTATTTGTAAAGTGGTTCCTCCCAAAGTGTCCCAAAAGTGTCAAAAAGTGTGTGTTTTTTTTTTTTTAACTGTATTTTTTTAACGTTGCCTTATACATGAGATTGAGTACAAGAGGTGGTAAAGTGCAACACGACAAGAAGAAGACCATAGCTGGCACATGCGTGGAGCGTGGGAAACTCGTGTAAGTTCATTATTATAACCAGCTGGTTATAACAATGAATTATAACTGAGTTTCCTTTGGAGAAAAACGCTCATGATTGTTATACTGCGATTTAATATGACCCATGAGGACCTGCATGTCGGCGTAGTGGGCGACACTGCTGCTCACCATTCTGGTCGCCAGGGTTTGCATCCTGAGCCGGGATCATCAGGAAGGCCAGCTAGAGGTAGGAGTGAATGTTCTGAATTACACTGTTCCCCAGAGCAGGCTTTGCAACCTGCTGCATTACTGCCACCTGGGTGACTATAGACAGGGTACAGTCAGGGAGCCAACAGCATGGAATGGGAGGAGGGTACACATTCTGGCATCAGTGCATCAGCCAGCATACAGCAGAATGTGTGCTCCCAGTGGAAGGAAGAAAATGAGAAACAATTGTCTATAATTGGGAAGGTGATTCTCTCCCCCAACAATATGCATCACGGCTCCACCTCCACCTCCAGTGATGGACTTGGGCACATCCATACCTCTCAACCTTTTGTCCCCAAATGTGGAACATTGTCTCTCAGAATGTGGAACAAATTAGCAAAATGTGGAACACTTAATCAGATCTTTACCTAAGAAGCTCAGAACACTGTTAAAATGTTTGCATTTATGTTCAGAAAGTCTGTTATTAATTGAATAATACATTTTTGCATCATTTACTATAGATTTTGCTTTAAAATGTTAACACTGAATGTGGGACAAGTCCTCACAATGTGGAGCGGAGAGCTTTGTGAAGTAAAATGAGGAACATTCCTCGTAATGTGGTACAGTTGAGAGGTATGGGCACATCTGCCCCATAGTGTGAAGCTGGTTACAGAAGGGGACCATCTACCATGGTGTACAAGACAGGGCTCCACCTTGTGGTACAACATAGACATGGCGGCTGGTCTCTAGGTCCCAATGTGCCAGCTGGGGGAGGGACACCATAGATGGTAATGGGAAGGTGGCCCCAGCAGTGACTGAAGATGGTCTGGTCAGTGGGCCTGAGGAGACAAAAAAGAACTCACAAAAAAAAAAAAAGATGACCCATGAGTTCAGTGCTGTGTGCAGTTCCAAGCTTCTCATTACACAAAGGACATTAAAGAAGTAGTACACCTCATATCTTGTAAATGTTACTTGTCTCCTTCTCAACAGATCACTCTTTCACGTGTAGCTGTTGGGGATATATGGAGCTTGCTTTAGTTTGTTTCACTGTTCACACCAGCTATTGTACTAGCCAGGGGGTCTCCATTTCTGGGTGTTGAAATCTCACTGTGCCTGAAAGCTGCATTAGCATATGAGAACATGATGTGTCAACACCCTTTAGACTCACAGTATGCCTGTCTGCTTACTTAGAATTCAACAAAAAGTTGCAGCAAGATGTAAAATACCACATTTACCTTTAATTAGCTTTACAAACTGGCCTTAGATGTAATGCAAGTTTTTCCTTTAAACTGCATTCAATCTGTGTGTTTCTACAGAGTCTTTTTCAGGTTATGTGTACTTTCAGCATAGAGATACATGGTGTAAATGGGTGCTGTGGCATCATGGTCTCCTTTAAGGCAGTCAAAACAGTGCAACAGAAAACGATCAGGGATGTGGAAGACAAAAGCTATGAGGGAGGCTGGAGTTCTTCTGTTCAAAAACTCAAACTGAGTGGCACTCTCAGTCAAAACACAGGCGCTCACAGTTATAACTCAAAGATTGAGGTTGGCCTGCTGGTGCAGCAACAGAGTACTGCCTGTGATGCTGGAAACCGGGTTCAGGAGCAGACTCAAGTTGCTAGAAAGCGGCTGGGGAGGTAGATTGCTGCCATGGCATGCTCGCCACCTCCAGAGGGGAGGCAGTCTGTGTCCATGGTGCAGGGCCCTGGGTGACCACAGGTAACCCCGGTACTGGACACCCAGCACTGGTATTGGTGTGTGTGCTGGACACATGGCGTGCTTACGCCAGCTGCATCATTGCACACCATGACCCCCAGCTTAGCATCTCTGCTAAAAAGTTCACCGGACATGTTACATGAGCCTCCATCACACCACTGCCCTGTGTAGCCACCTCGGGCCCCTTGTCCAGACACTGAGCATGGCATCTGAAGGGTGAAAGAGGGCCCTGGAAACTCTGCCCTCAGGAGTAAACCAGGGAGGAACACCAGGTGGTGGCTGGCCCGGTGTCGCATCCATGGTGGGCCAGCGAGGCGACAGGATGCTGAAAGGGAGTCATCCTGGCTAAAAGCATACTCAGTTAAAAAATTATGCAAAGGTGAGTTTAATACGTTTGCCCAGTACAACATTCAGGACAAACTGCCCTGGCACTCTGACCGCTTGTGTTTGAGTTAGAGTGTCAGTCAGTTTTGTACTAAATTTGGATTTAGCAGTCTGTAGTGAGCACCGCACAGCATCCTGAGCACTCCACCAGTTCTGGGTACTGCTTGAGTTAGTCCTTATGTTCACCCTGGAGAAAACAAGGCTGATGGGGACAGGATCTCAATCTTCTGCATACTGAAGAGTACCGATAAGGCCAAACAGATGGAGAAATTTGGTCTGGTGTCCTGCAGCAGGACATGGGGACACATCCTGAAGCTTAAAGATAGTAAAGTTAGGGGTAACATTGGAGGCATTTCTTTGTGCAGGGTGGCAATCTACAGAACAGTCTACTAGAACAGATCACGGGCATAAAGACAGTACAGGAGTTCAATTTAAGCCTGGACACATTTCTGATTATTTTATTTATTTAACTTATAAAGCACACTTTGACAAGTATCAGTATGTCATTATGATAAGGAAATGGAAAATGCCATAATAAAATGGAAACGTGTAATCCCCCTGAAAATGGGGGTTCCAAAAGTCTTCCAGGAGCTGGCTAATGCCCCCAGCCTGAATAGTGTTCGGTGTTTAAGCCGTTTATCTGTGAGTGCTTTTAGAGCCTCTGGGACTGTCTCTTAGGAGCTGCCTGCTCACAGGCTAAATTAGTTTGAATGGGGGACTGTGTAGTTAATGCTCGAATCCTGCCCTGGGCTGCTGTCTGATCGCTCTGTTTCTGCAGTCACTAAGAGCGCAGAGGGAGCCCATCTGAAAGATGTAACTGTTTTCCTGCAATCATTTAGAGTATTTGTAAAATTTCAGTTTGTCTAACCTGCCTTTATTGCAGCTGGGACTCTGTGTGTGTTGCTCCTCCATTTTGGACCTGAACTGCTAATCTGGGCCAATTGGGTAAGGAAGCCCTAAAATGGAGGCTGCCAGAGCCAACCAGAACTTGTACTCTCACCTGGAGCCTGCTTAAATGGGAATGTATGGCAGGTGCTTCTAGGAGCTGTAGTTTGGACCTTGGTGCCTTTTTGCACCAACAGAGGGAGCCCTGCAGTGATTGACAGTTGAATCCTCCAAACCCAACCTGTGGGAAGCCTAGGAAATGCCCTGAACTGTTCCTGGAGGGCAGAGGCGAGTTGACTGTGAAGGAGTAGGAGCTCTGTTCTGCTCGGCGTGCAGTTCGTGCAGGAAAGTCGTGTAAGGTCCTGAAGTCGGCCTGTAGCTGTTAGCAAGTGCTCATTGGACTGAATCCGAGTTTGTGGAGAAAAAGGAAGAAGTGTGCAGATCCAGGCTTGCCCGTAGAGGACTGATGATTTGCAGAAGTGCAATTGGCCTGTCGGGGACTCTGTTGCTGCGTGTGTTCTCGGGTTTTGCAGTATTTCACGATGGGATCGAGAAAGCAGCTGCCTGGTATAGTAATTTCCTTTACTATAAATGTGCCTAGTGTTTGTAGGGGATCATAATACCTCTTCCCTGGTTCTGTGAGTCATGAGCTGAAGCTGGAAGCTAGACTCAAAGCTAATCGGACTGCATCCATCTGCTTTCCAAGTCAGTTAGGCCCTGTCACGGGGTCTCATCTCCATGCTCTTCTCATCCTGGCCATCCAGAGCTACCTCCTCAATTCAGCTCAGTTTGGGGTTTGCGGTACAAATAAGGTACTTCCCCTCACCTTCATTTAATCAAAGTGTGTCAGCTGACTGTTGTGTGTGCTTCTGTTTGTGGACTGAGCCATCCGGCTCTGGATTTCAATTTGGTTGTGCATGTATTTTCTTCATACAGGGCCCCATCCAGCTGCACCAGCCAGCCAACCCTGGGCAATGGACCTAGCTAGACCGCCCCCCATCTTGGGTACCCAGAGAGTGACATTTTGGACTCTAAATATATGTGCACAGTACTGCGATTTGAACTTATCTAAACCAATCAACCTGATTACCCCTCCTGTTACTGTCCCCTGAATAAACCAGATTTGTTGCTGTTATACTATATACTGACTGTGGTGTTAATGCATCTAGAACAGTTTTGAAAGTTGCTGTGTATGTTGCTAACCTTGTTTTACAGGGGTCCTCGAGATGGGATGCAGAATCAGTCTCGAGGGTAAGTGGTATCTCTATGTGTAAAAGTGTGCATATGGGGGTATTGGGAAGGTAATGCCCACAGATTGTGTGGGTCACTAGTGGGAACAACGGGGTCACAGTGTCCCAGAGGGCTGTACCGAGCTGGTTTGACCACTACTAACCCTGACCTCTGGGTGGAGGCACCGATCATAGAACCTAGGCCCCTCAACCTGTCAGTAGCCAAACAGGCAGGGGTAGTAGCCCTTGGGATAGTGCCACCTGGGAGTTACACCAGTAATATAATTCAACAGTACATCACATGAAAAGAATAAAAACATACATTTATAATGAAAATGTTAAAACAAACATCAAAATAATCAAACAAAAATGTCTTAAAGAGTTCTATTGGAAGAGTTGAAGTTCGACTGCTGCCCAGATCGGGCTTCACTTCTCCGATCCCAGCAAAAGCAGGCATACCCATGGGATTTAGGCAAATTAAGTAAAAACGGCGCTGTTGACATCGGACATATATAGACAGTTTTATTTCCATACATAAGTGTATTATAATGATAGAGGTAATAAGGGTGTTATCATCTCGCATTACCAGCGAGGTCCCGGGGTTCCGGAGCAACATGTTCAAAATGTCGGTGCCACCAGAGCTTTTGCTGAATTTTATAACAATGAGGTAAAACAAATCTAGTAATTTGTTATAGATTGCTTGCAAGGGAGAGTTGAGAGAAACTAATCACCAATCAGCAGCAGTCAGGAGCTTACCTCTCACATAGTTCTCCTTTAAGGGTCTGATTACCAAGGGAATCACAGGTGCCCAGATGGTAAAGTGGGTTGGAAGGGGGTGCAATTCCTACAAAAGTTCATTTTGCACAGCATACTTCTTGGTCTATGCTTATGAAGAGTGTGTGGGGAGTTGCTTGATGGACCTAGGGTCCGTGCCAACCTTCAGTTACTATGAGTGTTGGGATACAGCAGAGCCTAGCAATTAGTCCTGACCCAGGATGATATACTGAGAATGGATATCCTCACAGGCCAGACACTGCCTCAGCCAGTCAGCATAGAGAATAAATGGTTCCCTCTAGTTATCGCACATTAAACAAAAATGAGACATAAGATAAATTGTGTATCATTTCATTTTCTTTTATTTATCATACTGGATAACAAGATGAGGGAGACAGCCCGTTTTCTCAAGTGACCAGTTTAAAACAAGGAACAAAGTAAAACGACTAGCCTGGACATAAGCCCTGGCAAGTTACAATAGCACAAACAGGTTCATGTTTCTTTCATAGTTCTCCCCTAACACATCACGCGTTCTTGAGCCTCAGGCGGTATCGATTTCAAAACAGGTTATTACACAGTAGAAGACTGCTTCACCTGCCATCTTCATTGTGTTCCAGCTTTCTGTGGGAAATATTGGCAGGAAATAAAAGGGAAAGTGATTCGGATTAACCTGCGTGTACACTATTTTATGAGGCATGCAGAAAATGCACCTGTACAGAACACTCACAGAGTCGTCCCCTCTAACTAGAGCATGTGGGGCTTTGGGAAGGCCATGAAAATAAGGTTCTGTGATATGCAGTCATATGCATTGCTCGCTGATCCCCTATGTAACTCTGAAATGGATAGGAGCAATTCTCTGTACTGTGTGCAGCATCCCTTTGTCATTATCACTCTGGCGTTAACATGAAAATGGGTAACTGTGCGGTGTTTCTAGATGAGGATACCAGCACAATTCTCTGCAACCTAAAAGCTGTAGGAAGCTCCAGTCACAGTGGTACTGGAATGGGCAGTGTCTTACTGTTTAAACAAACTCCTAGCCAAAGCCGATACCGCTATGGTGCTTTAAATGCACCGAGGGATTGACGCCAGCACTGTGACACATGCAAGAGTTGCACTGAATGGCATAACGCCATTCCCAAGATGGTGGTGCTGGCAGAAACTGCATGCTCAGATCTGCTCCGAAATCGGACCTAGCAGGCGAAATAGTGCCGCTGAGTTTTTCAGCGGTGACCGTGGTGGAGTCCTTAGCTCCACTGGAGGTTCGGAAGGATACTTGAAACTCCAACAGAAGATGCCATGGTCTGCTCTTTTTCAGAGCAGGCGTGAGTGGCTGTAGGCTCTGCCAGGCTGTAAAATGTGGAAGATACTATGCATTTCAAGGAAAATACATCAAGGACTTCATTTAATTTACAGTCTGAGAATACAAATGTGTTATATTAGAGGGTTTGGGGTATAACAGAGGGGTTGACATTGGTGCTGGAGCAGGGGCCACTAGGGCCATGGCCCTACCACTTTCATAAGTGGCCCTATCAGTTTTGCAATCATGTTAATGTATTTAATAGGAAGAACTTACCCTTACTTCCTTGGCCTACCACTTTTCAAACCGTTCTGACACCAATGGGGTTGAGGTAAAGAAAATATGAGTGAGGCCCTTTGTGGCCACTAGGAGTTGGGGCTTGAGTCCCACCGCATTCGACTTTAACTGCTCTGTTTGTTGTTTTAATTGTGTTTATTTTTAACCATGTTCTCCGTGGTTCCTTCTGTCCCCACTATGATAACAGAGGCAGTGGGATCTAATGGAAGACTAAGAGACCCATTTGATGGAGATAAAGTTGGAAAATAGCCAATTTAGGCAGAGAGAATTTTAAACTTTTAATCATGGGGCTGCACTGGGCTCTGTTTTTACATGCCGGAAACAACAAGAAATAGGTATTGAACTTTGTGAATTAAAACAAGGGTAGAGCATGCTAGAGCTGGGATGTGTTAGATGTGGAGGTGCATAGCACTGCTGTAGCATGCTCCCCTTTGAGCACCTATGAATTTCTTAGATGGATGCATTTAAAACTCAGCCCCAGAGCATAAATACGAGTCAAAATGTTCTGTGCTTAACCTTATTCAAAATGGCCGCCTGGGGCTGAGCAGAAACCAATTTAGGTAATGCACTCTTTATAGGAGAAGCCACTGCAGGCAGTTCATAGTTAGGCTCAGACTGTTGGGCTCCACCTTGGTGTCCTGCGGTCTGGCTTGACATCAAACCCTGATATGAAGACTATGAGGGGACCCATTTTACTTATTTATGTGTTTGTTTGCTTGTTTCTTTTGGGAAGGCTATAAGCCTGAGGTTCGATTGGGTGGGAGAACTACGTCACTCCTCACCAGGCTTTATTAGGTGGCTCACCCTGGGCCTTCCCAGGATTCATTTCTTTTGCAGCGGAGGCTCTGTTAGTCTGTCCTCTGAGATGGCTGGGCCTACCCCCACCTGCTGTTTCTGTGTGTCTCTGCTGGACTTGATTGCTTGTTTTCCCTGCTTCCGGTTAGCATCTTTCCACCGGCTGTGTGCTTCCCTGTGTTTTGGGCCTTGTTCCCCTTTTTCTGTTTTGCTGTATTTTGGTTTTGTCTTTTGAGGCTTTATTTCTAAGCTCCTAGCATTCTGCTACTCTGAGCTCCTACTACTGCTTTCAGTTACCTACAACTGCAGCCACTGCTACTGTTTTCTGCTATTACTATTGTACCCAGTGCTTGTGTTTTCACACTGTCGTCACCTCACTCAAACTGCTGCAATGCACCTGCAATCATTATCTGCGTGTTTCAGCTCAACCATGGCTGCTCCATGTTGCATACTTAATTTTTCACCTGGACGCAGGTTTACTCTGACCCTAGCTGTGCTGCTCATTCATGCTCTCATTCTACTTGTAGCTTCATTGCACTGCCTGGCTACACCTGCTTTCAGAGCATTGTCTCCATGTTTTCTTGCAGTTGCAACTCTGAGGTCAGCCAACTGAACTCCTGCTGAGGCTGTTAATATAGCTAGATTATTATTATTAAATTCTGCCTCACCGAATTTCCTCAGAGTGTTTGTCACCTTGATTTGGCCTCCTCCTCTCCTTCAACGTCCTGCAGTCCCCTCCCATGCCGCCATCTGGATTCGATCCACTCCTGGCCTGTTTTCGCTCTTTTTATTTTTGGCATTTATCTGACTCACCCTCCCGCTCCCCTTCCTACCGGCCATCTAGGGTTCATTCCATGCTCAGCCTGCATTCAATATTTCTTTTGGGCTTGCTTATCATGGTTCCTATGCCACCTTATCGAACTTGGCACTTCTGTCGCATGTATTCAGGTTCATGACTTCCTTCCGTATTCCCTCATCCACACTGTCCCTGCTCAGCCATCGGAATCAATCCACTCAAGGCATCACTCCTCATCATCCATCGTCCGTTTTGCTCAGCAACCCACAGCCCTCCTGCTGCATGTCTCAGGTTTCAGACTCCTTATCTCATGCCAGCTGCCTTTCTCGACTGGCCATTGGGATTCAATCCACTCATGGCATTACTCCTCTTCATCCATCGTCCACTGCTTCCTTCAAGTTCTTTTGCAGTTCATTTCTGAATCTACCTCCTTTCAAAGACTTCCTTCATCACATTGCTCGATTTGTTTCTACCTCCACTCCAAGGCCATGCCTTCCTGTTCATCGCCCTTCGCTAAGGGCTGGTTGTCTGCTCTCCACCATCATTCAGTTCATCTTGAGTTCCTTCCTGTCTCCTCTTCCTCAGTCTTCTTGTGTTGGACTGCTGCACTTCTCTAGATCATCATCCATCAGTCTGCCTCTCCTCCGTCTTCTGGTGAGTGCATCTGGAATACCCTTGATCCTCTGACTTCTACATGGATCTACTCCTTCCCATCTCCTACTCAAGCATACCCCTCTCGGGTCCTTGCTGCCTCATGTTCTTCTTCGATCTGTGCTTTCCTTTTGGGGTTTCCCCATCCATCATCATCCTCCTCCCTACTCATTCTTCCGTTAATGAATCCTTCTCTTTAACCTGTCGTCCTTAAATCAAACATCATCAGCCTGGAGGAAGGAGACCTAGGCCTTGGATCCCCAGAAGTTTCCTCCTTCAAAAGGTTTTTCCTCTCCTCTGTGCCAATGGTCATAATATTAGCTAGAGTTAGTACTTCCTTAGGTTAATGTGCTGTCTTAGGTTAATTAGTTAGGTTTCACTGTTGGAGAGGTAGATGTGGCCCTGGCCTTCCCCTCTCTCCACAGGTAGTCCACCTTAATCATCTTGTCAGTTTGCATTCATTCATCATCCTTGCCTCTTCGATGCTCGACCCCCAATAGGGTATTCTTTTGGGCTTCTTCCTAAGCTACCTTTAGCTGATGGAATCATCACTGCAGGACCTATGGGGGAAACCCTCTATAGGGTTTCCTCGCATTGTACCTAATAGGGTGGTATATCCCACGAATAGAGGTGGAAACCCACAACATAAGTCAAAGTCACACAAGCATCATCTCATCCAGTTGCGTAGCACAATCGAATGGGAAGGCTACAAGCCTGAGGTTCATTGGGTGAAGTCTTCACATCACCCCCACCAGGCTTTATTAGGTAGCTCACCCCAGGCTTTCCAGGATTCATTTCTTTTGCCCCACCATCCACCCTCCTCCTCCAGTGGCACGTCTCTCTTACCCGTGGGCTTCTTCCTAAGCTACCTTTAGCTGACGGAATCATCACCCTGGCACCTATGGGGGAACCCTCTATAGGGTTCCTCACGACGCACCTAATAGGGTGGTATATCCCATGGATAGAGAGGTGGAAAGCCACAACATAAATCATATTCACAACATAAGTCAAGTCATGCAAGCATCATCTCATCCAGTTGCGTGTCGAACAATCTAACAAATATTTTACCAGGGAAGACATACTGAGCTGGTAACAGCTCGTTCAGATGCATCCGGAGGCGTTCAACAAATAGAACCATAAAACGCAACATACAATAAAATGTAAATATGCAACAGTACAATGAACAAAAGTACAAAGGTAAGGCACCTGTGCAAGTAAAGGCACAATGGAATAAAGTGCATTAGGAGCACTGCTGGCAGTGTGCAACAAGGGAATCCTGGGAATGGATGGGAGGATGGTTGAAAATTGGGGTGTGGAGCCCTGTAGGTAAGTGCAGGGCAAACAGGAAGCTGGGGATAGAAGGTGATGGGCCCAGGGCCGGTATCAGGGACAATTGCAGGAGTGGGTAGTGATGTCACGGAGGAGAGATTTGAGTGAGTGAAGGAAAGAAGGACAGCAGATGGTGGGGGAGACAGCCCAGTGGTTGAGGAAGTGGATGGAGGGGCAGCTTGACTGACAGAGGATTTCATAGATTGGACAGTGAGAGAGCGAGAGCCAGAGTTGCGAAGGGAGTAAGAGGTAGCAGTGGGGTGGGGGAAGGAGGGGCAAGGTAAGTGGGGAGGAGCCAAGCCAGAATTTGAAGATAAAGGGATCTTCATGGCCTCCGTTCTCACCACAGCCAGCTGGCAGCTGAGCTGTCAAGGAGTGCGTACTATATACTTAGAACTCCTTGACAGCTCAGTTGGTGGCTGGCTGTGGTGGAACAAGCTGTGCTGGTCGCTGGCTTGGGGATGGGACGGGGAGCTGGCTGGAGGGCACTGCCTGCCACTGTGGGGGTGGGGCTCCACTAGACCACAAGGGAAAGTTATCTGCTACATTACAGGAGCAGATTCCAGACCACCAGGGACACAGTTATGAATATTTCATGTGGACATCGGAGATGGTGGGGGCACTATCCATCAGGATGGGATTTCATTTAATAAAAGGGGATCAGGGCTGGGGGACTGCTAGCCACCAGTCACTGTCCATGGCAGCAGCTGCCACCCGACCGTCCCGCAGCTTGCGGAAACCTCGCAGATGCACAGTCTGTTTGGTGCATGGACACAGTTGCCGCAAGTTACAGGACTTTGCTTCCGGGACCCTACCTGATAGAGAATCAGGTAGGTCCCTTGACACTAGCAATTGGCACAAGTTGCCTTCTACAGCTTGCGCTAACCTTATGAATCAGGCCCCTTGTCTTTAATAATACTCTCCATAACTTTGCATAGGATGGGAGTGAGACTTATGTGCCTTTAATTATTCACATCTTGTTTTCCAACTTTTCTAAACAAGGGAACCACATTAGCTGTTTTACCATCTTTAGGATAAACCTGCTGTTTATGCTACTTTCATAAAGCAGTTTAAGGGGTATGCTAGCTGTTTACCCATAATTTGTATCATATTTCCAGTTGTACAATCTAGACCTGGGGATGAATTAACCTTGATATTATTAAGTGTATTAATATCCTCAGGAGAGAATTCAGTTGCCTGACTTTTGCAAATATCAGCATGTACCAGTGATTTATTTTCTTTGCAAAACATCACAGAAATGTTTAAGGATATTAGCCAAGTCCTCTGGCTTATTGATGCTTTTATTGTCTATGAATACGGGCACAGCTTACACTGAGGTTTTTATTGCATTTATGTAACTATAAAAACCTTACTATTGTGTTTAGTTGCTTGATTACCTAAATTATTTTCCATATTTATTTTAGATTTCTTAATTTCCTGTTTGCACTGAGTTTGAACCTTTGGAAGGCCTTCCACCTCACTGAAGTTTTGAATATGGTTTTCTTTTGGTTATCAATTATTTTTGTCTTTTGGTTAACCATTTTGGTCTTTATTTATTATTTTTAAATGTTTTGGTCTTAGGAATATATTTGTTGGTTGCTTGGAGAATGATTTTCTTTAACATAACCCACATGGCTTCTGCATCACAGTTATTAAAAGAGTGTATTCTAGTCTATCTCTGTTAATGCTTCACAAATTCTTTCTACATTTGCCCTTTTATATATAAAGACTTCAGTTTCACTATGGTACCTGTCGTAGGTGAAATCAACTTCAAATTTTACAAGATTATGGTCGCTATCTCCAAATGGTGGCCCAACTTTGCAGTTATTTTTCATTAGTACTTTTGTGTCCTCCCCATTTTGCTCCCTGGACCCTGGCAGATATTCACGTGCATGTGTGGAGGTACACAAAGTCAGGTACCGGCTCAGCCATTTCTGCCCCAGCCTGGCAATCACCACTGTCCCCTCCGCCTATACTACAGTGGGGGCGGACAACCACCCTAGGAGGGAGAGACACCTTTGGTTGTTAATCCCCCTGGCTCCCTGACGACCCAAGGCCATCCTCGAACCCAGGCAACTTTGCAATTTTATGTTAATATTTTCTGTCCCTAATACAATGTTAAGGATTTTATCATTTCTGGTAGGTTCCGATACATACTGTTGCATACGGAGCTGTTTACAAACAGCAACAAACTGTTTACTCATAGTAGATAATGCTGTAGCATGTACCCAGTCTATATCATTGAGGTTGAAGTCCCCATTAGGATAATCTCACCTAAGTAGCACAGTTCAATTTCCTGTAATAATTTCTGATGTGATGTCTGCTTTAGTATCAGGTGGATGATAACAAAGGCGAATGTAGAGGGAGTAGGGTAGATTTAAGCAATAATGCATGACAGGGTGTGTGTCGTATGTGATAACGCCACACCTGGGGTGGTTGGGCACAAGGCCGCAGGCCGAGTGCATCCAATGCCCCAGTGTGACGCTATCCCAGCACTCCACACACATCCTGGAGTGCATTATTGCTACTATACAATGGCTCATTGTTATACAAAATAAAAAAATGTGAAAATGTTTTAGTAGATTTTGAGTGTGGCAATATATCTTTGTTTCTGAAGAAAAGATGAAAAAATACAATGACAAATCAATACAGTGAGGTTATATTCAGATATCATCACTGTCTCAACACACACTGACCAATCAAGTCCAGGATTCTTTCTTGCCATTGTATAATTAAGCAATAATCCGCGACAGGGTGTGGTATATCATGGGATATCGTCACGCCCGGGTGGTTGGGCCGCAGGCCAAAAGGCCCAATCGACCCGAGAAGTGACGTATATCCCACAATATACCACACCCTGGAGTGCATTATTGCTATTATGAACTGGATTAATTGATATTTTATGCCTTTAATGCAAAAAGTAAAGTTTTAAATATTTTAATATTGTTTTTATATGAGTGTAGGTAGACATTTAAAAAAAAGTTCTGTATTTCATGTTTTGGCCAGTAGGGTGGTGCTGTTGCAGGAGGATTTTGTTGTCATCTTCATTGTTGTGGTATTGACCCCCCACCCGTAAGTTTAATTTACTGCGCAGGGTTAATTTTTTTTTCTTTGTTGAGGAGGTGAAGATCAGTTGTGCCATACTTGTGAGGAAGCGACAAGGCAAGGGTAAAAGCGTGAGGAGCGGTTGTATGTTTTGCCGTTTGGCGCGAGGCAGCGTGTCAGTGAGGCGAGCAGTACTGCGCTCTGCAGTCAAGCAGTTGCCAGAATGAAAGGGAGACGATTTTTTGTTGTTGTTTATAGCGCGTTGCTTTGGGCGATGTGTATGGGGGCAGTTGTGAGGATGTGTTTTTCCGTTAGTTTTAGTGGAGGTCGGTGGAGAACATTGGCTGGCGAGTGAGCAGGCTGGTGGCGGAGGTTTTCGCCGTGATGATGAGCCCGATATCATCCGGCTTCAAACCTTCCTCGGCCAATCAGGTTCCATTTATGATCGCGGTTCATAATTGTGAATAATTTAACCCACAGGGTCTCAGTAAATGTTGATGTCTTCGGTTTGTGAAATATCAATTGATCCAAAACTGGAACTTCTATATAATGCTATTCCACCACCCTTTATTGTGAGTTTGTTGCTAAAGAACAAATCATAATTCTAAATGCTTCTATCCCGCACATCAGAGCTAGAACACCAGGTCTCTGTTAAGGCAATTATATCTGGCCTATCACAAGCAGATAAGTCTAGAAGTTCATCAAATTTATCATTTAAACTACATGCATTAACTAATAAACCTTTGATTTTATTTTTGTTAACTTCTTTGATGTTTCTTGGGTAGAGGACGCTGGACTGAATGTACTATAAGTCCCAGAGCAGTCAAGTGACAGATCTGGGGACTGCCCAGATGGGAGTAGGCCGGGGCAACAAAGGACATAAAATATTAACTGGAAAAAAAACAGACCAAATGAATACAATTTAAATAATGCTGGAACCCATTATACGTCACTGAGAGAGCAAACAGAAAGACAGAGAACAGAGGATGAAGGAGTAAAAGACCACCACCTGAAGAACGAAACACGGAAGGAAGGCATGTCAAAAGAAAAGAATAATTTAGCATAAAATACATTATAAATGTATCTAAATAATGGAAAAGAGAGGCTAGAAAGGACAAACAAAAAGCAGGACATGAGAAGTGGGGGAGACAGGAACACATACACTTTATTGCTGTTTTCAAGTTACATAAAAGCAGTTTATTGGAAATACTTGTTCAGTCTCAAAGGGAAACAGTGTTCAGCATAACAGACCAGAAGGAACTTATCTGTGGTGACACCTATAAAAGATGGTGTACCTGGAACAGAGAGGCTTTGACGAAAACAAGCAAAAAGTATCATGCAAGTGATTATACCTGTGCATTGTCTTCACGACCTAGACCAGTAGCTGGGAGTGTGGGATCGATTGTTTGAAGGAAATGGAATCTTCTGAATTCTGAACAGGCAATAAGGGATACTTTTGCAAAGCCTCCAAGAATCATATATTGGAAAGACCTCTTAAGCACCATCGAAATGCAGGACTCCCAGCAAGAACACCATCGAAATACAAGACTCCTGCATGAATACCATAAGAATATAGAACTCCCTGCATCAACACCATCGGAAATACAGAACTCTGCATGAACACCATCAGAAAGACAGAACTCTCTGCACGAACACCATCACAAATACAGAACTCCTGTATGAACACCATCAGAAATACAGAACTCCTGCATGAACACCATTGAAATACAGAACTCTCTGCATGAACATCATCGAAATACAGAACTCCTCTATGAACACCATCAGAAATACAGAACTCCTTGCATGAACACCATCTGAAATACAGAACTCCCTTCATGAACACCATCAGAAATACAGAACTCCCTGCTTAAACAGCACGGTAACTACACAACTCCCAAATACAGAACTCCGGCATGAATACCATCAGAAATGCATCACCCCCGCTGAACACCATCAAAAGGAAATATAGAACCCCTGCATGAATACCATCAGAACTACTGAGCTCCCTGCCTGAACGCCATCAGAAATACAAAACTCCTGCATGAACACCATCGTAAATGTAGAACTCCTGCATGAACACCATCAGAAGTACAGAATTCCTGCTTGAAGAGCATGGGAAGTACACAACTCCCAATACAGCACTCCCAGCATGAATGTGATCAGAAATGCAGCACTCCTGTGAACACCATCGAAGGAAAATATAGAACCCCTGCATGAACACCATCGAAATATGAGCTCCCTGCATGCACACCATCGAAGGAAATATAGAACTCCCTGCATGAACACCATCGAAGGAAATATAGAACTCCTGCATGAACACCATTGCAAATACAGAACTCCCTGCATGAACACCATTAGAAATACAGAACTCCCAGCATGAACACCATTGGAAGAAAATATAGAACTCCCTGCATGAACACCAACAGAAATACTGAACTCCCCCACCCCACCCCGAACACCATCAGAAATACAGAACTCCCTGCATGAACACCACTGGAAATAAAGAACTCCCTGCATGAACACCACTGGAAATAAAGAACTCCCCTGCATGAACACCTTTGGAAATACAGAACTCCTAGCATCAACATCTTTGGAAATACAGAAGTACCTGCATGAACACCATCAGAAATACAGAACTCCTTGCATGAACACCATCGGAAGCACAGAACTCCCTACACAGCACCATTGGAAATATAGAACTCCTTGCCTGAACACCATTGGAAATACAGAATTCCCAGCATGAACACCTATGGAAATACAGAACTCCCAGCATGAACACCTTTGGAAATACAGAACTCCAGCAAGAACACCATTGGAAATACAGAACTCCTAGCATGAAAACCATTGGCTATACAGAGCTCCCCGCATGAACACCATCCAAAATATAGAACTCCTAGTATGAACACCTTTGAAATACAGAAATCTCAGCATGAACACCGTCAGAAATACAGAACTCCTGCATGAACACCTTGAAATACAAAACTCCCAGCATGAACACCATCGACAATATGGAACTCCTGCATGAACACCATTGGAAATCCAGAACTCCCTCCATGAATATCAGAAATACAGAACTCCTGCATGAACACCATTGGAAATACAGAACTCCCTCCATGAACACCATCAGAAATACAGAATTCCCTGCATGAACACCTATGGAAATACAGAACTCCAGGCATGAACACCATCGGAAATACAGAATTCCTGCATGAACATCTTTGAAAATACAGAACTCCCAGCAAGAACACAATTGGAAATACAGAACTCCTAGCATGAACATCTTTGGAATACAGAGCTCCTGTATGAACACCATCCAAAATATAGAACTCCGAGCATGAACACCTTTGGAAATACAAAATCTCAGCATTAACACCATCAGAAGTACAGAATTCCTGCATGAACACCTCTTGAAATAGAGAAGCATGAACACCATCCAAAATATAGAACTCCTGCATGAACACCTTTGGAAATACAGAACTCTCTGCATGAACATCATCGGAAATACAGAACTCCCTCTATGAACACCATCAGAAATACAGAACTCCTTGCATGAACACCATCTGAAATACAGAACTCCCTTCATGAACACCATCAGAAATACAGAACTCCCTGCTTAAACAGCACGGTAACTACACAACTCCCAAATACAGAACTCCCGGCATGAATACCATCAGAAATGCATCACTCCCGCGTGAACACCATCAAAAGGAAATATAGAACCCCTGCATGAACACCATCAGAACTACTGAGCTCCCTGCCTGAACGCCATCAGAAATACAAAACTCCTGCATGAACACCATCGTAAATGTAGAACTCCCGCATGAACACCATCAGAAGTACAGAATTCTGCTTGAAGAGCATGGGAAGTACACAACTCCCAAATACAGCACTCCCAGCATGAATGTGATCAGAAATGCAGCACTCCTGTGTGAACACCATCGGAAGGAAATATAGAACTCCCTGCATGAACACCATCGAAATATAGAGCTCCCTGCATGCACACCATCGGAAGGAAATATAGAACTCCTGCATGAACACCATCGGAAGGAAATATAGAACTCCCTGCATGAACACCATTGCAAATACAGAACTCCCTGCATGAACACCATTAGAAATACAGAACTCCCAGCATGAACACCATTGAAGAAAATATAGAACTCCCTGCATGAACACCAACAGAAATACTGAACTCCCCCACCCCGAACACCATCAGAAATACAGAACTCCCTGCATGAACACCACTGAAATAAAGAACTCCCTGCATGAACACCTCTGGAAATAAAGAACTCCCTGCATGAACACCTTTGGAAATACAGAAGTACCTGCATGAACACCATCAGAAATACAGAACTCTTGCATGAACACCATCAGAAACACAGAACTCCCTGCATGAACACCTTCGAAATACAGAATTCGTGCATGAACACGATTGGAAATACAGAACTCCCTGCATGAACACCATCGGAAGCACAGAACTCCCACACGAGCACCATTGGAAATATAGAACCCCTTGCCTGAACACCATCGGAAATACAGAATTCCCAGCATGAACACCTATGGAAATACAGAACTCCCAGCATGAACACCTTTGAAATACAGAACTCCCAGCAAGAACACCATTGGAAATACAGAACTCCTAGCATGAAAACCATTGGCTATACAGAGCTCCCCATGAACACCATCCAAAATATAGAACCCTGGTATGAACACCTTTGGAAATACAGAAATCTCAGCATGAACACCATCCAAAATACAGAACTCTAGCATGAACACCTTTGGAAATACAGAAATCTCAGCATGAACACCGTCAGAAATACAGAACTCCTGCATGAACACCTTGGAAATACAAAACCCCAGCATGAACACCATCGACAATATGGAACTTCCTGCATGAACACCATTGGAAATCCAGAACTCCCTCCATGAATATCAGAAATACAGAACTCCTGCATGAACACCATTGGAAATACAGAACTCCCTCCATGAACACCATCAGAAATACAGAATTCCTGCATGAACACCTATGGAAATACAGAACTCCAGGCATGAACACCATCGAAATACAGAATTCCTGCATGAACATCTTTGAAAATACAGAACTCCCAGCAAGAACACAATTGGAATACAGAACTCCTAGCATGAACACCTTTGGAAATACAGAGCCCCTGTATGAACACCATCCAAAATATAGAACTCGAGCATGAACACCTTTGGAAATACAAAATCTCAGCATTAACACCATCAGAAGTACAGAATTCCTGCATGAACACCTATCGAAATAGAGAAGCATGAACACCATCCAAAATATAGAACTCCCTGCATGAACACCTTTGGAAATACAGAACTCCCAGCATGAACACCATCGGAAATACAGAACTCCCAGCATGAACACAATTGGAAATCCACCATTGGAAGGAAATACAGAACTCCCAGCATGAACACCATTGGAAGGAAATATAGAACTCCCTGCATGAACACCAACAGAAATACTGAACTCCCCTCACCCCACCCCCGAACACCATCAGAATACAGAACTCCCTGCATGAACACCTTTGGAAATACAGAATTCCGTGCATGAACACCATTGGAAATACACAACCCCTGCATGAACACCATCGGAAGCACAGAACTCCCTACACGAGCACCATTGAAATATAGAACTCCTTGCCTGAACACCATCGAAATACAGAATTCCTAGCATGAACACCTATGGAAATACAGAACTCCCAGCATGAACACCATCAGAAATACAAAACTTCCTGCATGAACACCTTTGGAAATATAGAACTCCCAGCAAGAACACCATTGGAAATACAGAACTCCTAGCATGAAAACCGTTGGCTATACAGAGCTCCCCGCATGAACACCATCCAAAATATAGAACTCCTAGTATGAACACCTTTGAAATACAGAAATCTCAGCATGAACACCATCAGAAATACAGAACTCCCTGCATGAACACCATCCAAAATACAGAACTCCCTGCATGAACACCTTGTAAACACAGAAATCTCAGCATAAACACCATCAGAAATACAGAACTCCCCGCATGAACACCATCCAAAATACAAAACTCCTAGCATGAACACCTTGGAAATACAAACTCCCAGCATGAACACTATCGAAATACAGAACTCCTAGCATGAACACCTTTGAAATATAGAAATCCCAGCATGAACACCATCCAAATACAGAACTTCCTGCATGAACCATCGGAAATACAGCCCTCCTAGCATGAACACCTTTGGAAATACAGAACTACCAGCATGAACACCATTGAAATACAGAATTCCCTGCGTGAACACCTTTGGAAATACAGAATTCGCAACGAACACCATCAGAAATACAGAACTCCTTGCATGAACACCATCGAAACACAGAACTCCTGCATGAACACCTTTGAAATACAGAATTCGTGCATGAACACCATTGGAAATACAGAACTCCTGCATGAACACCATCGAAGCACAGAACTTCCTACGAGCATCATTGGAAATATAGAACTCCTTGCATGAACACCATCGAAATACAGAATTCCCAGCATGAACACCTATGGAAATACAGAACTCCAGCATGAACACCATCGAAATACAGAACTCCCAGCAAGAACACCATTGGAAATACAGAACTCCTAGCATGAAAACCATTGGCTATACAGAGCTCCCCGCATGAACACCATCCAAAATATAGAACTCCTAGTATGAACACCTTTGGAATACAGAAATCTCAGCATGAACACCATCCAAAATACAGAACTCCTAGCATGAACACCTTGGAAATACAAAACTCCCAGCATGAACACCATCGACAATATGGAACTCCCTGCATAAACACCATTGGAAATCCAGAACTCCCTCCATGAACATCAGAAATACAGAACTCCCTGCATGAACACCTTTGGAAATACAGAACTCCCTCCATGAACACCATCAGAAATACAGAATTCCTGCATGAACACCTATGGAAATACAGAACTCCAGGCATGAACACCATTGGAAATACAGAATTCCTGCATGAACACCTTTGAAAATACAGAACTCCCAGCAAGAACACAATTGGAAATACAAAACTCCTAGCATGAACACCTTTGGAAATACAGAGCTCCTGTATGAACACCATCCAAAATATAGAACTCCGAGCATGAACACCTTTGGAAATACAAAAATCTCGTATTAACACCATCAGAAGTACAGAATTTCTGCATGAACACCTTTGAAATAGAGAGCATGAACACCATCCAAAATATAGAACTCCTGCATGAACACCTTTGGAAATACAGAACTCCCAGCATGAACACCATTGGAAATACAGAACTCCCAGCATGAACACAATTGGAAATCCACCATTGGAAGGAAATACAGAACTCCCAGCATGAACACCATTGGAAATAGAGAACCAGCATGAACACCATCAAAATACAGAACTCCTGCATGAACACCATCAGAAATACAGAACTCCTCCATGAGCACTATTGGAATACAGAACTCTAGCATGAACACCTTTGAAATATATAAATCCCAGCATGAACACCATCCAAAATACAGAACTTCCTGCATGAACCATCGGAAATACAGCCCTCCTAGCATGAACACCTTTGGAAATACAGAACTACCAGCATGAACACCATTGGAAATACAGAATTCCCCTCGTGAACACCTTTGAAATACAGAACTCCCTACATGAACACCATCAGAAACACAGAACTCCTACACGAGCACCATTGGAAATACAGAACTACTTGCATGAACACCATCAGAAATACAGAATTCCTAGAATGAATACCTTGGAAATACAGGACTACCAACATGAACACCATCAGAATTACAGAACTCCTCATGAACACCATTGGAAATACAGAACTCCTAGCATGAACACCATTGGATATACAGAGCTCCCAGTATGACCACCATCCAAAATATAGAACTCCCAGTATGAACACCATCAAAAATACAGAACTCCTGCATGAACACCATTAGAAATACAGAGCTCCTCCATGAACACCATCGAAATATGAAATTCCCTGCATGAACACCTTTGGAAATACAGAACTCCCAGCAAGAACACAATTGGAAATACAAAACTCCTAGCATGAACACCTTTGGAAATACAGAGTTCCTGCATGAACACCATCAAAATATAGAACTCCGAGCATGAACACTTTTGGAAATACAAGAATCTCAGAATTAACACCATCAGAAATACAGAACTCCCTGCATGAACACCTGTGGAAATATAGAAGCATGAATACCATCTAAAATATAGAACTCCTGCACACACCTTTGGAAATACAGAACTCCCAGCATGAACACCATCAGAAATACAGAACTCCCTGCATGAACACCATTGAAATCCAGAACTCCTGCATGAACACCATTGGAAGGAAATACAGAACTCCCAGCATGAACACCATCGGAAATACAGAACTCCCAGCATGAACACCATCAGAAACACAGAACTCCCAGCATGAACACCATCGAAATACAAACTCCCTCCATGAACACCATCGAAATACAGAATTCCTGCATGAACACCTATGGAAATACAGAACTCCCAGCATGAACACCATCGAAATACAGAATTCACTGCATGAACACCTTTGGAAATACAGAACTCCCAGCAAGAATACAATTGGAAATACAGAGCTCCTAGCATGAACACTTTAGGAAATACAGAGCTCCTGCATGAACACCATCCAAAATATAGAACTCCTAGCATAAACACCTTTGGAAATACAGAACCACCAGCATGAACACCGTTGAAATACAGAACTCCCAGCCTGAACATCATCGGAAATCCAGAACTCCCAGCATGACTACCACTGAAATCCAGAACTCCCTGCATGAACACCATTGGAAGGACATACAGAACTCCCAGCATGAACACCATCAGAAATACAGAACTCCCAGCATGAACACCATCAAAATACATAACTCCTGCATGAACACTATCAGAAATACAAAGCTCCTGCATGAACACCATCCAAAATATATAACTCCTAGCATGAACACCTTTGGAAATGCAGAACTACCAGCATGAACACCATCAGAAATACAGAACTCCTAGCATGAACAACTTTAGAAATACTGGACTCTCGGCATGAACACCATCCAAAATACAGAACTCCCAACATGAACACCATCAAAATACAGAACTCCCAGCATGAACACCATTGGAAATAAAGAACTCACAGCATGAACACCATCAAAATACAGACCTCCCTGCATGAACACCATCAGAAATACAGAACTCCCTGCATGAACACCATCGGAAATACAGAACTCCTAGCATGAACACCTTTGGAAATATAGAAATCCCAGCATGAACACCATCGGAATACAGAACTCCTAGCATGAACACTTTTCGAAATACAGGACTCCCAGCATGAACATCATCCAAAATACAGAACTTCCTGCATGAACACCATCAAAATACAGACTTCCTGCATGAACACCATCAGAAATACAGAACTCCCGCATGAACACCATTGGAAATACAGAACTCCTAGCATGAACACCTTTGGAAATATAGAAATCCCAACAAACACCATCGGAAATACAGAACACCTAGCATGAACACTTTTAGAAATACAGGACTCCGGCATGAACATCATCCAAAATACAGAACTCCCTGCATGAACACCATCGAAAATACAGAACTCCAAGCATTAACACCTTTGGAAATACAGAACTACCAGCATGAACACTTTGGAAATACAGAAATCCCAACATGAACACCATCCAAATGCAGAACTCCTGCATGAACACCTTTGAAATACAGAACTCCCAGGTGAACACCACTGGAAATCCAGAACTCCTCATGAACACCACCAGAAATACAGAACTCCCAGCATGAACACCATCAAAATACAGAACTCCCTGCATGAACACCATCGAAATACAAAACTCCTGCATGAACACCATTGGAAATCCAGAACTCCCTTCATGAACACCATCAGAAGGAAATACAGAACTCCCAGCATGAACACCACCAGAAATACAGAACTCCCAGCATGAACACCATCAAAATACAGAACTCCCTGCATGAACACCATCAGAAATACAGAACTCCCTCCATGAACACCATCAGAAATACAAAACTCCCTGCATGAACACCACTGGAAATCCAGAACTCCCTGCATGAACACCATCAGAAGGAATACAGAACTCCCAGCATGAACACCATCAGAAATTCAGAACTCCTGCATGAACACCATCGAAATCCAGAACTCCTTGCATGAACACCACTGAAATACAAAACTCCTGCACGAACACCATTGGAAATCCAGAACTCCCTGCATGAATACCATCGGAAGGAATACAGAACTTCCAGCATGAACACCATCGAAACAGAACTCCTGCATGAACACCATCAGAAATACAGAACTCCCAGCATGAACACCATCAGAAATCCAGAACTGCCTGCATGAACACCATCGAAATCCAGAACTCCCTGCATGAACACAATCAGAAATACAGAACTCCCAGCATGAACGCCATCGGAAGTACAGAACTCCTGCATGAACATCATTGGAAATGCAGAACTCCCTGCATGAACACCATTGAAATTAAATACAGAACTCCCAGCATGAACACCATCAGAAATACAGAACTCCTCCATGAACACCTTCAGAAATACCGAACTCCCTCCATGAACACCATCAGAAATACAGAATTCTGCATGAGCACCATCCAAAATACTGAACTTCCTGAATGAACACCATTGGAAATAAATCCCATTTGGTTACACCATGCGGCACAGGGAATTACAGGTGTAGGGACGGCTCCTGCTGTTCTGGAACTACAAATGACAAGACATTTAAATACCTGTGAACAGGCAAATCATGTGCTATTAGTTGCTACACATCAAATGCAATATAACACATGTCTAAGTGTTATTTTGCCCATGGGGACGGCTTACAGTATGTGGGCCAGAAAAAAAGAGTCTAAACAGAGAACTGTTGGGCAAAACTGCTAACAGAAACAGAATCTCCAGCATGCAGTGGCCACAGCCCTATGGCTAGTCAAAGACATGTGGGACTCAAACATATGACATTTTCATGCAGAGGATGTGACAGTATTAAAAACCCTTACAGAGGACAGCCTTCTGGATTGCTAACTGAACAGTGCTTCCTCTTTTTTCTTTGAGACTGAACAAGCACTTCCAATGTACTTGAAAGTCCAGATCTCATGGGGATCCCACCCATTCTTTATCTTAACCTCTCCAAGGGGCCAGCCTAGGTTCTGTAGATTGCAGACAACTTCTACATGCTTATACGAGATGACATAGTGCCTCCACCTGGGGTATAAATAGGGGTACCTGGACACTATTCACTACAGAGTCCCCCAGGAAGTAATACAGTCCCTCCTCCCACGCAGAAGTATAATCCCAAAACAATAACTGTGACTCTGAAAAGAAATTGCAAATACTCCAAACACAAAATATAATAAAACAAAATGTATTTCGGGAGAGGAAACAATAAGGGTAATCCAGGATGAAAAAGGATCAACAGGACTTACAGTTTAAGCAACATGACTTTATCACCGCTATAACAAGCCCACAGGGCTCTCCCACTGTCAGTCCTTTAACCCTCTCAAGCGGGTTCACCCTCGTTCCCACAAAATGCCCTGCAGGGAGCTTTACTTCAGTTGCAGCAGGTACCACACTGTGAAGGTGTTGACTAGCATACAGTTGGGGCTTGTTGGTGCTCAAATGCAAACTGATGCAATTAAGTGACAACTTTCAAAAGGGTTTCTAGGCCACCACACCTCACGCCACACCGGCGACCTAGGTTCAACAATGAGCTCGGGCTGCGGGGTCAGCAGGGAGGAGAGGATTAGCGTCCAATGTACTGCTCTCCTCTCTTGGGATGGGTTTCTGGGATTCCTCCTGGCACTGGTTCCTAGTGGAGGCTGGGAGCACCATACACCAGGGCGGGGACAGCCAATGAGGAATGGTGTTGGTGGGCATCTGCAGGAGGGGCGGGAGCACGCCTCCACATGCTGATGCCACTGTGCTTCCACACCATGGGGGTGGAACTATGAAATCCCTGGCTCATGGTAGGCAAAGACAGTTCCAGTGGTCTGCCCCCACACCCAATGCTGGGTCTTCCTGGCCCTGCTGCGTACTCCTCCAAGTCCCTGGTCACTGCACTAGATTTTAGATACAGCACCAGAGGAGTTGGCAGTCCCGCCCGGGGGCTCAGAGTCGGGGTTTGGGTGGCTAGGTGATGTGGAAGGAGATGGACCCATACTGGAGAGTAGGGTGCTGGAGGCTTCAGGCGGGCAGGACCAGGCCACACTGAGAGATCATGATAGAGACAGTCTGGGGTAAACCAATGAATAAGAAAGTTCACAAAACGGGGGTTCCTAATATCCTTTTAATCAAAGTTCAAGAAACCCCTCAGAGCTAGGGCCCTGAGGTACTCACGTTTTCTGATGTTGTCCTGAGGGAATAGTCCTGGAAATGCCTCTGCTCTGCAGGGTGAATCAGTAGTAGGGATGCTCAGAATCAGCTGATGCTGATCCGATTTTCAGATCTAGGATTTTGAAAATTCGAATCCTAATCCAATTTGTTTCAAATCTTAAAAGACCCATAAATCACATTTAAGATTCAGATGTGAAATCCTATATTCTAAATATCGATGTAAAATAGATTTTAGGATTCTGTTTAAGATTTAGGATTTTGGACAGAGATCTGAAATCCAGATATTGGGTTGGAATCCAACTAATCTAATTCCATTTGGTGGAGTCCAAGCAACCTAATCAGTAGTGAAGTACTTCCAAGGATGCAGGTGAGACGCCAACACTTCTGGATGGATTCCGTCTTCTCTCTAGTAAGCGTGTCTACATGGAAGGATTTGGCTGTGTTTCTCCTTTCCTCCTGTCTTTCTTTCTAGATAAGACTGAGTAGTGACCCTAGACCCCTGGCTCAGTGATGCGTCAAGGCTTCATTCAGAGCCAGTTGCAATCCACACAAGACACTTCTGGATCGATCCACTGAAGGAACATAGCTGGGGTGAGTATTAAGGCTGTGGCTCACCTAAAGGATGTAACGGGCTGGATCAATGCACTAGTGGTGGCCTCAGAATCCTTAGGCCTTAGTGGAATAAGCAAATGACCTAGTGGAAAACAGAAAACAGTATTGATCCTGTCCAAAACACCTCTAGTGGGTGCTTCATTGAAGACACACAGTCTCTTAATTTCAATGGTCTGTCAAGGTTTCCCTTTTGGCCTATCAGGTCCTCCTGAGCCCTGGTGGCAGTCTGTAGAGCAGAATCACACTCACACAGCCTCTTTGGTGCAGGCTGAAACTGATCCGGATTTCTCTTCAAGCGCTGTCTCTTATAGTGTGTACAACCCAACATCTGATTGGCTGAAAGATACCATGCATCTGGTTTTGCACGGTCAGATTCTGCAAAGCCTGAGCTCCTTACTGGTGGAAATCTGTGGGACAGAAACACTGTAGCACCTCAGACCCCTTCCCAGCCATAAGAGAATTAAGTGTGTTAAGGATCTCTGCAATGGAGCACTGGCATATTAACATATTTGCTCAGGCTTTAGTGATGAACTCAAGGTAGGAATATCAAGGACAAAGTCTGGACTCATACTAGGAGAAAAAGAGTTGGCTGGTGGCAGATCAGGACCCCAACACCCCTGACAAGCCCATCTCAACTCAAGACTGGAAGTCAGCATCATTTCCAACAAATTTTACCCTGTGTGGTTCATTCAGTTCACATTTGCCAGTGACTCAGTACTGACCCAGAACATATAATGCAAATCATCTAAGAGCATTATTCTTGTAAAATGGGAGAATTGTTACCCCTCCCCCAAAATATTGCTTTTAAACATCACATGATTTAGAAAAGAGATTATAGCCATAATGGTCTTGGAAAACAGGAGTCACCAGATAGTTTGATACATTTTATTGGACCAACATATGTTTTGTACAAAGATGGTAAAGTAAACACATCAACATTAAAGAAAACCCTTATTAAAGAAGTGGTGCAACAATTTTCTTTTTCAAAAAGCTAGTTCCAACTACAAGTAATACAAATATGAGCATACTTGTCAAATCGACTTTTCTAGGTAACTTCTGTACTGTGTACCACGAGTTTTTTTCTTGATCCTAACCCTTGCCAGGTCTGCAATGCTATTTCTGAGCCAAATGTGGTGGCCATCTTTTTCTTGAGAAAAAATAAATTAAAACATTTAAACTATACTCAGATTTGGGTGCAACTAGAAAATGTTACCACCAAATAAATCTGGGAGATGCCAGGAATCTTTTATAGTAAAAAAGTTAGGGTCAATTTTTTGCTCAATTTTGTTGCACTGCTACTTTAAGGGGTGAGAAAAACATGGCTCTGTTATTTGAACTGGTTCAGAAAATTTACAGGACATCAGAACTCTCTGGAAAATATTCAAGTCAAAATTTGAACCAGGTCACTGTCGAGCTGCCAGTTCTTAACTCATACCTGGTACTCAAAGGTGGCATCAGCTCCTGCCTCCTGGCCCCAATCCGCAATCTTCTGCTTTTCTCGTTGCTTAGCATGGTACTGCAGGCAGAAGACAACAGCAGCTGCAATCAGGATACCAGCAATGCAGCGCCACCATAATAAAGGTGAGCAGAACCACCGAATGTGTCCCAAACCAGGGGCACGTGGAAGGTGTCAACATCACCCTCTAAAGGCAAGAACAGAGGGTGGGAGACAGAGAGAGAGAAAAAGAAACGCTCACTTTTAAGTCACCATTAACAATTACTTCTTCCAGTTTGTCCTTGGTTTTATAACAGCAAGTTCAGAACTGATGGCACAAAAAACAAACTCAGGACTTAAGAAAAGAAATAACAATTTGTTCTCTACATAAATATGAGTAATACTTAAATTTCCAATAACACTGTAACACTTCATCACCGACAAAAATGGCACAAGTGAATGCTTCTTCCATACTAAATGAAAGATTGCCAGAGATGCCACCTGTGCCAAGCTTCTGCTCCTTCTGCCCCAGCCTGTAGAGATTGAGAGGCATCAGGGGTGTGACTTGCGATTCTCGCCTGTAATGCTCATACCATTCCATACCCTGCAGCCAGTGAGAGGCATCAAGGTGTGCCTTGGACTCTTCAGCCCCAAAGTTCACCTCACTCTCATATACAGGACACATCTCACCATATTTCCTGATGGAATAGGGTGAGCATAAAGGACAAAGACCCCAAAAGCACACCGTGACACTTGTCAGTGTCTACACGTAGGGTGTGTGAAATGGCATTGCCGTTATGCCTGGCGACCCAAAGGCACACCCCAATGCCTGTCAGTCTCTGCAGGGTGGTGGTGGGGTTGGCTTCAGTTCAATACTTCACTGCCATTCCTATTATGTAGATCTCTAACTCCTAGGCTACCAATGCCAATGCCAGCAAGCAAACATTCGGCATTGACAAATGCTTTTTTTAAAGATACAGTATTTCTGTTTGCCATTAACTTATTTATTTGACTCGACCGATGCTGACAGCCATTACATGATCCATGTTAGCATGTATGGTTGCACCGCTTTAGGACACACGCTTTGAAGGGACATTGGCAATCACCTTAGGCCTCAAATTGTCCCTAGATTGAAAAACACGTTATGATTGCTCCTGCTTCAGAGATTGTTGATGTAGCTGGGAGTTTGATTCTGAATAATTTTTCCTATTTAAAACTAAAGCAGACAGCCCACCATACTGGTGTTACCACAGAGAAACCTTTTTGTTTATGTTCCTTGGTCAACTTCCACTGCATCTTTCCTGGACATGGGAATGCCCCTGATACAATCAGGCCACTTGCAATGACGTAGGAGGAGAGGAGACTATTGCATCAAGAGTGGCTGCTCTGTTTTGGGGTGTTCCTAATGTTCAAAGTATACAATAAGAGTAGATCAAGGATTTGAAGGCATAACAAGGTTGAGTAATCGGTATACGCCATTTAAGACAGACACCCTTAAGCTCATACCATCTGTGTCTGTTTTAGCTGATTTTCCTGGCTTTGGCACTATTTTCCTCTCCAGGAATCTTCTCCCCTCTACCTTTATGCCCAGCCTTAGAAATGCAATCTAAACCTTTGACAATGCTGCTTGTGCTGCTCTTTTGCATATTTATCTCTCGTCATTTGACAATACCTATTTTGGTCAGCTCATGCTGCCTGTTTGTATACATATGTTACTGTTTTCTCTGCAATTAAGGATAACCTAGGCTAGGAATTTCTGTGCACTATATTATTAATTCTGTGTTATCAGCTTTGATGTGGAACCTTGTAAGTGGGCATGTGTGCTCAAAGGTGTACTTCGAATGACCAACTAAATAAATAAATGCAAGCTGGACAATCACTTAGTTTGGACAAAATTTGTAAGCCAAAAGCCATCCCCACAGAAGCCCTGTTTAAGTGTGATGGATATATTGAACTACTGAGCTCCGTCTATATTGAACATTTTATCCCTGTAGCTTGCTCTTTGCCCTTGATTGCTGTCTCACATAAGTGGTAATAGCCCTCCTTATCCTCCCTTTGTCTGCGGTGGCTGGGGAGACTTCTTAAGCTGCTGTTAATGTCATCATAAAGGTCTCTCCCTTACATCTTGCCACCTGAGCCAACCCAACCCCCAAACAGCTCGCATCAAAAATTATTAAATTTTGCATGGTTTCCAGAACCGTACCATACCGTATCATATCACCTACAGTACCCTCTCTGCCTGTAATCCATGAAGAAACAAGAATGCTGTCCACCGACTCTGCTGACCCAACTCAGCCTGGACCCCCAAACCCCCAAAACAAGCAAAGCTGTCTGCAAAAGAAAACAAGCAAAGCTGCAACTACAGTGCAGGGCCGGGCTCTGACTGTGAGGCTGCTTCAACTAACACAGTTTTTACATTGATACAGTACTGTACAGTCATGATGCTAACAAATTGAAGGCAACACTTTAATTTTATGCTCCAGTCAGCCATGAAAATGATACTTAGACAAATTCCAGTTGCATGGATGAGTCCGTTATAAGTGGTGTACACTGTAATCGGACCATTCCCATGCATTTCAGTTCTACTAAGAAAGGAAGCAGATCTAACAACCAGCCATTTCAGTGAGTTTTAGAGAGGCAAACATTCACAAAATGTGGGTTTTCAACTAGCACTAATATGATGCAAAAGAGATGACAGTGTCCTTTAAAGGGTATTAGGGATTATGAGGGAAGCATAAATACAACGGCTTGGTAAAGACCATGTTGGAATGGGGGGTGAAGAGTCTCAGGGCTCTCTTGTTTAATGTTAGTTAGGTCAGAATGGGCAGACAATCTGATTTTCATTTGTTTATTCTTTGTTGACTGGGTGTTGACCTTTTTCAGACACAGCCTGGGTACTACCTGGTTACTACAATACACCATATAAAACAGCAGAATAATGGTAATGAACATTATATAGATAAGATGGTCCAAAATGCCTTTCTCATCTGACAAATTTTATGTTTCTATGTAAAAAGATGGATAGAAGAAATCATGAATGATGATTGGCTGAAGCAGTCTTTGACCCATGGTGATGTCTTAGTATATCATCATAGGTCAGAAAGGATTACCAGGATCAGCCAGAGCTAGACAGGTTGGGTCCAGTTTATATGAAAACCAGGTTCGGTACCTCAAGAAACGAATATAAAATAATCAGTGTTTTTAGGTAGGGAGGTCCAATTCCAGTCAAGGCTAAATTAACTAACTGAGAACTGGACAGGAAGGCCCACTTACCCAAAGTGATATTTTAACGTTTTTATTAATGATATCCAGAAATACAGTTCTCACGTTCTGGGTACACCTTTCTTCAGAAAATCTGGTTGTATATTTGATATAACACATTTTGTTAAGTCAGTCTCTTCCTATGATTTCCATTATACATTTATCTTTTGAACAAACTTATTCCTCACCTCTGAGACACCAGGAAGGATGACCTCCAAGTAAAAGATCCCAACAGAATGAGAATAAACAGTAAAGCTAAAATTTTATGAGCGGTTACGTTCACGTAAAGTGAAAGCAAGGTTAAAGAAAAAGGACTGACAAGTATTAGGAAGATAGTTTGTTCAAAAGATGAATGTATGATGGAAATCGTAGGAAGAGACTGACTTAACAAAATATGTTATATCAAATATATAACCAGATTCCTAAAGTAGGGTGTACCTGAAGCGGAGGAACTTTATTTCTGGATATCATAAATAAAAAATGTTAAAATATCGCTTTGGGTGAGTGGTCTTCCTGTCCAATCTCTCAGTGGGTCCAGTTTATAATCAGAATAATAGTGGAGTTCAGATAGTGCATTTCAGGATCCGACTGCCCTCTGATGATTAGTGCTGGTACCCATCTCAGAATCCAGTATTTATCTGACTGAATTCAAATTTCAGATTCAGGGTTGGATTTGTTGCATCTAACCTCAGGTCCTTGAGCTGAGGTCAGATCCACGGGTCAGATCCATGGATTGCACCACTGGATCAATGGCTGAGTATTCTGCTCTGATCAGATCCATGGATTACACCACTGGATCCAGTGGCTGAGAATTCTACTCTGATCAGATCCATGGATTGCACCACTGGATCCAGTGGCTGAGAATTCTACTCTGATCAGATCCATGGATTGCACCACTGGATCCAATGGCTGAGTATTCTGCTCTGATCAGATCCATGGATTGCACCACTGGATCCAATGGCTGAGAATTCTACTCTGATCAGATCCATGGATTGCACCACTGGATCCAATGGCTGAGAATTCTACTCTGATCAGATCCATGGATTGCACCACTGGATTCAATGGCTGAGTATTCTACTCTGATCAGATCCAAAGGCTGCTCTGTATCAATCTCTATTTTTATCATGAATGCTATTTTGGCCCTTGCAGTCGCTGCAAGGGATCATTCTCCTATTCGGCTAGGTCCGGTACTCACCAGGATCCGGCATCATGGAGCTCCCACCAAGGGTTTTGCCCTTAAACAACCCCATCCCGAACCAGCCAAGGAGGGTCCAGGCGTGCAATAACCTCGGCACACGATTGGGCACACTTCCGCCCCTGAAGCGCAGAGGTCTGCTGGCCCCATGCTGCTGAACTTTCATCTATGGTCCTGGACTGCCAAGCCTCCCTGCCAATGCTAGGGGTCAGCAGATGCTGAGTACCAAGTACCCTCCCTCCCTGGAGAAGGCAAGCAGTCCCTGGGATGCTAAGCCTCCTCATCCCCGCCAGCCAACCCTCCAAAATCTGAGGTCCACCTGAACCCCAGTTAATGGCACCACAGACGGAAGCACTATGTGGTGCCAGTGGGCCGCCTGCATTTTATCTTTTAACTTGCTTTAACAGTAAAATGTTTCTTGATCTCCAGAACTGAACTTCAAAGGTAACAGAAAATATAGAATTTCAATCAATCAATCAATATTTATTTTACCAGGCAAACACCATTGAGTGAACTCATTTTCAAGGTTGATCTGGGATGTATAAGGTACAGTAAGAAAACAGTATACATAATACAGAATATGGGTACACAGGATGAATACATAATGATGTGAGACTTATACAATAGAGAAATCTGGAGAACAATAGTCTGAGAAGGTAAAAAGTCTATAAACAATATGTACAAGTAACCTGTAGTTTGCAATATATACAAATGTCTGCAGCAGTACTATAAGAGTATCTTTGAGGCAACATATAAATAAATACTAGGACACCCATTGAGCCTCACTCATGGGGAGGAAGAGGAAGTGGGGACATTATGCGTAGTAGGAGGAGGAGAAGGAAAGAACAGGATGCAGAGGAGGTAGGATGAAGGAGGAGATACAAAGCGATGGAATTTATCAGCAGAAAAAGTCCCATTTGCCCAATGTGCATAAAGAAAGATATTTAATAATACCGTGCAATTAATATTGATATACTGTCATACATATGGTATCCTAAAACACTTTACCATGCAAACAACAAAATCAAAATACAAATAAATTAAAGGAATGTGCATAAACTATGGGTTTATAGTATAGAGGATAACCATAGAATCACAGAATCTTGATGGCAGAAAAAGGACCCTAAATGAATGGGAACAGCTAATAACAATGCTGCGTTCTCTTCCAGAGGTTGTTATGCCAACCTGTAAACCTCAAGAGCTAAGTTCGAGAGGTTTACTGTTGGCATGATAACTCAAGAAGGAAACACAGTATTATTAGTAACTGTTCCCATTCACTGTCAATTACAGTGTATGGGCAGCATTTACACAGCAGCACTGAGTTTACCCTCCTGCATCACCGATCCCACTCAGCCTCATAACCGCACTTTGCCGAGGACTGTTTTAGTTCCCCCCATGCCATGTACAAGCCCCGATCCTTCCAATCACTATTAAGATTGTGCCAGGCCCCATGTAAACATGTTTACCTTTTTTTCAAAACCAGCGATCAATGGGCGTCGGCATTATTCAAAAAACAAGCATCCGTAATCACCGAGGTGCGATACATGCATAAAGTGTTGATGTTATTAATGTATTGTTGTGACGCAGTCAAGACGGTATAAAAACCTCTGATGTCACAAGAATACTATAACAAGGATAGGAATTCATCAAATTCCATCTTTAATCACTCTTCTCCCATACATTATATACATAATCACATCTACAGTGTTAAAACTTAACATTTTTGCACTGGTTCAGCCAGGCTAGTGGTACCCAATTTGCACTATGCACCTATACAAGATTTATACTGGCCCCAAGCTAAAATGGAGATGATTGAAATAAAAGAAATAAGCAAAACACTCTAGATTCTGGTAAAATCCTGTGCACTTCTACAGCTACCAAGTCTGCTTTTTCTAATACCCTGTATGATCATGGTTTTGCTAGTTGCTCTATTGTATACTGTATTCTGTATATCTTGTATATCCTGTTAATTTTGTACTATGTTACCCCTGTACGCTTGTTGTATTACCCTGGTGTCTAGTGCTACCAGCAAATTCAAAATCCATGTAGCATTTCCATCTGCAGTGAGATTAGATTTCAGATCATGGATATCCAGATCTGATCCAACTATCCAGCATCTGGTGTGGTGTCATAAAATGAACTGAAAGATAAAAGATAGGCCCCTGGAGTCCAGTGGCAACCTCCTTCACAGTCCTACCTCATCCTGGGACAGTCTCTGGTGTCCAGTGGTACCCCTCTCACCCCATCCCATCTTGTGCTGAGGCAGTCCTTGGCACCCAGAGGCATGCCCTCCTCACCCCATCCCATCTCGTACTGAGAGAGTCCCCTGTGTTCGGTGGTACCCCTCTCACCCCATCCCATCTTGTGCTGAGACAGTCCCTGGTGCCCAGTGGCACCCACCTCCTTCACCCCATCCCATCTCATCTTGAGACAGTCCCTGGTGCCTAGTGGCACCACCATGCTGTGGCTGGAGGACCACTGGTGTCCAGTGGTACCCCTCCTCACTCTATCCCTTCCAAGAAGATCCCTTAAGCTCAATGGCACCCCACTCTGCACTCTCTCCACATGGCATCCTGCACAGTCCTCTTCTCACATCCTCAGCAAATGTTGGTAGATCATGTATTGCAAAATACCATTTACTGTGTGTAACACAACATTATCATTTGATTATTTCAATTAAGTTTACAGGAGTCAGCATGTATGACTACACACAATTGTAGGATACCAGAACTACTCAATTGTGGTTCACAGCTCTCTCACCCTAGGAGTGCACATGAAGACACTCTGATAGCCCTGAGAGAGAGAGAGAGAGAGAGAGAGAGACACAGCCTGAATGCCTCATTAAGGTAGTGGTATTTGTTAGTCATTGTGATGGTTTTATTTTTTAACAGCAATGTATTTTTGGCAAAAAGATCAATATACCAATATTTATTTTTCATTTTCTATTCTTTTCGAACTGAGACCTGTGATTCTGAAGTGTTTAAAAGTCCCTGCCCTTGCAAGGCGCCATGGAAAAAAAAAATTAAAATACTGTTGTGGTGCAGTGCTGTTTAACCTACAAATGTTTCCTAGCACTAGTGTCATGCAGTCACAGTATAAATTCAGTGTGCACAGTCAAATAGTACCCCCAAATGTAGAGATGTTTTAATACTGTGAGTGGCAGCCATCTTTAATGACTTGAGTCATTAATTACAAAAACAGTTATAAAGGCTGCTTTTTAAAATATCTGAGGAATATAAAATATGCTAACTATTCATGGCTGTCACTATACACTTTTGCCAAAATGCTATATGATAAAACATTTTTACAGCAAACAAAAACTGCTGCTTTGAACTATAAAATATATTTTTAAATTATATAGTGCCCTTCACAACAAAGTAATCTGCAAAGAAAGAGCTACATAGATACACAGGTGATTTAGAACAGATGAAAGCTTTCACCCACCTCATCTGCCCTGTTACACTACCTGGTTTAACTGGTTGTCCCCCTCCACCGACACCCCATAATCTTGCTTTTCCTAGCTACCCTTTGTATTTATCCTATTTGATCTTGACGTTTGCTATAGGGTCAGCATTTCCAACTCATGAGGGTAGTCTGTTGTCTGTTCCACTGGCCTATCAGTAAACCAAAATGTCCAGTTGTGCAGTGACAGAAGACAGACAGACAGACAGACAGACCAAACAGCTATTCATGCACTTAACAATACCCTTGTGCATGCAGGCATGGAAAAATTGCATTAGAACCTGTTTCTTCTACTGAGAGGGAGAAGGTGGGTCAGCACACTGGGGTTATTCCCCACTCGATTTAATGAGCTAGTGTACTTCCTGAAATCAGTATTAGCTTTGAAAGTAGTAAACATTTACTTCTTCTATTGGAAGTGTTTTTCTTTTCCTTTTGCTAATTAGTAGATTTTCTATTAGTGTTGCTCGGATTATATCCCAACAGGTTAGATACCATCAGATACCATCATTTTTGTTGGAGTTTGAATGGCCTTGAACCACAAAGATATCTGACCAAGGATCCGCCCTCCTACGATTCATAATAAATATCCGAGGTATCTGTGGTTCCGACCATAAGATTCAGGTATCTGACCATCGGATCCAAGTACAGTATCTGAGGTCGGACCTGATGGATCTGACCTCGGATCCACAACCATCTGACTGTGGAGCCGAAATCAACTTTGTTGGATTATGGTAGGATTTGGAGGCAGATACAGCCCTATCTGACAGAGGGTACTCGGATCCACAGAAGCACTATTCAAGCACCACTGTTTTCTACCTGACCTCGTGTTTTGGCACGTGAAGCAGTACTATACCTGGAGGCTGACATAGCTCAATGTCACTGTCTGTGACATCATAATGAACCAAGAAGAGCCAATCATCTGCTGCACGCCAGTCACTTGTGATGTCATGATATGTGAGGGCAGAGTGCTGATGAGGTAGGAGAAGAACAAGAACTAAATATGTCAGCATTCCGATGAAGTACTGCTCTTTTACATCTCATCAAATACTACAGCATTTTAGCATTAATATATTTGTGACACAGAGTCATTATCAATATATTTTTCTTTTTAGATGTTCTGAAAACAGCTGTTATTACCAATTTTATAATTACTGACTCAAGCCATTAAAGATGGCTACCACTAACAATTAAAAAAATTCCTTGAGGTTACTTTTTCACTTTACATGCTAGATTTGTATTGTGGATATACTAGGAGGGTGCTGGCCCGCATTTCAGATGGTAAACAGCACAGCACCACGTGCATAAATGTTTAATTTATATATAGTGGGCATGTCCAGAGAGCAGTGACTGTTAAAACTTAAAATCCCTTTTCTCAAATCAGAGTGAAACACAGTGAAAAGAAAAATGGATGTATTTATTTTTAGCCAGAAATACATTATTATTAAAAACAATATGACAAAATTATTTTCCACTAACAAATACCACTGCTTTACAAAGCAGCTGATGCCTTCAGGAGAACTTTAACAAAACATCATATTTAGACACAGTTCAGCTTGTATTTCCCATTAGTTCTGTATTCCTCCTCCCATTATTTAGTAGTGAGGTCATCTGAATGAAAACAGAATCTTTGCTCCTGAAGACTTCATCTATTCCTGCTGCTTTCTCCCTACCTGAAGTCATAGAGCACTGCTTGTGACCTCACAGTTACTCCCATGGCAACAGATTGTGATGTCACAACTGAGGATCATGGCTTAAGTAGAGAGTACATTATAGAGGCAGATGGACTCTGAGGATACATACCATGTATTCCTGTAAATTTCCTCAGTAGTAGATAATGGGGAGGAGATCTATGGAATATATATGGAATGCAAGCGAATTGTACCCAAGTATTAGGTTTTCAAAGTTTTCTTTGAGGTGTCAGCAGCTCTTTAAACTGTGGTGTCCATTGAATCTCTATACATACAGTGACGGCAAAAGTTGAAAACTCAGGTTTGATGGCTCTATAATGAGCTTCTAAGTGTCCAGCAATAACACCCTTGCTTTATTTTGGATCAGTGTTAAAAAAATCCAATTTCTGTTGTTCAAAGTGAGCCAGTCTGCTGCTCATTAAAATGAGGGCAGCACTGTTGCTGTGTTGCCAAGCAAAGGGAGAGTTGGGGAGGTAAACCGAGAATGTGGCCTGACTCTAATGTTCCATGTAAGCCCCTATATATAAAATATACAAACTGAAATGTCTGAAAATATCATAATCCTGAAAGATTTTCCTGAGGCATCAGTGGCTTTTAACATGTCAGTGACAGAGACAGAGCGAGAGAGAACAAGAGAGAGAGAGAGAGAGAGACAGAGTGAGATGCACCTCCGGGGATGTACGGCAGCCTGTAATGAATCTCTGAAGCCTCCAGGTGTCACCCTGGATCTCGCTATTTTGGTCTACTGATGACAACTGTTTCTATGGCACCGACAGAAAATGATCTCATAAAGAAAGGTAATCATTTATTTAAAACCTCCTGTGCTCGTCTGGGTCAGGCAACAGCTATATCACATTGACAACCCCTTCACAGGAAGAAACATGTCTGCGATTGGCTGTTTTACACAGAAACCCTGAATCTGTTGTCAGAGAAAGGCCCTGTAGCCCATCAAGCCTGTCTGGCCCTACCTATCTGTGTCTGTCGTGGGGGCCGTAAGTGCCCTTCATGCCTTCTTTGCCCCTCCCTTCAGCCACCATTCTAATCAGCTTCATGTGACCCCTTCATGTTTAAAATCCTTCAATGATTTTCACAAACAACTTCCTTGACTGCCTATTCCATCCCTCCACCACTCTCTCAGTAAGGAAAAGCATTCTGATGTCCCTCTTAAATCTTGCCCAGAGTTCCCTCTGGTGTTTCTGTTCAACTCAGCGTGAACAACTCTATGCTATCTACCTTTTTTACCTGTCAATTATTTTCTGTGCTTCCCCACCCCCACAACTAAAATGCTTGGTTACCTGGTAAGGTATTTTAACTAACTAACTTGCAGAGGTATTTCTATGTCTCACTAATGCCCACCCCACATCCAGCATGTGCATATTAAGATCCTTTAACTTCTTCATGTAAGTCTCCCCATTCATTATTCTATTTTTGGGTTCTTTGCCCCTATGTGCATTAACCTACACTGTTTGGCGTTAAATTTTTAATAAGTTAGAGTTTTTATCAGCTCTAATCCTTTGTTCGCTGCTCCCACTGCTCCTGGGGCAAAGCACAGTCACAGAGGACTGTCCTTAGCCCGAAGAAAAGCAGGACCAGCAGACATCTGATCGGAGTTTTTAAAAGCTCTACCATGCACTGCAGGCTGTTGTTTCCCACCATTGTAGCTCAGGTTGGACATCAGCAGCGGGAGATTCTGGGATTTCAATTTACAGCAAATGTCAGCTTGAGAGTCAATAGGATCAGCCCGACAGGCCCTGCTATACTGCAGTAAACGGCACGTAAAAACGCTTTTGTTTTGCACACTAAGCGAAATTGGGTACAGCCTACACTTGGGTGTGGGGGCTCTGAGTGCTGACTGTTCCCTTTAAATAAAGCGAATGATAAGTTATAGCAGCAGTACATGTTAGCATGAACATTTTAAGCGGTATGTTTTTATTCTGTTTTAGACATCCCCACATCTCCAGTCTTGTGCAATACGCGCCTTTTTTAAGTCTGCTTTAGCACATTCTACCCTTGAAATACTAAACAGTGGCCAGCCCAGTGGCGTGGAGGCTGAGGCAGCTGTGCGCTACCTCCCGATCGTCGGCGACTCATGTTCGTTGGCGAGCGTGGGTCACTGAGTCAGCTGCGGAAGAGGAGGATCGAGGAGGCCTGCTCTCTGCCTGGGAGGGAGAGGGAGGCTTGGCGTTCCTCCAAATGACTGCCCCGGTGAAGGCACCAACAAAGGAGGGTGCTGCGGGACTTCTGCAGCATGTGCGCACCTCCACATGTGTTCGCTGGCGTGCGCCCCAGCATTGGGGAAATGGGGAAAGACAGAAAAATTAGGGTACTGTGTGAGTGACATATAGTTATTCTTGACAGCCTGCAATAAGAGGGTAGATAACTTTCAACTGTGATATTACAATGGATATCTCTCATTTTACCCTAGCTCTGTCCCACATGGAAAAGTTACTGCCTACACAATGATGTTAATGTACACTCAGACATTAAAGCAGACATTTATAAGTCTCTATTAAGCTAAAGAAAAGGTTAACTTTTACCAAACAAAGGCACTGGTTTCCACTGTGTTCTGAACTTACATCGCCACATTTGATGATGTGTTCTGCATTACGAGGGCCAGTGTATCACATTTCAGTTACGTAAGGTTGAGAGGTATGGGGACAGAAAACTGAGTCATTTTTATTTTGGTGGCATTCAGCCTTAGGACAAAAAAAAATCAAATAAATTTCAAAAGTTCTCTAGCCCTCCCCAGAAGATCAGGGCTAGTTTGAGCCACCCCTCCCCCAATTTGGTCATCTCCTACCTATTGCCCTTTACATCTTCTCACAGAAATCAGAGCAGGATGCAACACCAACTTTTATTAGCGTCCACACACTTCCCAGCCGATTCCCTCCCCATCCATCTAGGCCCCAAAGGGACATATATAAGAAGTGCCCCACCTTTAGTCCCAATTCATGATTTTGGGGCATTAATAATCACAAAGCTGGCTAACTCGCTCAGTCCCACCTCTCTAACCTGCAGCATACCTTCCCTTTACAATTCAGTCTGTCAGCTGACTGAACAAACATGCACTACACATGACCTGGAGGGAAGAGGAGGGATCTGAGTCATTGATGACTGTACCCCAATAATCGTGTGCACCCTATTTGTAAATAAACATATTTATGCATGAATATTTGCTTACAATTTATTAACCCATTCTGTATATGTCATTCCTGTTGCTGTTTTTTTGCTTAGAGTTTATTAACTTATAGCACTTTATGTCTGTTTCGTCTAACCTGGCAGACGCTCCAGCAGCCCTTGCTGGAATGAAACCCACGACCTGAGTTCCAAAGTCTGCAGCTTTAACTGTTCAGCTATTATGTATATTTATGTCATTCCTGTTGCTGTTTTTTATTGATATGCTGCAATGTATTGACTGTACTTGTCTCTTTGCACTAATTGTATATTGTGATACCTTGTTTTCAGTTTGTCTGTAATCTCCCAGGTCATGTGTGAAAATAAGCATTTGATTGCCTAGTGCATGTACCTGGTAAACAAGAACTATATGCAGAAATAAGTGCGTCAGTGATTGACATTAGCAGAACAATTAGAGTATTCCTTTGGCTTTAAACATTGCAATGTCACTGAAGCCACAAGATGGCACCACTTTCACACACTGCCTTTTCATCGCACAAAGCACCCAGGATAGCCCAGGTGAGCTACAGCATCTTGTTTTAGGTGGGGCTCCTTCCTTCTGTACAGTTTTGTGCATGGAGAGGGCTGACGTGCAGGAACTTGACCTTGACCTGGAGACTCTGTGGAGATGGTCCCCAGTCTGGAAGCTAAAGTTTAATTCTGAGAAATGCAGGGTTCTCGCCTGGGAGCCAAAATCCCACTCATGTATACACCTTGGGGTTAGGAACTACAGGTTTCTAGAGGGAGAAAAGCCTCGGGGTGGTGGTGGATGCCAAAATGAATAACTCTGAGCAGTGTAGAAGGGCTGCGCCCAAGCAAATAACATTCTGGGGTGCACGGCCAGGGGGATAATCAGAACGAATCGAGAGGTGCTCCTTCCACTGTACAATTTCTTGGTTAGACCACACCTTGAATACTGCATGCAGTTTTGGAGTCCCTACTTAAAGAGAGACATTGTGTTACTGGAGAGAGTGCAGAGGACAGTGATCAGGATGGTACTGGGACTAGGGAAAGGCCCTATGAGGAGAGACTGGGGAGCTCAACCAGTACTCACTGGAGGAGAGAAAGAACAGGGGGTATGATAGAGGTCTTCAAGTATCTCAAGGGAATGAATACTGTAAGCCTTGAGGGGATCTTTTAGCTGAGGGAGGTGGGGGCCACCAGGGACACTCAATGAAGCTGGACAGGGAGGCTGAAGGGGATACAATGAGGTGCTACTTCCCGAGAGGGGTGGTGGAGCCCTGGAATGTGCTGCCCAGGGAGTTCTAGGCTGCTACTACTGTGGAGGGTTCAAGAGACGCTGGGATAAGCATAGAGTGAGGTGGTGCATCTGAGCCCCACTGGGAAATGGGGTACCTTGTAGGGAGGGGGCTACTAACGGTGCCCGGGAAGGCACTGACCATCGAGCAGACTTGACAGACCATAGGGCCTAATCTGCTGGCTTCATAGTATGTAGTATCTATGAACTTGGGAGGGTCAAGTGATGTGCTGCATGGTAACATGGTGCATCAGTGGCCACGGTGGGAACCAAATTTGAAACCTTCTGTTTGAGAAGTCAGTGCTCTCACCTCTCGACCACAGTGTCTCCAGATGTATGACCAAGAGACAAAAGATTGACAGACCCCTACCAAAAACACGTTTTCACATATGTCAAAATGTTATTTTAAACTGAGTCGCCTACAAAAAAATAAAAAGGATCGCTGTTAACATTAGCAGAGCTACAATCTCAAAACATTCCAGAAAAGTAATTTCAGGACATTCCATGCTTCATTACAAAAGACATTTACATGAAACCATACTCTCTGCCTCTTATTATAGATCAAGGGAGAGCTCCTGACCAATCAGAGCACTCCTTTCTTCTGCACGAGACACTCTTATTCTGTGAAGTGTGTCTTACATGCAGGTGCCATGGAAAGGGAACGTTTCAGGACAGTTCCTTAAAAAGTAATAAATTATTGATCGAGTGAGATCAAAATCTTTTAATATGTCCGTCACCACTAGTCGCTGTATAAAATTGATTTCACTTATATTTCAGCTTGAGCCAGAACAGCTCAACTTTGCTTCGCTGCTCTTGTTCCAGCCAAATGCGATGAAACGACTTTATACAGCAACGAGTGGCTCTGGGGATACATTAACACAAAGACTTTGTCGGTCCCAGCTGCTTTTATGCTATGACATTATAATCTTTTCCTTGTAACATCAGAATCATTTTTGGGGCAACTGGTGATGTCATAAGCAGAGGATTTTGACTTCATGGCAATAAACAGCAATGGGAACAGATGAAGTCTTAGGAAAACAATCTGTCTGAATGAAAATGCCTTCCTGATTAAAAATGGAAGGTCCAGAAATTCAGATTTTAATGGAATTTCACGTAACCAAGTCCTTCTAATGTCAGCTGTGAATGTGCTGCTGCTAACTGGAAACTCTCTAAGCATACCAAACATTGTCTCTTCATAACATGAATTCTTGTTTCATGCTGTGTCCTGGTTACCTTTCTTAGACAGGGACAAGTTTTTTCAATTATGTTTTTACCCCGTCTTTTCTCACGGTTTCTCCCACCCTCCTCACTTTCTCGCATGTTCTGAAGCACTCTCGTTGGTGCTTGCCACCTCTCCCGCCTATGCAGCCACCAGACCTCCACCAGCAGCAGAACTATGAGGGACAAGGCTCCCCAGGAGAGGAGAGTGGATGCTTAATCCTGCTCCTACCCCCGCCAAGCTTCCGATGACTCAAGATCATTCCCGAACCTGAGCTGCCAGCATGATGCAAGGTAAGGCATAGCGCCTCAGCCCTCTGCCGGCAACACGTTTTTTAATTTATATATATATATATATATATATATATATATATAGATACTATATATAGACACTGTCAGCAGATAACAGCCTATAGCCCACCCAGTCTGCCCATTTGAGCTTGTAAGTTCACTTTATGTTTTTCTAGAAGTCTGTTGCCCTTATCCCCGACCTCCAGAATTCTCTTATGTCTATCCCATGCATTCTTAAATCCATTGATTGTTTCAGCCCTCACCACTTCCTCTGGCAGGGTGTTCCACTTGTCCACCACCCTTTCTGTGAAAAATTCTTCCTCATGTTTCCTCTGAATCACCCTCCCTCAAACTTCATCCTATGCTCTCTAGTCCTGGAACATCTTTTTCACTGGAAAATAGTGTATTCCTGCACCCTGTTCCTCCCTGAAGGTACTTATATGCCTCTATCATACTCCTCTCCTCCTCTCCTCCAGGGGTACATATTCAAGTCCTTCAGCCTGTCCTCGTGGGACTTGTGATGCAATCCCTGTACCATCTTTGTTGCCCTCCTCTGAACCTTCTCTACCCTATGTCCTTATGTAGGTAAGGTTTCCAGAACTGTACACCGTACTCCAGGTGGGGCCTCACTAGTGTCTTCTGTAGTGGAATTATGACCTCCTTTTTCCTGCTGGTGATTCCCCTGCCTATGCATCCCAGCATCCTATTTGCTTTACCTGCTGCCTTGTCGCACTGTTTCTCTACCTTGAGGTCATCAGAGATGATAAATGCAAGGTCCCTTTCCTGCTTGGTGCATGCTATATCCTCACTCCCCAGCTGATATGTTGTTCCAGGGTTTTTGTGCCCCATATGCACTATCTTGCACTTCTTTGCATCAATTTCAACTGCCAAATCCTTGACCATTCTTCAAGCTTCTGCAGGTCCTCCTCATTCTGTCTACACCCTCTAGCATGTCCACTCTGTTACAGAGTTTTGTGTCATCAGCAAACAGGAAAATCCTGTCTTCTAGGTCCTCCACAATGTCACTGATGAAGATGTTGAATAGGACGGTCCCAGCACTGATCCCTGTGGTACCCACTGGTCACTCTTCCCTCTGTACAGTGACAACCATTTACCACCACCCTCTGTGCCCTGCTGCCCAGCCAGTACTGCCTACCCACTGCACTACTGTCCTGCCCTCCCATATTCCCCAGTTTAATAGCCTTCTATGTGGCAGTGCCAAGAGGCCTTGCTGAAATCCAGATAAGCCACGTCCACTGCCTCCCCTGATCTACCTCCCTTGTCACCCAGTCAAAAATTCAATGAGGTTGGTCTGGCATGATCTCCCCAGTGAAACCATGCTGCTTTGGGTCCTGTAGTCCATTGGCAACCAGATGTTCCACCAATCCCTCCTTCAGTAGTGCTTCCACGATCTTCCCTTCTGAGGTCAGGCTGTCTGCTCTGTAGTTCCCCACTTCCTCTTTGTTCCAGCTTTTGTATAAGGTGACTTCATCTGCTGTCCTCCAGTCTTTGGGTACCTCCCCTGTTTCCAGTGATCGACTAAACAGGATTGCCAGAGGTTCAATCACCACCTCTCTTAATTCCTTAGGATCCTGGGTGCACCCATCTGGCACCATTGCTTTATCGATTCTTTACTTCCAGTTCCTTTAGGACCCTTTCCTGTATAAAGGGACTTGTATCCATTTCTGTGCCATTCCCACCCCTTGTACTCCTTCAGGCCCATTACCCTCCTCTTCCTCAGTAAAGACTGAGCAGAATATCTGTTATGTATGTCAGCTTTACTGTTATCATCCTCCACGCGCCCCATCCTCCCCTTCAGTCTCACTATCCCTCCTTTGCCATTCTTTTTGACTTATGTACCAGTCCTGTAAAAGGTTTGTCCCCTCTACCCACTGATTTTGCGATGCACTCTTCTGTCTGATTTGGCTTCCCTTACCGACCTCCTGCCTACCTTTGCTTCTCCTGGTACTTCTCCCTATCCCTTCTGCTCACGTCTTTTTGTAGTGCCTGAATATGATCTTTTTGACTTTCACTATATATATACACACACACACACACACAGATGCTTATATATAGTTATTATTAAAAAAATGAAGTTTCTCTTACTCAAGTGCTGACATTTTGTGGACTGCTTACAGTTGTGTTGGAACCCACTTCTGTCTGTAAGATGGAAATATTCAGTGTGGGGTCAGATGTTAAATTGGACAGCATATGTATCATGGTTCTGGTACACTTAGAAACACAGAAACATATACAATGACAGCAAAAAGACCAAGGTCCATCTAGTCTGCCCATCATTCCCTATCTGGCTGGGACTACTGTCCATAAGGGTTCTATCCCTTCCTGTCAAACCCCTGCTCCCTCCCTACTGTTATTGACCTGATTAACCACCAAACCCTTCACTTTGTCACACCCATGCTTGAAACCAATTATAGTCTTGGCATCCACCACATTCGCTGGAAGACTGTTCTGCAGCTTCACCACCCTTTCCATAAAATAGATCTTCCTAACATCCCTCTTAAACCTTCCCCAGCCAGTTTCCACTCATGACCCTGGGTTCTTGAAACTTTACTCCTGCTAAATAGTTCCTCGCAATTCACCTTGTTTATTCCTTCAGAATTTGAAGGTCTCTGTATCATACTCTCTCTCTCACCTGGTTTCCAGTGAGTACGTGTTCAGCGCTTGAGATGATTCTCAAACGATCGTCCCTGTTGTCCCTGAATTATCTTGGTCACCCTGCTTGACAATGTCTCCAGACTGTCCCTGACCTTCCCTAGGTGACGATTCCAGAACTGAGCAGAGTATTCAGGCATGGCCTCACCACTGACCTATACAGACATAGTAATACCTCTTTTTTTCTGCTGTCAATACCCTTTCCAATACATCCCAGTATCCTGTTAGCCTTACTATAGGCCATGTTACACTGGCTTGATTGTTTGAGGGAGTCAGTAATGATGACTTCTCTGTGGAGAACCTTGTTCTGATTTCAAGGATCTACCCTGGCCTGATATCCTTTACTAAATGTACATGTTGTACAACAGTATAAGCCAAGACCTAGAGTACCTTCCAGCCTCAACTCGTTGTCTTACTACAATCAGTGTTACTACTGTGTTACTACTAGTGTTGGGTAAGTTACTTTTCTATTACTTTTTGAAAACTTTTTCCAGAAATTGTGAAATATTAGTATGATGGAGAAGTTCTAGAAGATGCAATACACCTTACAGTTACATTTACTTATGTATTTTTATACAGAAGAAATACGTAACTGTAACTGATTACATTTATTTGAAAGTAACTAGAAACTAACCTATTACTTTCAAAAATTTAATCCGTTACAGTTATTTATTATTTTGTATTGTTTTGTATTAAAGAAATACTGTAAGTAACTATAATTGTACGATTGTAATACTTTTTCTAGTACTTCTCCATCCTTGCTAGTGACTGCACAGAGCTTCCTGAACAACTTTCCAAACAGAAAGTAATAGAGAAAGTAACTTACTCAACACTGGTTGCTACTATGTTACTAGCATGTGTCACAACTGTATCTGCAGCAGTTGCAGATTACACCACTTCTAGAGTTTATCTGTAAACAATATGTAATGTCTTGTTGTCACCCTCAGATGCCTATGAGAATGAGATGCCTTATCTCATAAGCCATCCACATGGGCAACATTTCTAATTAAGGGTTATAAATGGGCCATGAAACTTCTGTTACCTTATTGGTGAAGCACATCACATGACCATTGATTATTATTCTGACAACATCACCAGAACTACATAATTTTTTTTTGAACAAATAAAAGGTAATTTTATAGTGAGATAACACCTCCAGAGTGTGTTTGGTCATAAGGAAATAATGCACTCTCGGTGGTTGAGGTACTCGGCTGTGCCTCATGCCTAGCAATCACCTAAGCCTGCACTATTACACACCCTCTCATGTGTTATTCCTTACATAAGATATAACAGGGTGTGCAGTGGTACAGAGATATATGCACTGGCACAAGGCCAAACGTCAATTGCCTTCAGCATCAAAGGACAGCATATATATCAACAACTGCACATCCTGGAGTGTCTTATTACATTTAAAAAATAGTATCTTTTGCATTTAAGGAATTCCAGTAAAATTATATAGTTTCATGATTTTTACGTAGTTTGACAATCAGTGCAAAATAAAATTTCATTAACGGGCTGAAATTTTGCATTTTTAATAGAAGCAATATAGGTAGTAATCAATAGTGCAAAATTAAATTCGGTACAATTTTGGCAAATCAGAAACCACGTAGTTAATATACTTATAATGTATGGGAGCCTTTATTATTAACTGAAATCAAACAGATTACAACCTCGTTATGCCATCAATATGACATCACTCCGTTGTTAACCTTTCTTGAGTATGTCATATCAATGGTATAACAAAACGGAATGCTGACAACAATCAACGCTCCATAAAGTAAGTCAGTAAAGTAGTTCAATCTGTGATTACACAATTTTGGAAGCCCATACACTATGAAATATAATGTATGGTCTTTGGTTAACAACCATGCTGAAAACACTTCTCGAGGTTGCCATGAGATCTGAAACCTCTCTAGTGCTGCTCCTGAGGTTTACAATGTCATGGCAACCTCTGAAGTGTTTACAGCGTGGTTATTAACCAAAGACCATACATTATCCTCTATTTAGTTTTACAGCAAAGTAGGAAAAAGTAGATTAATAACAGTTGAAACATAGTTTTGCTATTTTTTCAACTGAGTCAGAGATTGTTTTAGCTTCAGCAGAGCTGGTCTGTGATGTCATCACATTGTTAAAGCTGCCTGCCATTGGGTAGTGAGTGGCTACACAGACATCCAAATGAGCAGAGTACGAGCTGTTTATAATGCACCTTCTGGACTCTCATTAGCCAGTTATGTCAACTCAGATCATAGCACATTCCAGGACCAATTTTGTAATAAATAAATCAGCAATACTCGAAAATGAGAAGTGTCAGCAATGCAGTTGTAAAGTTTCCTAGACATGTCAACTCTTTATTTATTTACAAGTTTTATGAGGGCTGCCACCATGAGGTTGGGGAGAGCTCGTTTACTGATGGGTCACAGAATATTCATGACGCTATGGTCTAGTGATTACTGCACTGACTTGGGAACGAGGCGATTAGAAGTTCAATCCCCACTACAGCAAAGTTCTCACTGTGCGACCCTAAGCAAGTTACTTAACTTATCTCTGCTCCAGTCCACCCCGCGGTGGAAATCAGATGAAGCAGGACCTCACTGAAGTCCAGTGCAGTTTATGCCGCACCTGATCGCATTAAAGATGGCTGTCAAGATTTCAGGATGGGATTTCGTGTAACCCCAGATGGTGCTATCCCAGGGCTACTACCCCTGCCTGATTTGCCACTAACAGGTTGAGGGGCCTGGATCCAATGGCGGTGCCTCCACCCAGAGGTCAGGGTTTGCAATAGTTAAACTAACTTGGTCACAGCCCTCTGGGACACTGCAACCTCTTTCTTCCCACTAGTGGCCCACATAATATATCAGAATTACCTTCACGGTATACACTTACCCCCAGGTCTGGTTCCGCACTGGGACCTCCTGTGAAATGAGATACAGTGCAACAATCACAGTACAGTACTTTAACATAGACAAATACCTCAGGCAGTATAACTTTGCTGAAACAAGCAGCTCTGATTTATTTAGGGGATATAACAAGGACAGGGGAAATCAGGTTAATTAGCTTATCACTCTAATAATCTCATTTATGGCTCTGTGCACAGGCCTATCCTATCAGTTACTGTCCCTGGGTACCAAGCCCTAGTGGCTAGTCCAAACCGTGGCAGCTGGTAGGGCCCTTTCACAGAGAAAAGGAGAATTAAACAGTCAGCAGTACAGTAATTCCATTTGGATTTAATGTGGCAATTCAACAGGAGCAACCCTGAATTAGTACTACGACCTCCAAATAAGATAGGGTCCTTCAATGTCAGCAGGGCTCACTTGAGGTACACAAACCTCTTCACACATCCATATAAAAGAAAGTACTATACCAGGCAGGCTGCATCTGTATCCCGATCGCAATTACTGCACAATACCCGGAGAACACACAGCAGATTCAGTTCCTGACAGACCGAGTGCAATTTTCAGCAATTCTTCCAGTCTTCTACAGGGTGAGCCTGGTTTCTACTCTTCAGAGATCCTTGATTCTTTTCACAGGACGGATTCAGTCCTAATAAGCTGTTACACAAGCTGCAGACCGAACTCTGGGCCTTACACGTTTTTGACTAAAACTGCACACTGAAAAGCACAGGGCTCCTTCCTTCTTCACTGCCAAAGCTCAACTGAACTCCAACTGACGAAACCGGCACTTCCTTTGAGTTCCTCCCAGTTCTTGACTGGATTGGCTGTCACTCACAATAGACTGCTGCTGTTGGTCCAAAAGGCACTGAAGTCTAAACTACATCTCCCAGAGTCACTGCCCATACAATCCTCTTGTGGCTGGCTCAGATTATGAGTCCAAGTTCTGATTCGTCCAAGGCATCATTTTAGAGCTAGCTTACCCCACACTGATTGGTCCAGTTCAGCAGTTCAAAACTAGAATGGGGAACTAGCAGACACAGTTCTGACTGCAAAGAAAGCAGGTTAGACAAACTGTAATTTCATTATTACTCTAAATAATTTCTGGCAAACAGTTACATCTTTCAGATAGGTTCCTGCACTCCTAGTGACTGCAAAATGAAGTGAATTGGCAGCAGCTCGAGTGGTACTCAGAAGCACACAGTCCCCCATACAACTAATTATGTCTGCAAGCAGACAGCTCTTAAAGAGACAGTACCAGAGGCTCTAAAACACTCACTGATAAATGGCTTAAATGCCAAACACCATTCAGGCTTGGAGCATTCAAGCAAGCTCCTGAAGTCTTTGGGAACCCCCATTTGCAGGGGTTAACCCTTCCTGGCCTGGGAAAGCTTGGCGTCGCGTCAAGCAAGTACCTATAAGTTTCAACTGCAACCATATACATTTGCATTAGGCTCATATGTGATCATCAGTCAATATATCATTTTACCAAGAACACATTTCTGAAACATTGCAGTACGTCACTCTTTACACAGTATTACATACACATTGTACCATAACTCAAGTTATTACCTCTTGTACATGAAACCTGAAGAGGGGCCCTTCCCTATCAGTTACCTTGGGGCTGGATGGGGCAAGGGCACCATACTAGAGGCAACACAAGTAACTTGAGTTAGCACTGATGCTCAGTTTGGGCAATGAGCCTGGGACACATACACTCCTTTATGGACAACATTGAGAGGCAAGTCCAGGCCTCCCAAGTGAATCATAACTGAGGTGCACCACAGGCTTTACAGCTCGACCAGTCTTTCTAGGGGAACTGTTATAGTCTCTGCACTCTGAGCCTCATTTTCAGCATTGTCCTCACTTGTCAGGGGAGTCTCCATAGGGGTAGAGAGGCTAGAACTTGGGGCACTTTCAGCTCCAGGAGTTACAGTTTCTGAGTCCACAACATTTGGCTCGCATGGAGAGCTGGACACTGGCAGTGGACTGTCAGGGCACCTAAATACTCTTCTTGTTCGGGTGTATCACCAGTCTGCCCCAATCTATCATTTTCCTCCCTGAAAGCTCAAACAGTTCAACCATGCACAATGATTCCATTTCATCTGATCTGATGCTTTGCACTTCACTTTCTGGGAGCATTGGCTCCAGGGATGAAGCTGGGGGCTTAGACAGTCCAGAAGGCCAGCTTTGTCTCCAGTATTGACTAGGGATTGCCCTAAACAATTGACTCAGTTCGTAGAAGGATAGTATTCAAAGTCACTCTCACTTTCTTCCGATATGGACTGACAGTCATGCTCAACTGGGACTTGTGGAGGGAACACTTTAACTTTGCTTCTGTAGGTGCAGACTTTCTTGATCTTTTTTCAGCAGCTCTAGTCACTGGTCCAGAGGGGCATCTTCTAGGGGCTCAGACTCAATTAAGATTTGTCCAATGGGCAGTAAATGATTTCTATGCATTGTTTTACATCTTTTGAATTATTCTCAGGCCTTACTTTGTACACTGGCAGATCATCTAGTTTGCCCACTACAATGTGAGGAGATGGTGCCATCTGTCAGCAATCTTGTGCTTGCCATGCAGTCCCAGATTTCTTAGCAATACCGATCTCCTCCTGGAGTTCCTGTGCTTTCACCTTTTATCATACCTTTCTTTGTTGGCCAGATTTCTTTTGGCAGCCATGGTTTGAGCCAGTTGGTACGCATGAGTTAGCTGGGCCTTTAACTTTTGCACATACTGTAAATAGTTGTCAGCTTGAACCCCATCAGAGAGACCCCAAAACACACATCTACTGGTAGTCGAGCTTCTCTTCCAAACATCAGCGTGTAGGGGAGAATCCAGTGGCATCACTTTTGGTGCAGTTATAAGCATGTACCAGGGTGCTAATTTGTTGGCTCCATCTAGGCTTGTCCTTTGGGTGCAGGGTGCCTAGCATATCTAGCAAAGTGCGGTTGAAGCGTTCAGGCTGTGGGTCCCCTAGGGGTGGTGAGGAGTGGTTCTGGACTTTCGCACTCCCCACAGAGAAAGCATCTCTTTGATCAGGCGACTCTCAAAGTCTCTCCCTTGATCAGAATGGATTCTTTGTGGAGCCCCATAGTGAACAAAAGTTTTCTACAAGTACTTTGGCTACAGTGGATGCTTTCTGGTCTTTGGTGGGGAAAGCTTGGGCATATCTCGTGAAATGGTCAGTGACCACCAGCACATTACTGATATTTCTTTGATCTGACTCCAAACTTAGAAAATCAATACAGACCAGCTCCATGGGTGCACTGGTGGTTATGTTAACAAGGGGCAGCCCTCTGAAGTAAGCTTTCCTCTGTAACAGCGACTACAAGTTGAAGTGTGTTGCTCCATCAGCCCCATCTTAGGCCAATAGAATCTGGATCTCACCAAGTCAAGTGTTCTGTCTATACCAAGGTGCCCCATGTGGTTGTGCAAGGACCTCAATACTGAGTCTCGAAGGCAATGGGCAGCACTAGTTGTTGTTTGTCTACTTGTCCCCTCTGTCTACTGTTTCTCTGTATAACAGTTTATTGATCAGTTTCAACTTAGGACCTTCTTTGTATAACAGTGCAGTTCTCAAATCAGTGGGCGTAATTTGGACACATCTTTTCCTGCATAGAGGCTTCTAAAGCTGCTTTGATCATGGGATCATGGGATTGAGCCCCCGAATACTGTCATTGTCCAGCTGAGGCAGTGCACCAATGTCTATTGCAGAAAAGTGGCAATAAGCAGCAGGTATGCAATTCTCAGAGGCTCCAAGCAATCCACCATGCAGTCCACTGCGTCCGTGGACATTTGTTCCTCCCTGTCAAACTTCGGCAGAGTGCCCGAATGTCAGGTTCTGCCAGTCGGACCCAATCATTCTGGGGAACAGGCCTCCGGAGAGAGCATCAGCATCTATGTGGTTCAGACCTGCTCGGTATTCGAGCATAGTCATATGTAGATAATGCAGAAAGCCACCTATGGCCAGTGGCATCCAACTTAGCTGAGGTCTGCACATAGGTCAAAGGATTATTGTCAGTTTTACTAGTATTTTAGCCCCATACAAGTACTCATGGAATTGGTCAACAATAGCCCACTTCAAAGCTAGGAACTCTAACTTATGTACAGGATAGTTCTTTTCGGATGGGGTCAGGCTTCTACTGGCAAAGGCCACTGGTCTCAGGCCATTCTCGTGCTCTTGGTACAACACAGCCCCCAACCCTTGCAAGCTAGCATCAGTGTGCAGGACGAAGGTTTTCTTGGATCGGCATAGGCCAGCACTGGAGCATGGGTAAGTTGATATATGATCTCATGAAAAGCAGTCTCACAATCAGGAGTCCAGCGGGCCCCAAATACTTCACTCGGATGAAAATACACTCTTTCAGTCTTGAGGATGCTGACTTTTGGTATTTTTGTGGGTTGGGGATACCCTTGAGTAAGGTTAAGTAAAGGGCGGATCACTCTTGAATAGTCCTTGATGAAGCGCCGATAATAACCACAGAATCCCAGGAATCTTTGCAGTTCTTTTAGATTTTGGGCTGTGGCCAGGTGGTCAAGGCCTCAACTTTACTTGGGTCGGTCTCTATTCCTCGGTGGATACTATGTGTCCCACATACTTTACTGATGTTTGAAAAAATTGACACTTATCAATGGACAGTTTAAGGCCAAAGTCCTCCAGTCGGTCCAATACCTTAAATAATCTGCTCTCATGTTCCTCCAGTGAGCTGCCAAACACAATAACATCATCTAGGTATACCAGGCACTCTAGTAAGTTCATGTCCCCACTGCACGCTCCATCAATCGTTGAAAGTGGCTGGGGCACCTGAAATCCCTTGAGGCATCCTCATGAATTCATAGAAGCCAAGCGGACAGATAAAGGCTGTCTTTTCACGGTCCTCTGGGGCCATCGGGATCTGATAGTACCCACTGCGGAGATCCAGCACAGAGAACCACTTGCTCCCGTTTAGGCAGTCCAAAGCATCCTGAATGCGGGGCATTGTGTACTGATCAGGGATAGTCCCCCGGTTTAAGGTGCGATAATCCACACACATCCTTACTGTTCCATTCTTTTCCTCACTACCACAATGGGGAAGCATAAGGGCTTCTGGATTCTTGTATTACACCAGCAGCTAACATCTCTTGCAGATGCCGTCTCCACATCATCTATGTCAGCAGGTGCCAGGCGTCGAGACCTCTCAAAATGGTCTTTCGTCATGCGGCGGATATTGTGCTCAGCTCCTTGCACGCATCTACATCCCATTCCTTTAAAGAAAACACCTGGTCTCTCTGGGCAAGCTTCTCACTGATCTTCACTTTCCATTCAGCTGGCAGCGGGAGTGACGAAATCAAACAAGTCAGGCGTTACTCTGTCATTCTTCCTTGAACTCTTGCTGCTGGGTAGCACTGCAGTGTCTGCACAATGCACATTAGCCAGGATGCAACCTCTGTTTACTCGAATGTCTCTTTCAGACACATTATGAACTTGGACCATTACCTTCTGGCATAAGCATGGCTCTAGCGGGCAAAATACTAGGCTTGACCAGCAGTCCCTCTGGCAATTTTCCACGCCTGGTGCATCCAACATTAATATTTTATTCTTAACATCCTTTCTGATATGGACCTCTCCTGTAAGGTACACTGGGCATTTGGCCAGGATCAGAGACTCAGGATCCTTCTTCCATACAATTCCGACCGGTTCCTCTGGTTCTGTTTTTTCAGCATCTCTGTGCCTCATAGGCCTTCTTAATTAAAGCGAACTCTTAAAGCTCTACTAGTCTTTGACCCTGTTTTTCATAACACAACTGTGCCAGCCTTCGAACATATGAGCATTTGTTCCAATCAACAAAGGGACACCATCATACAGTCCAGTGGGGGACACACTAAGGCTAGGGTCTCTACTTGTTCGCCACTCCAGCCACGGAGGTGGGAAAGACAGCCAAATTCGGATATACCGGAATAGGGGTAGGCCTTCTCCTTAACCCCATACATGCAGTCCTTCTAATGGTTGTAAGGGTACGTCTGACAAATGCTTCTGATACCAATCTTGGAACATAATTGTCACTTGGGAGCCACTGTCTAATATAGCTCTTGTAGACACTCCGTTCACCTTTACAGTGGTCTCCATGGAGGGACCCACTATTCTGGACCAGTCTGGAGAGGCGGTGTGGGGCCTGGGCAACTGACCTTGCCACAAAGGACGTGAATTAGCATTTGTGGTGCCCTCACTGGGATCATGTGTGCACCTCTTAACCACTGATTTCTTCTCCAAGCTCTCCTTGTAGCCTATATGCAACTTTGTCAGTGTCTTTTGGGGACTGGCATTCCCTTTTCATGTGCCCATCTTTCCCACAATTATAGCAAAACATACTTTCTGGAGTTTGAGCTGGCGGGGCCACACTGGGAGCCAGGGCGGGGTATTACTAACTGGAAACCTTGGTGCCATCTCTGTCTGCGGGCGTGATAAGCATTTGGAGACATCTCGTCAGTTTCTCCACTTCCATGGTCAAGGAATCGAGTTCTGAGACTGTTATCAGCAGGAGATACATGGGTGGGTACCCCCACCCCATAGCAGAGTCTGATCGGGATATAGGTCAGGGCCCGTGCTTGCAGGCGTGGCCTTCATAAAGGGACTGTTTTGAATTCCCGGATCTCTCTCAACAGTTCGCCCCATTGTGACATATCTTTTTCCTTGTCAGAGCACTCATTGACTGCCAACCTCTGCCCTGAACTTCACTTGATGGGTCACCCTCAGTCACTCGGGTCGTAGCCGCAGCTATTGGTGCAGGTCCCTCCCGAGGTCGTCTTTTCTCAACTCCTCGATTTCTCTCATTAACTCATCATAGGAGGTGGGGATTCCAGTCGATCTGCCAGGTGTAACTGAAGCAACAGCAGTTCTGAGAAGGGGCAGACTTAAGGATCCTGTCCAGCCTGGTTCGGTCCAGTTCAATCGCTGGCAAACTACCTTTTCTGAGGCATTCTTGCAACAATTTTTCCAGCCGAGATACATACACAGACAACAACCCCTTGGTACTGTTGTGCATCTCTTACTCTCCACCATAGGTCCTCATCAGAATCTGGGCTCCCATACATTCTCCAAGGCCTCAAGATAGGCCTGTGCAGTCGCTTCAGGGTTACTGGCCCGTTTAGCACGGATGGTAGCCAGGGCAGGACCTCGGAGGCTCTCACTAACCCTCTTCGCTTTCACCTTCCGAGCATTGCCATTCTAGCACTTGGGGGCAACATAGTCTATCCAGGTCTCCCAGTCATCCTCCCCTTGGGGTGGGGAGGGTGCCAGAGAGATCCTCAACCTTCTGTAAGAGTCGTGACTAATGGCAGGTGCAGAAATAGGAGTCTGCATTGGTTCAGCCACCATTACGGGCACTGGAGCAGGAGAGGGTGTTGGGGAGGAACACCCCAGGTGGCAAGAATAGTTTCTTCAAGTCCTCCACAGTTTTCCCTCTCCCAGCAACCATTCAGCAAATTTCTCCTCAAAGTTTCAGATAGTGGTGGGGCTGATTCCCCAGGTCTTTACTGTCCTTAGTTATCACTCTCCAAGCAGTGAGGGCTCCCTCTGGGGTAATGGTCTGTGGCACTTTGGAGCTATCTATGGGATCCTTAAACTCTACTAGGGCCAGGAAAGTGTGGGTGAGCAGATTAGCATGCCGACCCACCACCACAGGGTTTGTAAACCTTCCACCTTGGAAAGTACTCCTGCACAGTGTCCGTATTGATACCCAGAGGATGTCCAGGATAAGCATAGCATTTTGGGGTCGATCTCCTCCCAGTACACCACTCCACCAGCCGGTGCACAGCCACTTCTGTCGGGTACCCATTTTTTCTTAACAGTGGTTCGTAAATATGGCCACTAGAGGACACACAATCCCAGCGGTGAGCCTCCAAGATGTAACCCCTAGATGGCGCTATCCCAGGGGCTACTACCCTGCCTGATTTGCCACTAACAGGTTGAGGGGCCTGGATCCAATGGCGGGTGCCTCCACCCAGAGGTCAGGGTTTGCAATAGTTAAACTAACTTGGTCACAGCCCTCTGGGACACTGCAACCCCCTTTCTTCCCACTAGTGGCCCACACAATATATCAGAATTACCTTCACGGTATACACTTACCCCAGGTCTGGTTCGGCACTGGGACCTCCTGTGAAATGAGATACAGTGCAACAATCACAGTACAGTACTTTAACATAGACAAATACCTCAGGCAGTATAACTTTGCTGAAACAAGCAGCTCTGATTTATTTAGGGGATATAACAAGGACAGGGAAATCAGGTTAATTAGCTTATCACTCTAATAATCTACCTATGGCTCTGTGCACGAGCCTATCCCTATCAGTTACTGTCCTGGGTACCAAGCCTAGTGGCTAGTCCAAACCGTGGCAGCTGGTGAGGGCCCTTTCACAGAGAAAGGAGAATTAAACAGTCAGCAGTACAGTAATTCCATTTGGATTTAATGTGGCAATTCAACAGGAGCAACCCTGAATTAGTACTCACGACCTCCAAATAAGATAGGGTCCTTCAATGTCAGCAGGGCTCACTTGAGGTACACAAACCTCTTCACACATCCATATAAAGAAAGTACTATACCAGGCAGGCTGCATCTGTATCCCGATCGCAATTACTGCACAATACCCGGGAGAACACACAGCAGATTCAGTTCCTGACAGACCGAGTGCAATTTTCAGCAATCCTTCCAGTCTTCTACAGGGTGAGCCTGGTTTCTACTCTTCAGAGATCCTTTGATTCTTTTCACAGGACGGATTCAGTCCTAACAAGCTGTTACACAAGCTGCAGACCGAACTCTGGGCCTTACACACGTTTTTTGACTAAAACTGCACACTGAAAAAGCACAGGGCTCCTTCCTTCTTCACTGCCAAAGCTCAACTGAACTCCAACTGATGAAACCGGGCACTTCCTTTGAGTTCCTCCCAGTTCTTGACTGGATTGGCTGTCACTCACAATAGACTGCTGCTGTTGGTCCAAAAGGCACTGAAGTCTAAACTTCATCTCCCAGAGTCACTGCCCATACAATCCTCTTGTGGCTGGCTCAGATTATGAGTCCAAGTTCTGATTCGTCCAAGGCATCATTTTAGAGCTAGCTTACCCACACTGATTGGTCCAGTTCAGCAGTTCAAAACTAGAATGGGGAACTAGCAGACACAGTTCTGACTGCAAAGAAAGCAGGTTAGACAAACTGTAATTTCATTATTACTCTAAATAATTTCTGGCAAACAGTTACATCTTTCAGATAGGTTCCTTTGCACTCCTAGTGACTGCAAAAATGAAGTGAATTGGCAGCAGCTCGAGTGGTACTCAGAGAAGCACACAGTCCCCCATACAAACTAATTATGTCTGCAAGCAGACAGCTCTTAAAGAGACAGTACCAGAGGCTCTAAAACACTCACTGATAAATGGCTTAAATGCCAAACACCATTCAGGCTTGGAGCATTCAAGCAAGCTCCTGAAGTCTTTTGAACCCCATTTGCAGGGGTTACAGGTGCTTACTCGATGATGAACTGATGAAAAATCTGAAATTTGGGGCTCTGGTGGGCAGTGACCCCAATTTTCTATAATCTATAAACATTTTAATAAATAAACACGGGAATGACAGCAGCAGAATGGGATGAGCTGTCATGAGGATGCTTTCATTTACAGTTACACTGACGTGATAGTTCGCACGGATCTCAAGAAACAAGATGTAAATCATGCCCAACATATTGTGTAGAGGCGTAAACTATAGCCGTTTAAACCACCACCAACACCACCACTGAAAAAACAAGTAGTTGCCTCTCAGTTGGCCTCTCCTAGGTAAATAATTTGTAAAATAAATACAATAAAAATTAATTCATACAGTATAAAACACTAATACAAAATACGCACCTGGCTTAAAACGAGACAAAATTTAAATCTGTCTAAGCACAAACTACATAAAGGCTTGCATTCTGTCACATTTATCCCTACCGAGTGAGGAAGAATCTGGTAAACTCATCTTGAATTTCTAAGCTTATGGACTGACACAGGTAAGACATCAACAGTCCATCTGAAAAGGTAGTCATTCAGAATAGAATACAACACTCCTCCCTCTGTGCCTCAGGAAGTTCCTCAACAGAGCATCACCAGGATTCGGAAAAGCTCTGCAGATATAAAATGTTGCCTCTTGCAACCCTGACTGCAGTGTGATTGGTGGGGGATGATGTAATGGTTTGAATTGTAAGTAGCTCCAAGAGCTTCAGCCACTCCTCTTTCAGACTACTTACTCTAGCAACGGGAGAGAAAGGACTTTTCTTGGCAGATGTGATTTCACGTTATCAGATAACTATCTCCACTAATCTTCAGAAGCAGCACGGCAAGCATTTGTTCTTTTGTTCAACTCTCAATTGATTCGCCCAGCTGAGGCACAACTCCTCATTCTCACTGGGATCCTGCATCTTCCCCAGTTTTAAAGCTGGAAGGACAGAAGCAAAGGGGGAGGTCAAGTGACTTGTTCTGGGTAACACTACAAATATCTCTGGTGGGATGTGAACCCCAAGATCTCCTGGACCACAGATCTGTTGTACTCTCTAACCCATGAGCTATGCCAGTCAGAGGTAGCATTCTCATGCTACAGAAAGCAGTGCAGTGTTTTCTCATCTGAAGTTCGGTCCCATTTGTTTCCAGCCTGCTCCCTGTGATTAGCTCCTTGGTACCCCACGCAGTGCAGCCACTGGCGATGCTACGGGCTGTGATGTTACTGCCAGTTATGGCTCCTGATGCTTGCAAGTGCCACTCATCGTGACTGTAGCCCAGCTGTACTATGCACCAGTTTAATATTGGAACGTCACTGAAAGTGTGGACTCCAGAACCTACAGGTGGCATCACTGTTTATTTTTTCATCTTCCATTTATCACCCTGGTTTCCTGATGCCCCCTCCCTCAGCCTCATCACCCACCTTATCAAGGACTTACTTCCTCTGTTTGTTCCCCATGGATTACCCCCAATGGGGGCTCAGGACTGGTGAAGCCCCTTACAGTACAGTCCAGATTCTCCGGAGGGCCCAGCCAGTGGGGCAGAGCCTGCCAGGGACCTGGAGTTTCATCCTACCACTGAGGGATTTACTGCTCCCAATTTCTCCCAGAGGCTAACGGCTGTCCAATGACACACTGCACAAGTGCATAAGCATGCTGACTCAGGCATCCACTGGCAAACCTGTCTCATGCTGGACTCTCTATCCATGCTGCCACCTAGCCTCTGACAGGTGCCAGGCAAACAACAGAACAACCTACTCTCCTCCCTCCCTACCCAAGAGATGAGAGCAGTCAATGGGACACTCATCCTCTCTCTCTCTGTCCTGGATGGTCGCCATGCAACCCAGCCTCACTCTCAATCTCAGGGCGCCTGTGTGGCAAGCAGTAGTGGTATCCCTGTGTTACTGGGCCAGCTACTCTTTATTTATTTTTATTCTAAACTATCCAACACAACCAATCACTTTTTGCACACTACTTCAATATCTCTTGACTGTCCCTGATCATCAGGGACAGCCCTCATTACCCTCAAATTGCTCTGCCCTCATCCGTCCCTTATGGAAAAGGTGTGGCCCACACAGATACTGTGCTGTGAATTCAGACTTTAAAGCAGAAATTCATAATATACTAAGATACAAAATCAAAATAGACTTTATACAAGTAAACAATGGTTTCAGCGTATTCTGAGCTTGTATGTCCATGTTTGAGGATGTGTCCCTCATTATGAGGGTCAGTGCCCCTCATTGTCCCTCATTCTGAGTGTCCCTGTCCCTCATTTCAGTGACAAAGGTTGAGCAGTATCGCCAATCAAGCTCCTGCTTGTCTCTTACCTTGAAATTTATCAACCATGTATTTTTAAGGAATGACCATTTTAATTCAGGCTCTGAGAGCTGTGTCCACACACAGTTGTGTTGCTACCAGCCACCAGTACCCACAGCAGCATTTCTTCAGAACAGCTGCTTTAAAGCTCCTCTAGTCCCATTCCGCACAAAACAGGAGGAATCAGTTGGAAGAAAATGTCCGCTCTTGTCATTGCAGCTTCTTGATGCTTCTGGCAAAGACTGGAATTGAGCTGCAGTGTCTAGTGCTGAGCTGCTGAGTTACAGTTATCTTCCTTTTGGGTAGGAGCAAACCAGTTTACTAGAAGGGGTGAATTTTGAAAGCCCTGTATCCACCAAACCGCCTGGGTGATTTTCACGAGGGCTACACCTGCCTTTGTGCACCTGAGCAGGATTTTGGTAGTGGATGCAGACCAGAGTAAATTCAGTGTAAAATAAGTTCCCCACCCCACCCAGTCCATCACAGGATGGAGAAGAGCATGATTTGTCTCTCTCCCCATCCAGCAGGCCACCAGTACTCACCTCAGAGTTAGTCTGGACCATCAGTTTGATAGTCTGGCTGACTTAGGAATGACACACACGTCCAAGGTGGGATACCTGCAGCAGCAAGCCACATCTGATTGTTGCAAAAAGCCATGGTTTTGGAAGTCATGCCCACTGTGTCCAAACAAGTCACGGATTCAGTGGCGAGATGAACACAGAGCACATCCCTAGGATCAGTGCAACTATCCATTTGAAACTCCTGCCAGGGGAACATGAATAAAGGCAATGTTGGGGGGGTAACAGCAAACCAGTCTGGATCAGCTCACCACACCCCAATCATGAACTGGGAAAGGAAAGGTGAGGATCACCTGGGCCTTTGGTCCATTATATTTTATTTTCACTGGTTATTTATTTGGGAGAGCCCAGTTGCCATGTTACATCAGCAGTTTCAGCCTGTTTTTGTACCCATTTCTGCAGCTGAGTGGACTGGATCACTGTTAAGCGAAGTGATTTACTCAAAGTTACACAATGAATACTTGACTCTGGTGGGGTTTGAACCTGTACTCTATGATTCCATTTATTTTGTGTTAATCTATTTTTGCCTCCCTGCTGGCCAGCCCTCTGCCCCGATCTCCCCAGCCCTATCACCCTGGCATCCTCCAGGACTTACCTGTCCGGCTCTTTCCTCTGACTTGCCCCCACCATTGGTGTCATTACACTCCACTTCCTTCACCAGAAACAATAGGGAAAGTCAGGCACTCTCTGGTTCAATGCCAGTGCTGTAACTACTAGACCACACTGCCTCAATACCTATTGTGCTTTTAAAGTTTTACAACATGGGACTTGGGGGATTCTTCTAAGGACAATTTCAAGAGGTGAGGAAGGATTGTGGGAGACCAGACATGTTTAAGGTATGGAAGGACCAGTGAGAGGATGGAAGATGACGTGGGGGGGCACTAGCCCTGGACATCAAGGGAGGGGTAACAGCATTTTCTTTACAGTGTTTGTATGGTGTGCAAACCAAATAAAGACTAGCCAATTATTGTCGATATTCAGGAAGTGATAGTATCCGCACACCCTTATTAATGGGGTGCTTACGACAGTAGGTACAACTGTCCACTTTAGTGCTTGCCCAATCATTGCAGATTATGAATTTGTACTTGCAAAATGGCGCTAATCCAATTGCACTGCACCACTGGGAGGCGAGGTGGAGTGGAAGAGGAAATAAAGAGTGCTTCATGTTTCAGAGCGTTAGCAGCATTTTGCCACCACAGGGGAGGCACAAATTTACCTCCTCCTGGGACCAGGGGCATGAAGAGTGCCATCTGCTGCTGAAGCATTGTTAAGAAAAAGCACGCGATCTGTTATTAATAGTGATGAGGAATATTTAGCAACATCATCTCCCATCATGTCAACATGCATTGCAATGTAAAATAACAAAACAAAACAGAAACATAAGAAAGAAAAATGGACACACTGACCCTTTAAATAATTATGGAACCCTTCTGTCCCTGTTGGGCTCCCATACTGTTAAAAGCATGGTGGTCCAGTATGGCTGGCACACAAGGTTATGCGATATTAATGTGAGAAGAAATGTGTTGATTTTGTGACTGCCATCCAATCATGCAGTGTTGGGACTGCGCTTTGGGGCGCTGAAGCCTCATAGAGGCCCTTCATTTCTTTGTCCCCTGTTACTACTGGCCCCAAAATGACAGGATCCCCATGGCTGCATCCTTCTTCTGGCCAAAAGGGTGGGTGATCAACAGCCTCCATAGCCAATGACAGTGCCGTTCCTTGGTGCCTAAATCTCTGTCATGTGACTGCTCTAATTCCATACTGCACAATGTGTCTCTTAGCATTGGGATCATTTATTTCTAAATATGAGTATGAATGATTATCCAAATAAATTATGCCATGATAAAGTGATTATTTTTCTTTGTATTTTATATACAAGGGTTTGAGGCGGGGTAATAGGGCAGGAGTGAGGGAGGGCTACAGCCCACCAGGGCAATAGATCGGTGGGATGAATTCATATAATAAAGGCAGACTTGATGACCTTGCTCTCCTTCTGCTGTCAAATCCTATGTTCCTATACTATTAATATTAACTTTTCAGAAGGATGTCATATTGCTTCAAGCTCTGGTTATATATTTCTTCTTTTGTTCTATTCATCTGAAGGTTCTTGACTAGGTTGCTTATTTAACTAATTTCACCTGTGCATATTTTAACTACTGGGGAATAAGAGGGCACTTTACATACCTAGATGTAATAAACCGTAATTGAGCTAGTCCATGCTAGTTCAATATACAGCACTATTAGAGATTTTCTACCACACTGTTAATTGATTAGAAAGCTCTTTGTTCTTGTTATAGCACTGCTATGAATGTAGGTATCACTTTAAAGTATGGTTTTTAAAGTCCAGATGGCTAGCCCAGCTCTCACCTACCTGAAGAAGGTCAGAGCTGCATGAAGTGACGGTAACGGGCTCCTTGCAGACCCAATAAATATATGTGCCTTTATTTGCTCTTTAATCTTGTGTGTACTGGTTTTGTGAATGCCTGGTGGCCTGCATACTCCCACCCTCCTCACTGGGAACCCGAGCACCTACCTTCCACCTCATCCCCAATGACCAGTGCCCTGCCTCCCTCCTTGGAAGCCAAGTACCTTGCCTTTGCCAAGTGCCTGGTGGCCAGTGCCCTCTTTCCTTCCCTCCAAGCTAAGGGCCTCATCTTTGCCACATGCCTGGTGGTCAGTGCCCTCCTCCCTCGCTGGAAGCCAAGGGTCTAACCTTTGCCATGTGCCTCATGACCAGAGCCCTCTCTTCCTCCCTGGGAGCCAAGAGCCTTATATTGGCCACTTGCCTGGCAGCCTGTGCACCTCTCTCTCTCTCCCCAGGAGCTGAGGGCCTTACCTTTTCCATGTGCCTGACAGCTTGTTCTCCCTCCCTAGAAACCAAGCTTCTTACTTTTATCAAGTGCCTGGTGGTCTGTGCCCACCCTTCTTCCCAGGCTGCTGAGTGCATTACCTTCATTGTGTGCCTGGCAACCTGTGCCCCTCTCCTCCTGGGGTCAGGTGCCTTACCTTCGCTGTGTACCTGGTGGTCTGTGCCATCCTCCCTCCTAATAGTGAGTATCTTACCTTCACCACATGCCTAGTGGCCTATGCCATCCCTCCTGGGTGCCAAGTGCCTTACCTTCCCCATGTTCCTGGTGGCCTGTGCCCTCCCTCCCTCCCTGGTAGTGAGTATCTTACCTTCACCACATGCCTAGTGGCCTATGCCATCCCTCCTGGGTGCCAAGTGCCTTACCTTCCCCATGTTCCTGGTGGCCTGTGCCCTCCCTCCCTCCCTGGTAGTGAGTATCTTACCTTCACCACATGCCTAGTGGCCTATGCCATCCCTCCTGGGTGCTGAGTCCCTTACCTTCACCGTGTGCCTGATGGCCTGTGTCCTCCCTTCCTGGGTGCTGTGTGCCTTACCTTCACCATGTGCCTGGCAGCCTGTGCACTCCTCCTGGCTACTGAGTGTCTTACCTTCACCACATGCCTACTGGCCTGTGCCCTCCCTCCCTCGGAGTCAAGTGCCTTACCCTTGCCATGTGCATGGCAGCCTGTGCTCACCCTCCCTCTCTGGAAGTTGAATGCCTTACCTTCACCATGTGCCTGGCAGCCTATGCCCTTCTTCCCTGGGAGCGAGTGCTTCACCTCACCATGTGCCTGAGAGCCTGTGTCTTCCTCTCCCCTCCCTCTCTGTGAGCTGAGAGCCATATCTTAACCATGTGCCTGGCAGCCTGTGCCCTCCCTTAGGGAACCAAATGCCTTCCCTTTGCCACATGCCTGGTGGCCACTGCCCTCCCTACCTCCTTGGAAGCTGAGTGCCTTACTCATCATGTGCCTGATGGCAAGTGCCATCCCTCCCTGCGAGTCAAGGGTCTTACTTTCCCTCATGCCTGGTGGCCAGCATCCTCCTTCCTTCAGCGGACATCAAGCACCTTACCACTGTCATGTGCCTGGTGACCTGTGCTGCCTTGGGAGCAAGTGTTTTACCTTTACCACATGCCTGGCAGCCTATGCCCTCCTTCCCTAAAAGCACGCCACATGCCTCGTGACCTATGCCTTTCCTGGACCTTTGTGTTCTATCCACTCTTGCCAGTCAGTCTGTTACTGAGTCTTTGGCTTCTAAACTGCAGGTTCAGATCCAACTACTATCACCTGATGGCTGAGTGGTGGCCTTAGGTACACCAAGTCTCTGCTATCTACCAGGAGTCTCCTTAATTTTTCAGGCAATTTCTGCCATTCCATCTTGTGGGATTCCACATATTTAAATAAGATCGCCCTCAAAGATAATGGCCCTGAATTCATTATGCATTTCATCTGTGGGTTCAGCCCTCTGCCCTACAAACAATTTCTCTTCCAAAAGTCCTCAGATGTTGGATGCTTTAGCTTGGCTATGTGAACAGAGTTGTTCCGTCTCAGTCCATTTCCTTGTGGACAGTGGTCTGTCCACACTACAAAACCTTCCTCACACATGGCACATCGTTTGGCTGTTTCACAAGAGATACAGTACAAGGACAGAAACCATGGTCCATACTACCTTCTGACCCACTTGAGGTGGTCCTCCAGGGCAGGACTGAGACCTCCAAGGGCAACTGTGCAATCAAAACAGAACTTCACTGCCCACCAGATTCAGTACACAAACATTTTTGTTTTAACTCACCTTCCTCCCGTTCACTTCTCCCCATCCCCAGGACCATCATCACTCCCTGCTGGCATTCACCCCAGATTGCCCCGCCCGGTCGGAGCCACTGGGTGGGGCACCCCAGCACCCCTCCGAACAGTGCTGCATTATCTAGTCTAGTGGATTGTGGATCTCCGGGCTCGACTTCATGGGGCCAGGCTACTGGATTCCAATGCCTCCATTTTGTCCCCTTAGGTGGGAGGTGTGGCATGCAATGACGTACAGGCACCTCTCAGAACTGCTAAGTCTCATCTGCACTTGTCCCTTGCCTCTGCTGGGGCTGGTCACAAGTGAGTGCTTCCCACCCTTCCCTGGAGCAGTCAGTTAGATGCTCAATCCTCCTCCCCGGCCGGCCCTCCAGTGCTCGGGTCCATTCCGAACCAGGTCACCGGTGTGCAAGTGGAAATCCAACCACTGCGCCAACAAGCAGGCTTAATACAGTACACAAATTTAACTCCACAATACCTCCGGCATGTGGGAGGTGAAAAGCTATTAGAGGCACCTATTTGCACTACTTTTGGGAGTGCCCCAAATTACAGCTCTTTTAGAAAGGTGAGGCACATGAGATTGCGAATCTTTCTAATGGATTGACACATACCCCAGTATCACTCTGATGGGCATGAAGGGACCTAGGGAAGGAGGATGGGAACCATGTCCGAGGTGGGTGAGGTGCTTCTGATATTAGCCTGCCAATACAAACAAAATTCATGGGTTTCCTACATCACACTGATGGTGACACAGTGGAAGACCTTGGCCCCTCGAGATTTAGTCTTAGATCGTTTAAAGCACATGCTGAGAGCTAGGAAGGACTCTTCCTCTGCAGCTGGGAATGCGTTATTAGACTCCTTGCCAGATGCAAAAGCCCTGCCTCTCTAGCAGGGAATAATCTAGGCCCGGTGGGGGTATTTTCAAATATAACAGTTCACTACTAGAAGGTTCCCTTCCTAGCTATTGTATTGAACCACAGAACCAGACACATGTGAATCAGACAGGAATGATTTATGCTTCTTGTATGTGTATGATCTGTGTGTCTATTATAGTCTTACATTATGTTTTGTTCAACTTATGATTTCAGGCTACCAGCTCAAGTTTGGCACAAGAGCAATTCAATACTAAAGGCTGGTTTATGATGTCTTGAGAATTTGGTTATGTCTGCTAATTTTCAGTTCTAGTTTTAAATCCTAGTTGTACCACTCATTGTTGTACTGTGACGTGATGTAATGTACTTCAATAAAAATATATTAAAAAGAGAACCTCAGTGACTAAAGAAATCTGGTAACATGGTATTATGGTGACCTAAGGGATTTAGGGTTCATCTTGCCTGCTACTCCTGCCACTCAACCAACAGTGGCTACATGCAAACTGAAACACAAACACAAATCCAGGCTTATCAGCTGGCATGCTACCCTATCAGTCAATCTTGAGCATTTTGCAAGCTCTTAAAACTCACATTAAAAATGATAAAATAAATCAGTAAAACAGAAACTCTTCCTTTTTAAATATTTGCACTGTATCATTAGTAAAGCAATCAAGTCAACCCTTTATGTGGCTTTCATAACTAGTTATGGTATCAAGGTCACTGCCTTATCACTTGGCTGGTGAACGCAGACACCTCACATATTATTGCCTAATTATAATTATTTTACCAGTGCCCAGGCCAGCTACGCCTGTTGGAGGTGCCCAAGCCACCCCGCAGAGTCTGTGTGGTCAGGGTTATGGCATAGCTGTCGTGTGTCATACAGCAGCACTTTCTGTTTTTCCTTTTCTTCATTATAAAAGACTGAGGGCCACCACGGCTCCTAATTAAAGAGACAGCGCCAGAACAAAAACGAGCACACCGTGATTAATCCTCCTCAAATTAGCACACAAGCTGCTTTTACACGTATGCAGTGTTTAATTAGCATGTACACAATTAAAGAAAATCCTTTCACTGAGTAAATAAGGAGCACCCCACCCCCCACCCCACATCAAGCTCTGTGGCCTGGCTCTGACTGCACACAATAGCCGCTAATGGCAACTCACGGGAGGAGGCCCTGTGCATTGTCGCCACTTCACCTCGCCTGTTGAGGTTACCATGGAGATGGGCGCGAATGCAAGGCCTGATTCCTCACCTCAGCATGATGCCAGAGAATGGGCCCTGAGGTTACCGTGGCAACGGTTGAATGCCAGGCTGAATCCTTAAGTCAGCAGGGAGTCTTAGAAACAGGCTCTTAGGATAATGAAGTTTTGGGGGGAGAAGAAATCTTTATTTTTGACAAAAGAATACAGAATGTAGCTTGAATACATCAGGGGCTGACTTTAATTTTTTAGGCAACAGCAGCAAGGCTCTGCCTTAAAAGAGAGACAAGAAGATCTGACATGGTGCCAGCTCAGTCAACAGGGTGTGATGCTTTCTGAGTTAAGCCCAGAGCTACAGAACTCTGCTGCCTCAATTTAAAGGGGCCACTGCCTACCCATCAGGCATTTTTGGACTTTTATTTGTTTAATTCACAATTTACCAGGATAGTCCAGCTGAGATGCAGCATCTTGTTTTTTCAGTGGGGCCTTTGTTCTCCCATTTTACTGCTGGGAAGACTAAAGCACTGGGAGGTTAAGTGACTCGCTCAAGGTCACACAATAATTAAGTAGCCCTGGTGACATTTGATCCTAGGTTTCCTGGTTCCCAGGCCTGTGCTCTAACCTTTATATCACACTGCCTCCTTAAAATTCAGTTATGCCTGGGTGGCCATTGTGTATCAAGGTTCAGCAATGGAACACTCGAATTCAAAAAGTGTCTCCAGGTATTAATGAGTTAAGTATAGGGTAGAAGTAAAAAAAAAAAACTCTGTTGCATCAATTAAAAGACAGCACTCTGGCTGATTTCTGCTCCTTTTACCTATAGTGTGTGGGTGTTAGTGTGTGTGTGTTGGGGGAGGGGAGTAGGTTGGCCTGCACATTTCAGCTCTTGTAATGTTGTATGTAAGTGAAAACACATAACAGGGTGTGCAGTTGTGCTTTGATATACGCTTGCCTCAGGTGCACTGTGAGGCAGGAGGTGAAGCCAAATGCCTTCAACCATCTGAGAAGTGCATATATCATCCAGTGGCGCACACCCTAAAGTGTGTTATTGCAGTTATAGAATGGTGCATAATTAATATACATGGGAAAAACATGGGCAAGATGCAGGTGTATGGTCATTGGAGGAATACTACGCGGTGATGTGATAAATTTGCACCAATGGTTGAGCAAGATTTTCTTACCCATTTTAAAGGGGTCCTTACACCTGCCTTTCTTGCAGCTGTCTGTCATACCAGTGGATATAAAAGGGTGACCCTGACCCTGTCGAGTTACTGTTGGCAGCACCACAACCAATCTTCCCAAGGTTTAGAGTCAGTAGCGCCACAACCAAACTTCCCTTAGGTTTACAGCTGGCAATGCCTTTTACCAGGTTTCCCTAAGTTTACTGTGAGTGGTGCAACAACCAAGTTTCCCCTAGGTTTACTGTCAGCGGCACCATGACCAGGCTTTCTCAAGGTTGACTGTCAGCAGTGCTGCAACCAATCTTACCACATGTTGACTGTCGGCAATACCATGACCTGCCTTCCCTAGGTTGACGATCAGCAGTGCCACAATCAAGCTTCCCTTAGGTTTAATGTCAGCAGCGCACGCACCAAGCTTCCTCAAGGTTTACTGTCAGCAGTGCCACAACCATGCTTCCCCTAGGCCAACTGTCAGCAGCACCACAACTAAGCTTCCTGAGGTTTACCATCAGCAGCACCAAAATCAGTCTTCCCTAGGTTTAATGTCAGTAGGGCCACAACCAAGTTTCCCCTAGGTTTAGTGTCAGCATTACCACACCAATCTTCCCTAGGTTTAATGTTGGCAGTGCCACCCAATCTTCCCTAGGTTTAATGTTGGCAGTGCCACAACCAATCCTCCCTAGGTTTAATGTTGGCGGTGCCACAATAAATCTTCCCTAGGTTTAATGTTGGCAGTGCCACCCAATCTTCCCTAGATTTAATGCTGGCAGTGCCAGACCAATCTTCCCTGGATTTAATGTTGGCAGTGCCACACCATTCCTCCCTAGGTTTAATGTTGGCAGTACACAGCCAATCTTCCCTAGGTTTAATGTTGGCAGTGCCACAGCCAATCTTCCCCAGGTTTAATGTTGGCAGTGCCTGAACCAATCTTCCCTAGGTTTAATGTTGGCGTGCCACAACCAATCTTCCCTAGGTTTAATGTTGGCAGTGCCACAAACAATCTTCCCCTAGGTTTGTCGGTAGCACAACAATCAATCTTTCCTAGGTTTAGTGTCAGCAGTGCGACAGCCAAGCTTTCTCTAGGTTTAGTATCCAGCGCCACAACCAAGCTTCCCCAAGGTTTAATGTAAGCAGCGATACAGTCAAAGTTCCCTAGATGTCACTCTAGAAGCAGTTCACCAAGCCCACCACCACATGGGCACAATCTTCAAATAGATGCTCAGAGTCCTCATTGCAGTGTCAGTGGCTCAGAAGGTAGCACCACTGCCTCTGAGGCCGGGAGATCAGAGGGCTGTGGGTTCAGTTCCCACATCTGGCACTTGCGTTAATATCCCAGTACTGACACTGTAATGCAGCATGAGAGGGTGCTGCACTTCTGAGGTGCCGTCTTTCAGATGAGATGTTAAACTGAGGTCCCATCTGCCTGGATTGGTGGTAGTTCAGGTGGATGTTAAAGATCCCATGGCACTTATCGAAAGAGCAGGGAATTTCCCTGGTGTCTGGCCAAATTTCTCTCATTCATTAAAATACCACCAACAGCTTAATCTGGTTCAAGGTCAGTTGGCATTCATCTGTATCCCCTCCCGGGTCGTGCCTGAAAATAGGCAGGATTTGTCTAGTGCACTTACCGGTCAACAAAAACTAAATAAATAAATTGCCAGTCTCTGCCCTCTGTCCCAGGCTTAGGGTGTAAAAGTGCCCCGGCATGCCAGGCAGCTTTATAGTGTTCTTTGGCTTTCCAGTTAAGCAATGCCATCCGATATGCCAGTAGCTATTTGCTGTACTACCAGTGTGTCTATATGTAAAGTGGAAGTGTCGTATACTAATATAGTAATATGAGTGGCTTTATGAGCACCTCTGCCCCACAGATGGTATTATTTCCTTGTACACAATATCTTTCTGTTGTCTGTTTAATACAGCATATTAGGTTAGCCACAAAATGGCTTTATTTTAAAACTTTTACAGGTTTGAGATATGGATTCAAGTATGCAATATAGAAAAATAATACATAATACAAACATACACAATAAAACATTGATTTTCAAAGCCCGAGAATGCCAGGCCCCGGTGCACTGACAGTTTGGTGCATGGGGCTTGCAATATTCATCAAGCTGGCGATCAGGATTTTCAATCCCGGGCGCCAAATGCCACAAGTTAGACCAGCTTTCCCTGATCTAACTCTGCATTCGAGGACCCTTTTTACGAGATGTCGCCAAATATTTGATGTAGCTGGCGTGAACTGCGGAAACTGTTGCTGCGTTTGACAATAGAAAATCGGGCTTAGTCGCAGCAAAGGAGTTGGTGTAGCTGCGCCCACAAAAGTGCTTTTGATGCAGGGCCTGACGCAAACCCTGCATCAGCCTTTTAAAATTGAGACTATTTTTCCATGGGGTAAAGGGCTCATCATTTTTTTATATCCCATATTCTCACACTCACTTTTTCCGTCACTGAATACAACATGGCCAAGCGGAATAAAAAGTAAGTGAACAGAAAAACTTAAAAAAAAAAAACAGTTTTGGCTTAAACTGCTGGACAGGAAGAATGTATTCTGAAACTGGTTTTGCACATCTGTGGGTAGCCCTGAATGTTGGATGTGGGGTTTGAAAAGTATGATCCTGTAATACTGTCACTGTGATGAATTCACATGGATAATATTACGTGTGAATGCACCACAACAGATGTATTACAGGCTTTGGATGTCACTGTTTTCCTATGGGAAAAATGACCACCCATTTATTGCAAAAACCTGGACACTTTCAACAGACTAATACTAAGGCAACAATTAGTAAAACAGAATCCAACATTGAGGGGTGGTTTATAGTATCACTTTATGCAGACAAGAACAAAGCGGGGTTGTCTTTTGCTAAAAGCACGTTTAACTTTTCTTTGGTACAGTAATTTGGCAGATTCATATCATGTTATGTGGAGTCAGTATTGGAATTTTTATTGTTGACATCCCTACTTGATGTCATCTCATAGCCAAGTATGATATTATTTTATTATATTCTAGTTCTGTGCTCATATTCTAGTTTTGTGCTCTGCAAAACCTATGACTTCTTAATGCTACTGTGGTTTTATGCACCCTGTACAATCCCTGCACTAAAAGTATCTCATTCATTGGTGTGTAACACATTTTAAGATAAAGTGTCTATGAAAGGCACACTATAAATACAAGGGCTGTGGCTGTGGTCTGATGGACCAGTGGACAACGCTACCACCACCCCCAAGTGGTACTTAAGACCGCATATGTCTATCGTCAAGAAGCTCATTTTTGTTGCTGCTTGCTGGTAACCTCGCCCTTGTCTGTGGTCTCTCCACATCCTACCTTTGGGCCCCAATTGCTGGTATGCCAGTGTGCTCCTGCTATCATCTATGTCCACGGCTTCTGCCGCTCTCTGCCCAGCCTCACATTCAACCATCACTTATGTACATGCCATTGTCCATTGTGGCTTCAATTCCCTCGTGCTGTGGCTGCCAGCTCACCTGCTGCTCCCAGCATCAACACCTGCCGTATTCTTGGCTGTTCCTATCCCCACCCTCCTCCTAGCATACCCTACTAGTGACCGACCATGCTGTTGCACACTGGGGAGGGATCTGTATCTCTGCCTGTCCTTCCTGATCTGGTTCCAGGCTTCATCCCTATTGGCTGTGATGCTGCTTCCTTTTTGGGCTGCTGCCTCCCTTGCGACTGCTGCTCCCACACAGCGCTACACTACTCCCGCTTGGCATCCTTTTCTTCTGCCTGTTACCTTCACCTGCACTTAGCCTGACTGCCATGCTACTTGTTACTGCCTTGGACCTTCATGCTGCCTTGGCTGCGTTCTGTTTTAGCGTGCTATGCTTGCCCGTATTTTGGGCCTTCAATCTGCCATTTCTTCTCATTTTAGCGTCACCAAATTGTTTGCCAGGTGGTCATCCAGGTCCTCTCCTCAGTGCTCAGCACTCATAGCATCCTACCGTCCTACTCAAATTGAGTTACTCCCTCCTTATTCACACGCCATCCTATGCATACCCTGCTATCACTAGAGCCCGTGTTTTTTCTTAAATAAGAAATAACACAAAATAACAAGAAACTTAAGGTATAAAAGAAATAAAATGAAAACAAATACATGACAAAAGTTTAAAATTGCTTGAATTTTTGGCAAAAACGAAATAAATGCTTGCAGCAGTTGTTGTTCAGCTCGTTGTTAACCACTGAGACGGTCCACAAAGAAGCGCGGTGAAATTGTCTGATTCACAGAACCTTTCAAGACCATAGCTTAATGCTGCTTAATACAGTGTTGTATACTTGGAACGTGATTTCTAATGTGCATAAGGTCATTTTGAAGTATCTTATAAGCGTAAATGTGATAACAAGAAATAAAACTACATTTTCAATGAATAAAAGAAATAACATGAATTCCAAAAATAAAAGAAATGTGATAAAAATAAAAGAATTTCACTGGGCTCTAGCTATCACCTCTAACATTCATACTACCTGATACCAGCTATACTTACTGATATTAAACTAGGTTTATCTGCTGGTAGATTTGCATAAGAATGGAAATTTGGACAGGACATGGGAAATTCCCTACTCTTTTCAAGATGTGCCATGGGGTCTTCAACATCCACCTGAACAACTCACAGATCAAGTAGTCTGGACCTCAGTTTAATGTCTCATCAAAGGGACGGCACCTCATGACAGCACAGTGTTCCTCTAACCCTACTGAGAGGTACTAGTACAGTAACCTATTACCAAAGGAAAGAGTCCCCCACAGAGCTACCAAACTTCCTTTAACGTTATTAATAATTAAATAAAGTTTAAGCATGGTGGGATGGCAATCCTAAGACCTTGATCTTGAGGTTTCTTCTGCAGGTTGCCTTCCTTCCTTCGTACTGAAATATTCTGCTCAACACCTGCATTTCTGAGCTTCTCTTAGATACCATTGGTCTAAGAGGGCCTTGTCCTTTGGCACCTCTAAGGGTAGAACCCTCTTCAAGAATGTTCCTGTGCATTTATGATACTTTTAAAGTGTGGTAGTCCCTGTAGCAGGGACAGGGAGAGTGAACAGTCAGACCTACACTGCATAAACATTCAAACCTATCCATTTACAATGACTACTCATATCCTAACCTACTCCAGTACAAATGTACTTAACACCTAACCTCACATCAGTCATTCCAAGCAGCCCAACAGTCATTCCTACTATCTTGCCTAATAATTCCTACATAAGTCTCTGATATATTAGTGAACAAAACTGCTTTGGCTGTGGTTTGGTGGGGCAGAAGGTGGCAAATGCGATGCACTTCAACAAGTGGTGCATAGAAACATAGAAACATAGAATTTGATGGTAGATAAGGACGCTTGGCCCACCTAGTCTGCCCATTTCCTTACCTAATGGAAGCTGCAGATCCTAGTTAACCAGCAGCCTACTTCTTTCACCCCCATCCCTAGAATTGCCTTATGACTGTCCCATGCATGCTTGGATTCAACCACTGTTTTTGACTCCACAACTTTCCCTCCGGAAGGCCGTTCCATGCATCCACAACCCTCTCTGTGAAAAAAATACTTCCTTACATTACCTCTGGAGCCGCCCCCATCTTGAAATTGTGCCCTTGTTCTTGCACACCTCTTTTTGAAAGATGCTACCCTCTTGGACTTTGTTGATTCCTTTGAGGTACTTGAACGTTTCTATCATGTCCCCCTCTCCTCCTTTCCTCTAGGCTATACATATTAAGCTCCTTTAGTCTCTTTCTTCATATGTCTTCCGGTACAGACCCTGCACCATTTTAGTTGCCCTCCTCTGGACAGCTTCCATCTTGTCTATGCCTAAGCATCCTTCTGATGTCCATTTTCTTTGCTTCCACAATCCTACCCTCTTCTTCCTCTGATGGCTCCTCCTTTCCTTCTAGGGATAATAAGCTTCTTTCCAAAGGTACCTTTGGTCTGAAGGGACTTTGTCCCTGCACCAACTCTAGGGGTGGAACCCTCTTCAAGATGTTTTTGCCTTCACGGTACTTCAAAGGGTGGTAGTCCCTTGTAGCAGTGAGAGAGAGAGAGAATGGCCAGCCTTACTTTGCATAAGCATTTAATTCATACATATAAGGGCAAAAACAAAAGACCACGGTAAAACAAAGCATGGTCAACAAGATGACAGCAGATGAGGCGGCATGTCAAAGCGATGAACTGCCGTCATGCAACAAACCCGATGACACACAGGATGGAGTGAACCAGAATCAGAGAAATAACTTTCAGAGGAGCATGCAACTGTTCACCATCATGTTGCAAGGGCTCTGCCTCCGCACCCCTGGATACATATATATAAACAACTCCGAGGCCATGGCACATTTGAGAAAGGGCACAAACTCCTGACAGAACACTACACAAACAGTACACCATGCAGAATTCAGCAAGTACTGAGCCTACTTTACAATGACAGTGGCGATAAAGTAAGCATGCCATTAAATACATGGCACCCCAACTACCCACATCCTACAGACCACGACCATTTTCTTGCACCCATTTTCATGCACCCTCTTATTGGCTTACCTAAGTATTCTAACTAGTCACATGCAGTGGCTGTATGTATACCCTAGCCTGCTCCAGTACATATGCACTTCATACCTTAACTCCTACCAAACGTTCCCAGCATCCTACAAATCATCATTACTCGCTGCCTAAGCAATTCTATGTATGTTGCCCGATGTAACAGTGAAACAGATTATACTGTACTCAATTCTAAAGCCCTAGGAATGGTTTAAAATTGTAATTCCAGCTACTAGACAGTGAGAGACCAGTTCTCTGGTAGTCAGGCTGGGAAGGGTGACCCCTGGCAGTGCTTCTCAGTCAGGTAGGGACTGAAGCGGCACCTGCAGAATGGGCCAAGAAGCTTGCTCCAAAGAGGGGACATGCATGCACGTGTTGGCCCATGTCACACAGGTCATGATCACTGGGGTAGAGGATGGGCATCGGGGTGCAAGGATAAATTGAAACTCACTGCTACCATCAGGAAGCAGGTCACTACTTACCCGGTTCCCCTCTGTGGATATTCTCTACTGGCCTGATAGTGGAAGGAGTGGTTGAAGGAGTTGGGGGTCACCAGAACACTGACCCAAGAACAAAAATGGAAGGTGTGCATCAGGAAAGAAAAGTAGGATGGGAAAACAAACAAATGTAAGTTCCTTTATCTGTCCAGCAATGGGATAGCTGGTGTAAGAACAGGGAAGTGCACAATGCCCAAACACAAATGCAAAATACTCAGAATATTAGTGCTTTTGGAAGTCTGCTTTACTACTTGAATAATGCCAGACATATTTAAGTGGCATATCATTTGTGGGAGGGGAGGTCTAAAAATGCTCCTAAGGCAGCAGGGTATGCTGACACAAGGTTGACTCCTCCACCTCGAACACCAGCACAGCAACAGATTTCACCTGTCTGCCAGGAGTCGCTGTGCTGGTGCAAGAGCAGACCTGATGTATGCTCCGATGTTCGCCCCCGGTCCAACACCAACTCAGAGTTAGATATCTAGAAACTGGGGTGTGTTGGGGTGGAGCCCCACATGGAGTGTCTGGGCAGAGCCCCAATAGAAACACACCGGCCTCCTGACGGTACAATGCCAACACACGGCAATTTGTCTGTCACTGTGGGGATGTCAGTGTGGCGCTGTTGCAGTGCTATAGTAAAACCAGGCAGTAGCTGTGTCAGTGCCCCTTCTCACTGGGTTTAGTCACAGTGGCATAATTCTCCAATCTTTACCCAACTGCTAACAGTCTCCTTGCCCTTAAGAATCCCAGGAGGTATCAAATGAGTAACTCTGCCTCAGTTGGTAAAAAAAAAATCTGTTTGCACCAAGTCTAAGTGTGCTCAGAAGTATGTGTGCCTGATTCTTTGTGCCCAAATCATGCCACCTTGATTCTATGTGCCCATAACTATAGGCACCCAGTTCTGTATATCTATCTCTGTCCATATTCAACTTTGAGCGTGCCCAAAACTGCTCATTACACATTTGTGTGTGTCCAACTTTGTGTATTCTTGATTTTGTCTGTGGCTAATGCTGTCCATGCCATTTTTGTCTGTACACAATTTTTTTTTTTTTAAATATTTATTTTGCTTTTTGCCCCACTCCTGCCGTCGTTACTCTGCCCTGGTCACGGTGCCCCATGACTCCACCTCCTACTTAGCCCCTGATCTCCTGGTTACCTCTTGGCTACCCCCAGGCGGGGTCACGTGCACCGTAGAGGCACCAATACCATGAAACCAATAACTGGTTGTGAGAGCTTGGCCAGAGGTTAATCAGAGCCAGGGGCAGGGCTTCATGGAGATGGCAGGAGCGGAGGTTTTTGTCCCCTGTAGGCTGGGGCAGTGACAGCGTGCAATGGCGTCAGATCTGTCCCACCCCGAGATTCTTGACCCATCGGTGCAGGGTGATGAACTGGCCTCTGCCAGTGTCGCTCCTGCACCGAGCACACCCTAGGAGAAGGACAGCAGTCCTGCGGATGCTCAACCCTTCTCCCCCGGCTGGCCTCTGATGACCCCAGATCACTGGCGTCATGGCGGAAATCAACCACTGCACCAGCAGGCTGGCCTTCTGTCTGTACACAATTCTTTGTGTGTGTCTGATTTGCCTGTGGCTAAATCTGTGTATGCCTGAGTCTGTCTGTTTCTGCAGCTGTCCATGGCTGATTCTGTCTGTGCCTTCGCTGTCTATGGCTAATTCTGCCTGTGCACAATTCCATGAGTGCCAGATTTTGTCCGTGCTCAATTCTGTCTGTGGCCAAATCTGTGTATGCTTGAGTCTGTCTATGCCTAATGCTGTCCATGGCTGATTCAGTCTGTGCCCAAGTCTGTGTATGTCTGATTATGTCTGTGCCTAATGCTGTCCATGCATGATTCTGTTTGTGTTCATATTTGTGTATCAGATTCTATTAGCGCCCAGTGCTGTCCATGCCCGATTCTGTCTGAGCACAATTCTAAGTGGGACACATTTTGTCTGTGCCCAATTCTATGTATGCCTGATTTTGTCAGTGTACAATTCTGTCCATGCCTGGTTCTGTCTGTTGCCCAAATCTGCATATGGCTGAGTCTAGCTGCCTAATGCTGTCCATACCTGATTCTGTCTGTGGCCAAATATGTGTAAGCCTGATTCTGCCTGTACCAAATTCTGTCAATGCTTGATTCAGTCTGCGCACAGTTCTGTGAGTTCCTGATTCTGTTTGTGTCCAGTTCTGCTTATGCTTGATTTTGTCTGTGCCCAAATCTGCTCTGCCCATGCCTAAATTTGACTGTGGCCTAATCTGTGTATGCCTGATTCTGTCTGTGCCCAATTCTGTCCATGCCTGATTCCACCTGTGCCCAAATCTGTGTATGTCTGATTCTGTCTGTGCCCAATTCTGTCCATGCCTGATTCCACCTGTGCCCAAATCTGTGTATGTCTGATTCTGTCTGTCCCCATTTCTGTGTATGCCTGATTCTGTCTGTGCCCAATTCTGTCCATGCCAGATTTTGCATGTGCCCAAATCTGTCTATGCCTCTTTTTGTCTGTGCCCAATTCTGTCAATGCCTGATTCACCTGTGCCCAAATCTGTGTATGTCTGATTCTGTCTGCTCCATTTCGTGTATGCCTGATTCTGTCTGTGCCTAATTCTGTCCATACCTGATTCCATGTGCCTAAATCTGTGTATGCCTCATTTTGTCTGTGCCCAATTCTGTCAATGCCTGATTCTGTCTGTGATCAAACCTCCATATGCCTGATTCTATGTCCAAGTTTGTACATGCACAATACTGTGTATGAGTGATTTTGTCTAAATTTGCAGCTGCAATAATGTTAAACACATTAAAAATCTCTCCCACAATGATTTTGCCAGTTTCATATGTTGTTTAATGAGACAAGATTTCTGTCTCTTATTTTAATAATTATTTCTAATTCTTTCCCTTATTTCCCATAGACAACCTTTACTCTTATGGCCTTATCCTATTGTAGCTGCATTTTCCCTCCGAGGAACCCTCGGCCTCCATATCTCTAGCAGGGGCCATCTACCATCACCCTCCATTGCCCCTTAAGCTTCCTCCCTCACTTTCTCCCTCTGTCCGTCAGTCCTCCCTCCCTCCTAGACAAGGCCTTCATTACAACTGGAAGGAAGAAGATCCAGGTCACCAAGGAAGTCTTCAAGAGCCTTCCTCTCTCTCAGATGTCAGCCACATGGGTGGGAATCAGACAGTGAGTGGATGCACTCACTATTTCTACTGGTTGGACTCTGCATTTATTTTATATTTATGAAAGCTTCTGTTTCAGAGACAGTAAAACCTTCAAATTATCATCACTCATTAATGGGATTTTTAAATAAAATTTCCTACTTTCACTTACTGTTGCTTTTCATTAACAATAAGACCGTCCCAACAGAAAAATACTGTTCCCTTCCTCACTGGCCAAGTCATTATGTTTACCTCAACTTGGGCAGATGCACATCCATCCTTGCTGGGAACTGAATCTATGACCCTGAGCCTCTGAAGCAGAAGCTGTAATCATTCTACCAAACAGTAATTCCCATTAGCTTGGAGGTTAGATTGAGCCTTTGAATCACAGACTGCAAACTCAACAACCACCAGCAGAAGTCACTTTGCTGTTGCTATTTCTCAGTACTATAGAACTCTAGTCATTCACAGCTGCTGACCTCTAGATAAGAACATCTGAACATAAAAAATGCTAGTAGAAAAAAGGCCAAAGGTTTTTCTAGTCGGCTCATAATACAGATCCTTCAGTGATTACCGAGGAGTCTGCCCCCCTCCCATTAGGAGTTTGCCAGCCTCAATAGGAGTCTCCTCAAGATTCCTCTTTAATTGCAACCCTCCCTTTACTTTGTCCCACCCCATCTTAAAGCTGTCCACTGTCTTTAGGGATCCCACCTCATCTGGCAACTCATTCCACTTAGCCACTACCCTCTCGGTGAAAAATGCCTCCTTATTTCCCTCTTGAATTGCCTTCCCTCCAGCTTGAGGCAGTGTCCTCTGGTGGTTGTATTGCTAATAAGGCTGAAGAGACCCTCAGAGTTCACCTTGTTTGTACCACTGAGTATTTAAATGTTGCAATCATGTCTCCCTCTTCCTCCTGTCCTCCAGGGAGTACATGTTGAGATTTCTGAGTCTCTCTTTGTACGTCCCTACCCTGCTGACCCTGGATCATTTTAGTTGTCCTCCTCTGGACGTTCCCAGAAGACTTATGTCTTTCCTTAGGTACAGGCACCAGTACTGCACATTGTACTCCAGGTGCGACGCACCAGGATCTGTACAACGGCAGAATGACATCCACTTTCCTGCTAGTTATTCCTCAGGCTATACAGCCCAACATTCTGTGTGCCTTGGCTGCTGTCCTTCTACAATATGCAGAGTGTTTCAGGTCACTTGTGATGATCATCCCCAAATCTTTCTCCTCTTCTGACTTGGTAACCTGCACACCACCCAGACAATATTCAGTCTTTGAGTTCTTACCTCCCAAGCGCATGACTTTGTTCTTCTTGGCATTGAACCTCAGTTTCCAAATACCTGATCACCTCTGAAGCCTGGCTAGATAATCCCTGAGATACTGTATTCCCTCCTCTGTGTCCACTGTCCCACAGAGTTTGGTGTTCTCTTCAAACAGGCAGGCCTTATTCTTTACTCCATCTGCCGTGTCACTAATAAATATATTAAACAGCACCAGACCTAGCACCGAACTCTCTGGGTCCCCACTAGTGACTGCTGGCCCCTGCTTTTCAAAGACTGCTACTTTCATACAGTACGTACACACACACACCTCTCTCTGACATTTTTTATTTATTATTTATTTATTTAGCTTTTTGTTGACCGGTAAGTGCACTAGACAAATCCTGCCTATTTTCAGGCACGACCCGGGGGAGGGTACAGATGAATGCCAACTGATCTTGAACCAGATTAAGTTGTTGGTGGTATTTTAGTGAATGAGGGAAATTTGGCCAGGACACGAGAAATTCCCCATCTCTTTCGATAAGTGCCATGGGATCTTTAACATCCACCTGAATTACTCAATCCAGGCAGATGGGACCTCGGTTTAACGTCTCATCCGAAGAGCGGCACCTCAGAGTGCAGCACCCTTCTGCTGCACTACAGTGTCAGTACTGGGATATTAACTCAAGTGCCAGATGTGGGAACTGGAACCCACAGCTCTTTCTGATCTCCTGCCTCAGAGGCGAGTGCTACCTACTGAGCCTGACTCATGTAATGGACAAATGCAATTGTATTTTCTTTTGTATGTAAATGCATGAATTAAAATAGAAATATAGAAACACAGAGTTTGACAGCAGATGAGGACTGCGTGGCCCACCTATTCTGCCCATGTTCCATACCTACTGTTGCACCAGAGACCCTACTTGATCTCTGGCTTAACTGCCCCTTGCTTCTAAGGTTCCCTTATACTTATGCCATGCTTTCTTACATCCTATTACAGTTTTGCTCCATTAACTCCTCGGGAAGGCTGTTCCAGGTATCCACCACCCTTTCTGTGAAGAAGTGTTTCCTTACATTTCCTAAATCTACCAGTTTATCTATGCCAACTCGACAACACTGTTGTCGAGGTTATTTCAGCAAGATCCCCAATGTTGACAGGTGAAATTTACGCCTGTCAGACATCAGTTGTTTTTCTGTCAGGGGGCTGCACCCCAACCCCCCATGTGGAGGCTACACCCCTTCTTTAAGATTCTTAACTCCGAGTTGGAGTTAACGCAAAGGGAGGTGAAAGTCAGCAAAGGGTGACATTTAGCCCATGGGTCCCCACAGTTACAATTTCGAAACCTGTCGAAATTGTCACTGTGGGGATTTCTCATAGGGATTTCTGACCTTGGTCAGAAAACCAATTCTACTCCTCCAGCTGCATTGCATGACCCCTTGTTCTTGTGCATCCTTTTCTGGAAAAGGCTTCCCTCTTGAACCTTATTTATACCCTTGATGTATTTGAAAGTGTATATCACATCCCCATCTCCCTCCTTTCCTCCAGTCTGTACACACTGAGGTCCTTCAGTCTCTTCTCATAGAGCTTTTGATGTAGAGTCTGCACCATTTTAGTTGCCCTCCTCTGGACTGCCTCAACTCTGTCTATGTCATTTTGGACATGAGGGCTCAGAAGAGGACACAGTACTCTCGTGGGATCTCACCAGAGAATGATACAGAGGTATCACTACCTCCCTCTTTCTGCCAGTGATACCTCCCTATGCACCCTAGCATCCCACTGCCTCTCCACTACCTTGTCACACTGCTTGGCCACCTTTAGGTAATCAGATATGATAGCACTGATGTCACTGCATGCCTGTATTGCACCTAATTTATATTATGCATTCACCAGCATTTTGTTCACTAAATTTATTTATTGAGATCAATGAGTACTTTATTGCACATATTTTATGTTGCATATTCAATAAATACAGTGAAAACGTGTCAGTGAAGCTGACCTGGTGGTGCTGAGGGTTGAAGCGCCATGTCGGGTGACCCGAGTTCAGGAACCTTGTGCCATGTCGGCAACCTGGGTTCGGAATGAGCCCAGGTTGTCGGGTGTCGGGGGAGGGCTAGGAGCGGGACTGAGCTGCCGCTGAGGTGGCTTTCCTCTCCCGGGAGGGATGAGGGTTTTCCTGGCTCTTGGCTGCCACCTGGTGGAGGACAGATGGCAGTTAGAGCAACAGGAGCCCAAGCGATAGCCAGGGGTGGAGTCAGAAGGGCCAGCGGTACCTGGAGTGCGTTAATGGCCTCGCAGCCTGCAGCACTGCCATGTCTGCTGGTTGTCCCGGGATCTTTGGGAGAAATGGGGAGGGGAGGAACACAAAATTACTAATTAAAAAGTGTCAGTTAATGTGCAATATAACATACGTGCAATACAGGCACAGTAATATCAATAAATACAGTGAAAAGTGTCAGTGAATGCACAATATAACATATAGTACATGCAATACAGGCATACAGCAATATAAATAAATAAATACAGTGAAGGAACTGATGGTGAACATGCAAGGAAAACATTCAGAACATGGTGTTTACCAACTCCAAGAACAATTTGAGTCTCATGCTACCATGATGGACATCCAGGATAGATTCTGAAAAGATCATGGCATAGATAGTCATAGCTCTATTATGACTGACCAAAGATATTCTTAATGTCATGGACTCTGGGCTAATAACTGGTGCTATTTTATTGACCTAACCAAAACATCTGATCTAATGAACCATAGTCTCCTGCTGGCCAAGTTGCAGCAGCTGAGCCTTGATAAACTCTCTTCACACTGGTTCAAGCACTACCTGTCCGACCATATATAAATGATTAAGTGTAGAGGCAGATTATCCTCACTAAAAGCCATAACCAGTGTGTTTCTGAGTTCAATATTAGGCCCTAGTCTATTTTCCTGTTTGTGAAGACTACCGCAGGGAAAATAGGGACGGGGCAGTGGGGATGAGGGAGGAAGTAGTTACAGAGGACAGAGTCCTCAAAAGGCTCAAGGCCCCAGGGTGGACAACTGTTCACTGGACCCAGGGGTGGTTCCACGTGAGTGGAGGACAGCCAATGTGTGCCCCACACAAGAATGAAACAAGGGTCAAACTGGGGAACTATAGACCAGTCAGATCAATATCAATTATTAGAAGCTGATGGAAACCATTCTAAAGGAAAAGTTGGTTGAGTTCCTTAAGGCAAACGGGCTCCAGGATAGCAGACAACATGTGTTCATGGCAGAGAGGTCATGCCAAACAAATTCGATCAGCTTCTTCAAGTGGTGTCACTAGGGCAATAAACAAGGGACAAGCAGTGGACATACTATACCTGGACATCAGCATGGTCTTTAACTCAGCTCCCACAAGAGGTTGATCAAAAAACAGGCAGACATTAGGACAGGGGCAAACTAACCAACTGGATGGCAAACTGGATATGTGGCAGAAAGCAGTAAGTGGTGGTAGGGAAGCACTCGGATCAGAAAAGATACTAGTGGGGTCTCACAGAGATTGGTGATGGATCCAGTTCTATTCAATGTGTTCATCAGTGACACTGGGGATGGCATCAAAGGCAAGACAGGTCTTTTGGGGCATTACTAAGCTTTGTGGGAGGTGGACACTGAGGAGGACATAAGCAGGACTTAGCAAGGTTGCAAAGGTGACCTGAAATTTGGTAATTGGGGTTCAATGCTAAAAGTGCAAGGTAATGCACATAAGCATAAGAACCCCAGGGCAGAATACAGTCTTGGGGGAGTGAGGGTCACAGTCTTGGAGGAGAAAGACCTGGCATAGCAATTACAAGTGACCTGAAACTGTCAAATGCAATGCAGAAAGGTGGCAGGGAAGGTGAACAGAATGCTGGGTTGCATATCAAGGGTGTCTCCAGCAGGAGGTAAGAGGTTGTTCTGCCCTGTTCAAGCCCATGGCACATCTCCATCTGGAGCACTGTGTGCAGTACTGGAGCCCTACTTTAAGAAAGAGGCAGTACAGAGGAGGGCTACCACAATGATTCAGGGGCAATAGGATATCCCATATGCACAGAGACTGGTGAGCCTCAACATGTACTCACTGGAGGAGACGAGACAGACAAAGAACACATGACTGAGATCTTCAAATAGCTTAAAGGTCTTAACAAGGTTGGTAACGAGGGATCTTTTTGCAAAAGTGAGAACAGAAGCACCAGATAGCACAACTACAAGTTAGCAGCGGGGTGGGGAGGAAGTACAGGAAGGAGGTCAGAAGGCACTTCTTCACTAAAAGGGTGGTGACACGATAGAATGCACTGCCAGAGGTGGTAGTAAATCACAATATAGTTGAGGGATTTAAAAAGAATGGTGCGATAGATTCAAGAAGAAGGTTAGGGTGACGGGGTGGACTAACATGGCAACATATGTACACATGAGCCTCACACTGACCAGACTACACCTCTATCAGTGTCTTCTAACCAAACTGCCCATCCCTTGATGGAAGACTGAGCTACCCCTACTCTGCCTTGATTATAAAATAATAAAAGTCTCTTTCCAGCCCTAGCCTGAAGGCATTATTTAGCCAAAGCTCCGCAGAGACTCCTTCACCTCGCTAGGAATGCTTTAGCTGTCCCCAGGACCAAGTTGGGCTCAGCTTACTGGTCCTTGCCCCTGTAGCCCCAAATCTCTGGAACAAACTTCCCTGAGGTCTAAAACTGTATCCCAGCTGAGGCCTTTAAAACAGCCTTAAGTCTCGTCTTCTTGGCTGTTGTCAGTGTAACAGTAATCGCAGAGGGTACGTCACTATCATATGGTTGAATTCCTATCCTGCATAATCATCTATGCCACATTGTCTGCTTCTCACTGTGATGATGTAATGTCTCTGAGTAAATAACTACTCACTTTGTTAACCTGTATTTACACTTTATACTTAATTATTGTATTCCAAAATATCAATTTTTTTTATTTTTATTTATTGGCTTTTGTTGAATAGTAAGGCTTGCTGAGACATACATCCCTTTTCAGGCGTGGCCTGGAATTAATTACATGCGATACAGAACAGGAACATTTTGCTAGTACATTCTAGCGTAATAGAAATAACATTCAAGGTGACATGACAGTGGTAGTAGCACTCCATACATGCAATTCAAACTGACAAAGTGCAATATGCATTTCTTGTTTGCTTCATTCTTGTAATTAGATCCTGTCACCCCTGAAAAGGGACTTTTTGTCTTAGTGGACCTTCCTACTGATCAAAATAAAAAAAAACATTATATATATATATATATATATATATGTAATAGATATACCACTCTGAGGTGTGCTGTGCGCTCTCTGATATATCGCACACCAGGCATCGTATATCAGACAGCGACGCACACCTCAAGTGGTTTATCTATCTTATAAAATGTCAACATTGTTTTGGGGGTAAAAGTGCAGGTGTGGTCGCAGCTTGATCACGTGACGGTCATGATGCTCATCATCCAACAGAACAACAACAATTTCACCCATTTTATAAATACATATATATTATGTGCTATACAGACATTTAGAGATATCATTAAATAAATACAGAGAGGAAAGTGTCAGTAATCTGATATATAAATGTGTACCATACTGGGCATACAGTGAAATTAATAAATACAACAAAGAAAGTGTCGGTGAAAGCAATAAATAAAGAGAAGAAAATATCAGTAATTATTCAATATAAAATACATGCAGTACAGGCATACAGTGATATCAATAAATAAACACAGCTGAAGAAAGTGTAATTGTATGATCAATATGAAGTACATGTAACAGGCCCTCAATGGAACCATAAATACAGCGAAGAAAGTGCTGGTGATCGCTCAACATACAATATGTGCAGAACAGGCATATGGTGATATTAATAAATAAATAAATACAGTGAAGAAAGTGTTGGTAAATGGGCAATATATGATACATGCAACACAGGCACACTTTGATAGCAATAAATAACTACAGTGAAAAAGTGTTGGTGATTGTGCAATACAAAATATGTGCAGCACAGGCACACTGTGATAACAATGAATAACCACAGTGAGAAAAGTGTGGTGATTGTGCAATACAAAATATGTGCAGCACAGGCACACTGTGATAGCAATGAATAACTACAGTGAGAAAAGTGTCGGTGATTGTAATACAAAATATGTGCAGCACAGGCACACAGTGATAGCAATGAATAACTACAGTGAGAAAAGTGTCGGTGATTGTGCAATACAAAATATGTGCAGCACAGGCACACAGTGATAGCAATGAATAACTACAGTGAGAAAAGTGTCGGTGATTGTGCAATACAAAATATGTGCAGCACAGGCACACAGTGATAGCAATGAATAACTACAGTGAGAAAAGTGTCGGTGATTGTGCAATACAAAATATGTGCAGCACAGGCACACTGTGATAGCAATGAATAACTACAGTGAGAAAAGTGTCGGTGATTGTGCAATACAAAATATGTGCAGCACAGGCACACAGTGATAGCAATGAATAACTACAGTGAAAAAAGTGTCGGTGATTGTGCAATACAAAATATGTGCAACACAGGCATATAGTGACATAACTAAATGCTAATGCCCACCCAGGTGACCTGAAATGTGACTTCCTCCCAACGTCCATACCTGGTCTGAACTGTCCTAGATAAAAGCGAAATAATCCTTTGCATACCTGCCTGAGACGTATGCTGTCTGACTTTTGTACTTTATTGTATTGTGTTGTGCTGTGTTGTATTGAATCTTGGTTATTGTACCCAGCACTTATCCTCTGTACTGTTAACTGTTGTACCAATGTATCCAAATGTATTGACACTGTAACATATCCTTGTACATCCTAAACCTATGTATTTTGAATTGTATGCATCTGTATTATTTACTTGTGCCATCTTCATGGCCCTGGTCATACCTGAAAACAATCTGTTGGATCAGTCACCTGCCGTGAACAAATAAATAAATAAATTATACTAATAAAAACACAGTGATGGAAGTGCTGGTAATTGTGCAATATAAAATATATACAACACAGGGACACAGTGATACCAATAAATAACTGCAGCGATAGAAAGTGCGGTGATTGCGTAATATAAAATACCGGTACATGCAACACAGGGACACAGTGATAACACTAAATAACTAAAATTACAAAAGTGACAGTGACTGCACAATAGAAAACGAAGCAACACAGGCGACAGGGACACAGTGATAGAATTTGAAACATAGAAACATAGAATTTGACAGCAGATAAGGACCGCTTTGGCCCACCTAGTCTGCCCATTTTCCTACCTAACAGATAACAATAAATAACTAAAATTACAAATGTGACAGTGACTGCACAATATAAAATGTAAGCAACACAGGCACACAGGGACACAGTGATAACAATAAATAACTAAAATTACAAAAGAGACAGTGACTCCACAATATAAAATGTAAGCAACACAGGTGCATAGGGACACAGTGATAACAATAAATAACTAAAAGTACAAAAGTGACAGTGACTGCACAATATAAAATGTAAGCAACACAGGCGCACAGGGACACAGTGATAACAATAAATAACTAAAGTACAAAAGTGACAGTGACTGCACAATATAAAATGTAACAACACACAGGCGGCACAGGGACACAGTGACAACAATAAATAACTAAAATTACAAAAGTGACAGTGACTGCACAATATAAAATGTAAGCAACACAGGCGCACAGTTACACAGATGATACCAATAAATAACTATAGCAAACAAAGTGTTGGCGTTGAGTAATATAAATGTGTGCAACACGGGCACTCTGATATCAGTAAATAACTACAAAGAAGAAAGTGCTGGTCAATGAGCAGTGTAAAATGTGTGCAACACAGGCACACAGTGATACCAATACCTAACTACAGTGAAGAAAGTGTCAGTGATTTCCTATTATAAAATTCATGCTACACAGGCATTCTGTGACATCGCTAAATAACTACAGTGAAAGTGTCAGTGAATGGACAATATAAAAATGTAACGCAGGACACATGTGATACCAATAAATAACTGCAGCAAAGAAAGTGTTTGCAAATGGGCAATATAAGCATGTGCAACATCAGGCACACAGTTGTACTAAAAATAATTACAGTGAAGAAAGTGCCAGTGATTGCTAATATAAAACACATGCAACACAGACACACAGCGACACAGTGATACCAATAAATCAACTGCATCGATGAAAGTGGTGGTGATTGTGCAATATAATATGTGTAGAACATGGGCATACTGTAATATCAATATGTAACTACAGAGAAGAATGTGTCGGTGATTGCACAATATAAAATACTGTATGTGCAACACAGGCACACAGGGATACCATTACATAAAAACAGTACAGTACAGAAGGTGTTGGTATGTGTGCAATATAAATATTTACAGTACAGGCATACAGTGATAAAACAATAAAGAAAATTAACAGTAATATAATTCAGGAGGGTAAAGAAATAGCAGAGGAACTCAAACATTTCTGTTCTGTTTATCAAATCAAATCATTCTTTATTTATATAAGGCGCCTTTCCTAAACCAAGGCGCCTGTACAATATAACATAAAACAATAAATAATTAAAACGACATTAAAATATTCAAAAATCATTATAAGCTTTACTAAAAGATAGGTTTTTAAGCTCCTATAAAACTTTGGACAGTCCCGGACGTCTCGCACCTGGCGAGGGTAGAAGAATTCCACAGGGTTGGGGTCATGAAACTAAAGATCTGGCCCTCTGAAGTTTTTAGAACGAACTCCTGGGAATCTCTAGCAATCCTTCATCAGTGGATCAGAGACAGCGGGGGGACAGTAGGGACAAGGAGATCTTTCAGGTAAGCAGGTCCCTGATCATTAGAGCCTTATAGGTCAGCAGACCCGACCGTAAAGGTGATTCGCCAGCAAACTGGCAGCCAGTGAGTCCGCAGAGCACAGGCGTTATATGACTGGACCTAGAAGAACCAGTCAACAGCCTGGCTACCGCATTCTGCACTAGCTGCAGGTGGCGAATCCCAACCCCGGTAGCCCAAGGTAAAGGGCATTGCAGTAGTCAAGGTGGGAGGATAGCGAAGCGTGGACCAAAGTGAGGAGATCGTCTGGGGAACCAGGTGCTTCACCTGGGCGATGTTCCTCAGATGGTTAAAGAGGTTTTGACAACTGCCGACACCTGAGATTTAAACGTCAAACAGTCATCAAACACAAAGCCCAGATTCCCAGGTTATGAAGCTAATAAAGCAACCCCACATCCACCATATACTGTATAAAAGGATAATATTACATTAACATCAAAGAAGGAAATCAAGGTTAATTTTAACAACTACGCCTCCAAAATGGCTGCAGCTCCTGACGACATAAGCCCAATGTTAATTAAGGAATTACCTGAATAAATGGCACCCATTCTCCATCAAATTTACAATAAATCTCTACAATCTGGTGATATTCTTAAGGACTGATAGACTGCAACAATTATCCTGATCTACAAACAAATTCTGGTCAGTGACAAAATGGCTGATAGTGCCTAAACCTGATAAGGGATATCCGATGCAGTACATGGTCCATCAGGCCTCGACATGCATGTCAACCCCTTGTGAGGGAAGGCTCCCAGCCTGCCACAAGGTGTTGTCCCGTGTGCCAGGACACTGCTCTGTCCCTCCCAGGCTGGATCCAGTGCCGCATGCCACAGCATCTCCCCCAGCCTTGGCCCATTCAGTCGGCTCACTGAGCTTACACCTGAACTCAGGTCACTGGCACAGGAAGGAAAACTGGTCCCCACTGGGACAACAGCCATCCTGCAAGCAGCATCACTTCATAACTTTTTGGGACACATTTTGACCCCAGATTTTTAACATAGCCTTTATATAACCTTGCCCCTTCTGAACAAGGCAGATGTCATTCATAAAATACTGCACAAAATGTAATTTCATGCCACTGGTGCAAAAACACATTTTGGCCAGGATTTGAAAATGATAACTGACATGTTCTTGAGGTGGCGTGAAAAAGTGGCTATGTTGGAAATTTGCTGTCAAAATACTGAAAATTACTAAAGTTATGAGTCAGCATTGAAAAATTACAACTTACCTTCATAATTTTGTTTTAATATTTTGACCCCAAATTTTCAACATATTTTTTTATGACCCCACTTCATAAACCTGGTAGGGAAAGTGTTCAGATCCTGGCCAAAAATATTATTTTGTGCTACAAGTGTGAAAACACATTTTGGCCCAGATTTGAAAAAATGACACCTGTCACGCTCATGAAGAGGTGTGAAAAATGGTTATGCTGAATATTTGAGGTCGAATATTGAAAATACAGTTATGAGCAAGCATTGAAAAATGTTAACATATCTTCAGAACTTTTTTTAATATTTTGACTCCAAATTTTAATATAGTCTTCTTATGGCCCCTCTTAGACACAGTGGCGAAAAGTTTCAAATACTGCCCAAAAAGTGATTTTTGGAGTGATTGTGAAATCACCTTTTGGGCTGGATTTGAAAATTTTCACCACCTTGTTCATAGAGTAATTTCTAAAAGGCCATGTTGAAAATTCGGGTACAATATTAAAAAATAACCAAGTTATTGAACTACATTGACTGCACTTGATTTCTCAGTTCCCGTCCGCCCTGAAGAGTAAAGATGTGCCTCTAGTCCAAAAAGGATTATGGCATTGGACCCTGGTAGGTAAGTACAGGGTGGTGAGGTGAGGGATGGAGGAACTGAGTGGGTGGTTGGAGTGGGGTTTGGGATGGTGGTGCAAGATAGCAAGGGACTGTATTCTTTATTTCAGGCTTAAAACACAAGAAAAAAAGAAAAAGGCATTGAGGGATGGTTTTCTTTATTGTAGGTACCACCGATACTGGGGGATTGGGCATCACAGTGTCAGCTTGCTATTTGTGGCAGTAGGGGTGGGCACCCTGGTATCCCTGATTGTTGGGCTGGAGAATAATCTTGAGGATGCCAGAGATACAGAGAGAGAGGTATGAGAGTAGGTGGGTGGGGAGCTTAAAGTGATAGCCGCACCATGGCTTTAGATAAAAACTGGCACTGCTAGCAGGTTGAAGGTGAAGCTGCACTAGTCCACAGCTTTAGATGGAAAGCTGGTGTCAGAGATATCATGCAGATGGGTTGAAGAGGAAGAGAGAAAGTGAAAGCTGCATCACAGAACATAAGAAAAGTGACAGTCCTTTCACACACAGCTTGCTAAAAACAGTCCCTAGAGACTGAGTTGAGTTCAGCACAGAGAGAGCGAGCAAGCACTGATCTTGGGGAATCAGTGAGCAGTGATTCATGCTAATGTGCTTCAACACTGGGGCTTTACATAGAAAGTCAATGCCAGAGATACCGGCCGAGAGGAGTGATTCATGCTGATATGTTCAAGTTCCACTCTCTGGCAGAGCTAGAGCACACCAACTGTTCTGTGTTCAGTATCCAGTCACGCGCCCAGACCCCTTGTCTCTCTCTCTCCTCCATTCACTATACATCTGCATAACTCTCACTATGCAGCCATAAAAAGGGACAAACAGCTACCCTGTAGTTCTAGGCCTATAGCCTAATCTCCAGTCTTATGTATGCTCATGGAGATAAGTATTAAAACAAAACAGAAGAGAACGATCAATCTTAGGCTACCAGAGACTGACTCCAACACAGTTTCATCATCATCATCATCATCATCATCAAATCTTTTATTCAGGCGAACATCATTGAGCAAGGCTCATTTACAAGATGGACCTGATAAGGTCAAAGTTCAATAGTTGATACACAACAGATACATCATACACTTATATAAAACAGTTATACATACAGGAAAACGTTTATGAACACAGTGATGTACAGTAAATTCACATGATAAAAATCGGTTACAGGAAAGTTAAGCTAATATTTACAGTGTATACAGTATATACATATCCCAGTGGAGGGCCATGGCAAACACACAGCATAATGTAATACTAGGATGGTGAAGGTATTACTGGGTGCCATAAGATGGGGTGTCTGCCTGGAAGGATTATGCCATATATGGTTAATTTTTGGGAGGGAGATTGTGAGGATGACAAAGCTAGCTCTAGCGGTAGCAACTGCATTTCTCTGTGAAGAAGACTGTACAATGCTGTTTAAAGGATGCAAATGGAATAATATTGGACAGTTTTATGGAATTTTGTAGGGTGTTCCATGCTATAGCTAGAGAATAGCTGATTGCTGCCCTCCCTAGCCTGGTGTTGATTTTGGGCAATTTGAGCAGGATGATGTTGTTGCTTCTTAGGGCATAGGAGCTAGGAATGGTCTGGGTGAAGCAGTCCAGAATATAGTTTTGAAGTTTTTTGATAACGCTCTGTAAATCCATAGGGCTGCATTTCTGTTCCTTCTGAGGTGAAGAGGAAACCCATCCAACTGCAGCATAAAGAGAGCAATGATGGGTATTAGATGGCAGATCTGTAATGAATCTTATTGCTCTATGATATAAGGTATCCAACTTGTGTAGGAGATGGGCAGTGACTATAAAGAAGTCTGCATAGTCAACAACTGATAGAAAAATGGCCTGGACTAACCTCATCTTTGTATCTCTGTTTAGGAAGGGTTTTAATCTATAGAGAAGGCCAACCTTTGGCAAGGCTTTTTAGCAGTTCTTCTAAATGATTAGTGAAGTCGAGTCTGTTGTCAATCCACACACCTAGGTATTTGAAGTTTTCTACATACTCAGATTTTCTCCAAGTATAGTGCATAGCTGGGGGAGAATGATTGAAGAGGAGGTGCTGGTGGAGCTTTGATTTGTGAACATCATTGCTTTAGTTTTCTTTGCATTTAACAGAAGCTTTTTCTCAAGTAGCTGATATTGTAACAAGGAGAATTCTGTTTGTAGGATTTCACGAGCTGCTGTAGTGAAGGTTGCTGACATACAAAACAGTGTCATCAGCAAAGAGGTGTACAGAGGAATTGGTGAGGGTTGAATCAATATTATTTATATAAATGGCAAAAGGATAGGACCCAGGATAGAACCTTGGGGACTCCTCTTAACAGTGGGTTTTAATGGGGATAGGTCACCTTCAGCTTTTACCTGCTGTGACCTACCGTGAGATAACATCTGAGCCACTTAAGGGAGGGTGGATCTAGGCCAAGGGAGTGCAGGGATGATAGTAGAAGCTCGTGGTCCACAGTATCGAATGCTTTGCTCAGGTCCAGAAATACTGCACAGACATTATTCTTTTATCTAATTCAGTTTTGCCAGTCATTTGTGACCTTGGCTAGTGTAGTGATAGTGCTATGCTTGGCCCTGAATCCAGATTGAGCTGGATTTAAGAGGTTAGCATTGTCAAGATACTCCCTTAACTGGTTACTCACTAATTTCTCCAGCATCTTGGATAGCACTGGTAGAATGGAAATGGGCCTGTAATTATTAAGTTCCATAGGGTCCCCTGATTTTAGAAGGGAACCACTTGAGCTGTCTTCCACAGTGTGGGAATAGAACCAGAGTTTAGAGATAGGTTAAAGAGATGTGTTAGGGGGACTGCAAGTACATGGGACGCAATCTTTAGAAAGTAAGGGTCAGAGAGTCTGCCCTGTGCTTTTTGGTATCAAGCTGCCATAATAGGTCCTCTACTTGCTTCAACAGTATAGATTTGAAGCTGAAGGAAGAGTCAGCCTCTGAACACCAGTGTAATGGGAGCTTAATTGTTTCCTCAGCAGGTTAGCTGGAGAGGTGTCAAAGGCAAGGCCAGCCGTTGTGAAGTGGTTATTGAAAGTCCAGAATTTCCATTTTGCCAGTGATAGGGCCATAACTGTTGTGTAATTGAGTTGGAAGGGAGGTGTTAGTGTCCTGCCCCACCATACCCTTGATGGTACCCCAAAACCTAGCAGGATTATGATAGGAGGAGTCGAGCTCAGCCAAGTAGAAGGCAGCCTTGCATCCATAACTTTCTTGGTGCATCTATTCCTGGCTTTCCTAAAGATCATCCAGTTATATGCATTCTTGGTTTTTCTTGCCATTTTCCAGAGTTTGTCTCTCCAGCAGTGCAGCTTTGAGGTCAGCTGAAAACCAACGACAGGATTTGTTTTTATTCGGATACTAGAGATTGGGGCATGGGTGTTAAGGGCATTTATTATAATGCTATTTAGCACCTGCTGAGCTTTTCACAGAATGGGCAGATAAAACTCTTGCCAGTGTGGAGAGTGAGCTAGATCATGCAAATATCATTCAATATTGATGTTTTCTTGGATCTCCTCATGAGAATTTTGCAGGGTTGTTGTTTTGCTGGTGGATCTTACCCTGCGATGGGGCAGTGATCACTTATATCGAGAGAAGCACTCCAGCATGTGTGAATAGATGTGGTTTATTCACTAGCATGATATCAAGTAGTGTGCTATTATTACTATTCCTTGCATTAATTCTTGTTGGCTCATTAATTAGTTGTGTGAACCCATATGTATCACAGAATGATACCAGAGTGCAGCTGCCTGTAAGCCAGTTGAAATTCAGGTCACCTAGAATAATAACTTCTTCAATGCTGGGCTTGAGCAGATTCCCAGGTGGGATAAGAGCTTGTGTTCAGCAGAGGGGGTCTGTAGCATCCAACTAGCTGAAAAGCTGCTGTATTGGAGAGAGACTTTTAGGGATATGCATTCAAATTCCTTGGGCATAGAGGTTGCAGCAATACAGGATACAGGTATACCGGATTTTGCATATATGGCTACTCCACCTCCCTTGTTTGGCGATCCGCTCAGAATAGCTGATAGTTGGGTAGGTTAACATCCCTGTCTGCTGTGGTGGGTTTGAGCCATGTCTCAGATACCACGAGAAAGTCTGGCAAGGTATGGGCAACCCAGGCTTGTATCAGGTGTAAGTTTTTCAACAGACTGCATGCATTAATATGCAAAAACTGAGGCCTTTAATTGAGGTTAGGTCTGATGGGGGTCCAGGGTTGATTTCCACATTACCAATACAGAGCAATAGAAAGAGCAGGAGTTTCTGGAGGGCTGCCAGTGATAGGGAGAGGGGCTGTCTTTGGTCCTCCTTCTCTTATTCTGTTGCCACTCTTTTGGGGTGCTCCACTTGGGGTTAAGGAATTGTGTCGAGACACCAAGTAGCAGTTTGGTGGTTAGGCTTAGGGGGATCTGTATATCCAGTAGTGGAGCCTTGATTGAAATACATGTGTGGTGGTATGTGTCTCTTTTTGGGGTCACACCACTGTAATCGATGCAGCAATGGTAGGGCATATGTGAGGGTTTGAGCGCCAACCAAAGGGGATGGTTCAGAGAGACTGGGCGGATGGATCACCCTAGTTTGTGTGACAGGGACATCTTCTTTGTGGAACCCCATGGCTGACAGTGAAAGAAGTATCAAGTAAACTCCCATTGTGAGAGAGATATTGTTAGTTGGCTATCGGGGAGTAGTGAAGGCTGGGAGGTCATGTACCATCAATTTGCTAACATTTTATGAGCCAATTCATAAAGAACATGATGAGTGCATCTCTGCAGACATAATATTTTTGGACCTAAACAAGACCTTTGAAGTGTCATCTCACGGAAAACAATAGAAAAATGAATCTCATAGGATTAAACTCCAAGCTCATTAACTGGGTATCAAACAGGCTAACAACAGAACTCAAACTGTAAAAATTAAAGGGCATTTATTGAATGGGGTCAAGTCACCAAAGGCATACTACAGGGCTCAATCAACAGACCAGTATTATTTAACCTACTCATAAGTGATTTGGGATCGGATGTAAATTCTACATGTAACAAGTTTGCAGCTGATACAAAAATTGGGGAAAAGCAAATACAGACCTGGATTATGTAATAATTCAAATGATTTAAACAAAATAGTCAGCTGGGCAAAACATGGAACATGTATTTTAACATCTCAAAATACACAGTTGTGCATCTGGGTAGGAATAAACCAAAAGGAAATACCACATGGATGGAGTTGAACTAAAAACATCAACTGTGAAAATATTTGGGGATGAACATAACAAATGATTTAAAAATAGAAAACAGGTCAACATAATATTTGTAAAACAAACTGCATAGTGAATACAATAAAAAAAAAACACTTCACGCACAGAGATGGAAATGTTTTATTGCTGTTGTTTCATTAGATTAGATTAGATCACAATTCTGGGGAGGGTTAAATATCGTTGACAGCATAAAATAGAAAAGATACAATAAAAGGCCACAAAAACGATTAGGGTTTGGAAAAGCAATATACAATGAAATACTTGATCACTTCGACTGCACATTTTAGAAAAACACAGAACATGTGCAGTTCTACTTTTCTTCTTAACATACTGTATATAAAAACAAGGAACTAATGAATGACAATATTGTTAAAGGACAAGACATATATGCATTGAGAAGGCATAACAAATAATTAAAGACATCACATTATAAAATTACTCACAAGGAAACATTTCTATACACAGTATTTGGTTCCATTTACCTACAGACATAGTAAACAGCAAAAATAGCGAAATGTTAAAAAGACTTGATGAATGGATGGAGGTATTACTGTATAAATCATTTCATAACTATTTCAGAGATGAACTAGTATGGACATGTAATTTCTCTTTCATCTCCAATAGCCCAGTATTAAACCCAGTATTAAAGTGTTTGTCAGTGCGCATATAAGTGCAAAATAGCTATACGATGATATGGTATCAATAAATAAATACAGTGAAGAAAGTGTTGGTGAATGCACAATATAAATTATGTGAGATACAGGCATACAGTGACATCAGTAAATAAATACAGTGAAGAAACTGTCAGAGATTGCACAATATAAAATACATGTGATACATCTATACAGTGATATCAAGAAACAAATATTGTACAGCACATAACAGAAAGTGTTTGTGATTGTGCAATGCAAAGATGTGCACTACAGGCATACAGTGATAACACAATGAAGAAAGTGCTGTGAATGCATAAATATAAAATAAGTGCAATACACACATACGGTGATATCAATAAATAAATACAGTAAAGAAGGTTTTAGTCACTGTGCAGTAAAAATACATGCAATACAGGTATATAGAGGTGGATGAAAGTTGCGAATTCCACTTTCGCTGAACTTTCACAAAATTTCAGAAAGTTCGCAATTCTTAACTTCACATTAGCAAGATCAGAATCTTCCAAATGTTTGGGCAGATTTTTGCCCTGTTCCATGGAATTTTTGTCTGAACTGCGTAATAATACCAAAAACTGCAGAATAATAGTTCTGAGGAATTTTATTCCGTAGTTTAATGGATTATTCCGCAATACATGTAATTACTCTGTAGGCCACTGATCAGTTCTGCTGGCTTTTCCCCACAAGTTTAATACATTAATCCACGAATTCATACATTCATTCTGCAGTTCAGTGACTCACTGAACCATAGAATAAACGTATGAATTGCAGATTATTGTATTTAATCATGGAAAAAAAGATTCCACAGAACTGGCCACTGACAGTGATTGTTTTGCAGAATTTTTTCCCACACACAGTTCAACAGAAATATCTGCAATTCATACATTTATTCTGTTGTTTTAAGTCAGAATTTCCAAGAAAGTTGCTATTTGATTTCTGAACTTTCATGAAGCAAACGTCCGACTTTCATGGAAATTTCACCCTGTTTCGCACACCTCTACATGTGTGTAAAGTGTCAATGATTATGCAATATAAAACGTATGGTTAAATGAACAGAAGGAAAGGAGGTGTGCAAATAGTAATGCAATTTCAAGGCAATATGTGCAAAGCAGCAGCAGCAGTGAACAGCAGAGTTACAAGCACAAGTGTGTAAGGTCTGCCAAATCATACAACGGCCAACGGTGTAAAAGGGCTGGAGCAACAGTGGACTGGGTACAAGGACATCAATGTGCAACCGTGAAGACTCCACTACTAGCCTTAATAAAAGGACTACTGGGAGAGGGGCCCTTGTGGCTGAGGCAGGAGTGGTGACAGTGTAATAACGATATAGGGCAGAATTAGACAGGGATCTCTCTGTACTGTTGCCAGCTACAGATAAGTCCAATACCTAATGTAAAGGAACATTAAATTCTGTTATTTACATTATTTACTACAATCTTGCATTTGGGTATCTCTGAAGCCTGTTTAATCACTCTGTATATTGTTTTGTGTTTCATAATAATGCAGCCATTTTCCCACCCAGAATTCATTTTTAACTACTTAACAGTTCCAGAACCCGTGACATCAGTTGAGCCGAAGACTATAGAGAGTTGAATCCAGTGACGCCAGCTCAGCTGACGCCACTGGTTCTACAGAACAGCTACATAATTAAATAAATAATATTGGGAGGGGAAAGGCTGCAATAATATGGGACACTAAATAAGGAAAAGAATAGGAGGATTTCAAAACGATATACCAGGTGATTAGACTGACTTCACAGATACACACGTGTATGATTAGATTAAATGCTATAGATAATAGGGTCTAGGTTCCCTTTAAAAGAGCTTTTCATGGGCTTTCAGACTATAAGGGACACTGTTCATAAATATTTGCCTTAAACAATAGTGGCTTATCAGAAAATCCCACTGAAGAGAACACATTTTCAAACTGCTAACTTTGCCTTGTGTTCCCGCCATTACAACAAAGGTCAGATAAGGACAAAGTGCAGCAAATTATAACGAGATCGTATTGAAATGTCAATAAACCATAGCCAAGTGCAATCTGTAGATGGTAAGATTTAATTTTATTTATTATTATTCTTTGGTAACCAGGTAAGGTCCACCGGGCACAAGGCCCATTAACAGGGATGACTCAGGAGCACAGTAAGGTTATGTGACTTGTTCAGTCACATGTGCGTGCAAGTGGTCGTGGGATTTAAGCCTAGGTTTTCTGGATGCTCCAAGCTTATTTATTACTCTAACCTTAGGCCATACTGTCAGCCCACATCAGACAGAAGACTGATGGTTAAATATAAATAATTCACAGTGAAACAAAGGCAAACCCTGGACAAACCAAAATTATAAAAAGGTGAGATCTGTCAGCAAACGAAAACAAATAAAGGCCAGAACGTGTCACCAGCTCATCTACCCTTCCTTCTTCTTGTCCTGTCAGTTATAACCAGAAATGTTTTTTTCTGTACTGTACTTACTGTATTCAATTTTATGTTTAATATATCTTTTAAGATACGTTTGTCTATCTCCCATGGTAAAGTATTCCTATTAACAACCCTCTTATAAAATAATGTTTCCTTCCCAACTTTCATCCTCTTGTTTTAAACTCACACCCCTTGTTCTGCTGTCCTGTGTTGATACAAACAGTCCTGACTGATCCCCTTCATATCTGGCCTGTGAATGGTCATTTGCAGTCAGATGACTGTATGTTATTTCAGTATATCAGCACTGTTCTGGACTATGTAACTTTCCGAAGCTTGTTACTTTTTAAAACTAAAAACACAGTAGCCATTTTGTAATTGCAATGTAGCATAATTGTAGGACAATAGCACTTCTTATATGTGTAAGGCACAAGGCAATGCATAGAATGTGCTGATAACCTGCAGTAACAGAAACATATAAAGGTAAGGGTGGAAAAAGACTTTGAGTTTATCCAGTCTGTTCTAGAACCAACGTGAAGCTACTCTGAGATGGCTTGTCCCTCTACCCTCTCCCAAATGTGAACGGAAACCCTGATATGTCTTACTGCATAACCAAGAACCATGGCCAAATCAAAACATCAAGCATGGTGCAAGATAAACAAGCAATGGTCCAAACGAGCAAACCAGGCAGCAGGGAAAGTTGCTCCACACAGCAGCATCCATGCCATGGCAGGAAACAGTCCAGCAGCAGGGAAAGCCAGCACCAGATGTAGTATATGCAAGAAAAGTTTATTTTGGTGCAAAACATGCACAAATTACTACAACATTATATTATTCCTCCAGTTACCTAGTCGAATGTTTACCTTGACGTGTATTACGTTACAAAACTTAATGTCACCTGAAATTCCATTACTGTTTATCATTACGCATTTATTGATTCATATGTGTTATTATAAGTACTTTTCCTCTATATCTATTGCAACTGAAATAGTACTGTTCTGCCTTGTACATGGGATATTTTTGTGAATCCAATATCTGTAATATTTCACTGTATGTTATTTCTGTTCACTGCATTTTGTGTATTTGACTGTCCTACCCAGGACCTCCTTGTAAATGAGCTTGCTCAATAGAGTCTTTTCCTGGTAAAATAAATAAATTGAATTTCGATACAGTTCTAGTAAGGCCTCAACAGGAGTGTGGTGTACACCACACAAGTTTGTTTACAACAAGCTAAGCACACGCTACCCACTCAAAATTCAGACACGGAGCAACTTTTAAAATCCATTTATTGAACACCAAGATGCGCTTTGACGCTGCTTCGACAAAATCCTTTCTCAAAAGCACACCACATAGGGCCTGGCTAGTTTCACTGTGAAAATTTCATCAAATGGACCAACCAGTGTGGAATCAAAAATATGGATCACGCTTAAGCACAGGCATTACCATGGCATTATAAAATCTAACCACTCTCATATGAATAAGCTATGGGCAAACCATGGGCAAATCAAAAACCACGAACCTTGGTCAAATATGAATAACCCATAGCCAAACCATGGATAAATATGGGCAAACCCTGGTCAAATCAAAATCACGAACCACTGACAAAATGACCAAACAATGCTCAAACGTGAGGAAACCATGGTCAAATAAACCATGAGCCATGGTCAAATATAATCAAACCAAGACCAAACATGAGCAAACCTTGGTTTAATTAAGACCACAAACCATGGTCAATATATAATTAACAAACCATGGAAAAATAGGCTAATCAAAACCATAAATATGGTCCAATATGACCAAACAATGGTCAAACCTGAGGAAACCATGGTAAAGTTAAAACCACAAACTATGGTTAAATTGAGCAAACAATGGTAAAACATGAGCAAACCTTTGTTAAATCAAGTCCCTGAACCATTGTCAAATATGAACAAACCATGGGAAAAATGAGCAAACCAAAACCATGATCAATAGCCAAGGTGACCAAACTATGTTCAGACATGACCACATTAAACCATGAACCATGTTCAAATGAACAGACCATGGCAATACAATGGCAAACCTTTGTCCAATCAAATCCATGAATCATGGTCAAATATGAACAAACCATGAGCAAATCAAAGCCACAAACAGTGGTCTAATACAAACAAATCATGGTCAAATCAAAACCATGAACCATGGTCAAATATGACCAAACCATTAATAAACCATGACTGAATCAAAAACAAAAACATGGTTAAATATAACCAAGCCATGGTCAACAATGAGACAAGCATGGTCAAATCAAAACTATGAGCCCTGATATAATATAACCAAACTGTTTTCAAGACCATGAACCATGGTCAGATATGATTAACCATTACAAAACCATGGCCAAAACCAAACCATGAACCATGCTGACAAACCATGAACAAATCAAAATCAAGAACCACTGCTGAACATGACCAAACCATCATCAAGCATGGGAAAACCATGAACTGTGGTGAGATACAAACAAACCACATGAAGAATCTATGTTCAAGCATGGGCAAACCATGGTCATATGAAACCATGAACAATAGCTAAATATGGATGAACCATAGTCCATCACAGTAGATAAATGATGGGCACACATGGGCAAACATGGCCAAGCCATGGATGTACATGGACAAACCATGAGCAAGCTTTGGTAAAGTCAAATCCATTAATCACTGGCAAATATGAACAAACCATGGGCAAACAAGGAAAAATCAAAACCACAAACCATGGTCAAATATAACTAAATCATAGTCAAACGTGCAAAACATAGTAAAATCAAAACCTTAAACCATGGTCAACTATGACCACACCATGGTGAAATGTGACCAAAACATTAGCAAACCATGGTTGAATCAAAACCATGAACCATGGTCAAATGCTAGCAAGTCATTGTCAAATCAAAATCAAGTACCAGGTTTAAAGATAACCAGACAATGATTAGCCACAGTGAAATGAAACAGACAGCCAAGATCAAAATTAATAAACCATGGTCAAGCATGGGCAAACAACCCATAGGCAACCAAAAGGCAACCAAAACTCTAAACCATGATGAAATATGAAAAACTAGGGTAAAACATGGGTAAACCATGGTCCAAACAAAACTGTGAACCATTGACCAATAAAAATAGACTATCATCAAATCAAAACTGAGAACCATGATCAAATATAAAGAAACCAGGGTCAAGCATGGGTAAACCATGATCCAAATCAAAAATGTGAGTCATAGGAATTATGAAAAAAACAAAACAAAGTCAAGCATGGACAAACACATGGCCATATCAAAACCATGAGCCATGGTCAAATATTGATACACCTTTGGCACACCATGAACAAACATGGCCAAACCATGGACAAACATGCACAAACTATTAGCAAACCTTGGTCAAGTCAAATCCAGGAATCATGGTCATATATGAACAAACCATGGCATGCATGGGGAAATCAAAATGATGACACAAGGTCATATACGGGCAAAAACATTAGCTTGTCATCAAGTAAATAAACATGTTTTTTTCTGCTTTTATATTCTATTCCCCACTGCATAAATTGATATATAGCTCCACAAACAGCTATAATGATATACGCTTATATACAATAAGACACACAAAAATGTATTGGTATAAATGTTTCTCATGACGGTTTTAATTTTCTCATTCTCTAATTTTGGTTCATTATCAGCATAAACAGTTACAAACAGTAAATGACCAAACCATGGGCAAACTCAAAACCATGATCAAATATGTCCAAAAAGTTAGCACAATAGTTTAATCATAACTATGATCCATAGGCAAATGCTACACATCCACGGGCACATCACAATTATGAACCATGGTTGGAGATGACCAAATCATAATCAATTATGCAAAACCAAAACTGTGAACCATGATCAAATATGAACAAACCACAGTCAAGCATGGGCAAACAAATCATTGAAAAAATAAAACCATGAACCATCATGAACTATGAGCAATCTAAGCGGGTCATACAGTGGAAATCATGGTCAGTTACTTGACCTGGTAAACAAATGGATTAAATAAAAATTATAATAAAACAGTATGTAGGTCTCCTTTACGGGATACCACTAGGCCAACATTATATCAAGTGTTTCAATTGCATCATTATATTATTTTTCTTTAAAATATTATATAATGGAAATTCAAAGAAATATCAAAAATGTACTGTATATCAATATATTTTATTGTGTATCAATATGTAATAATATGATAAGTTACAGTGATGACTCCAAGGGTCCCTAGCCCTAACAGTTTCAGAGCTATCACTTCTTGAAGTAATTACATTTAAAAGTTATACCTTTAGAACAGTTTAGGCTAGGAATTACATTTTTAAATGAAAACTTGGAGTCAGCATTATATATTGACAGATATACATAAACATAAAAGAAACTTTCAGTGCACTTCATTGGCAATTATAAACACAGCAGTCAGTAAGTGCACATAATTACAGACAATGCAATGCACTCCCAAGAATACATTGATCTACATTTTAAAATCATCACGGAAATTTATTTAAAATAATTTCACAAGGAGGACAAATAATTTTGGAGCCTTTTAAGCTAGGGACTTTTTTTAAATGTTAGCAGTCAGCACTACGAGTCAGAATACAGGGGATATGCCATGGGCAGAGTGAAAATAAACAATTTATTTTTGCTTCAGCTTTTGACCTCTGTTGACCTCACAAATGGTGGAGCCATGAGTGAGGTCTATAGAAGAGTCAAACCCTAAAGCAAAAAATAATTCAGTTCTTTTCACACCATCTATGGCATAAGTTATTTATGCAATGGACAAACTGCTACAATTTGATGTCAGGCTGCATTAAATGGTTATGCAGTTTAAATATAAAACCCTATTTGTACATTAAAACTTGGGATTTTTCTTATCTGCAAAGAAATTGTTGCACCGTTTGCAGCAGTCTTGAGACAGAAAATGTCTAGCGTCAACATGACAAAGAGCAGGCAGCCTGCGCGTATGCATAATCATTTTACGTACACTGAGGTTGCTGTGTTAACATTGGTCCAACATGAAGGCCTTACTTACATTCTGCAGTGTCCCTTTAGATGGCCACTGTGAGCCACAGCCATCGGAACTGCATCATTGGTGCTTCTCCGTAGCCTTCAGTAGTGATGAGTGTCCTTGTAAGGGTTTATGTTCTCTAGGATTTTTATTGCAGAACTAAAACCAGATCACTTTCTGTATCAGTGCCAAATAAAATAAATACAGTATATTTTCACAGAATACTAAAAAAAAAAAATTGGGGATTTTATTGTGAATGGAATGTGGTCTCATTTGGGGACAGTACTTTACCACTGCTGGACTAAACAAAACATAAAAGGCTCAACTTGTATTAAAGAGAAGTGCTTGCCCATGGACACGGTCAATTACATGGTACCACGCAATAAGAGGGAGTGCCAATACAACTGCTGGGAAAGTACTTTAAATCTTTTGTGAGACACAAGTTTAAATGGCAGTTGCAGGCAAAGTTAAGTTCACAATGTGGAACTTAAAACCTCGTGCATTTAAAATGGACATTCCAAACTAGGTCTGGCAATGCACAAGGTTCTGATAAGACTCCTGCTAGAGTCAGGGATCCACATGACATGCCTGCAGTGTAAATAAATGCTGATGACACACCCTGAGTATAAATAAATGATTTATTTACACTTGAAGCTTGTCATCACATAAATAAACATGTTTATTTTTCTGCTTTTATATTCTGTTCTCCATTGCATGAATTGATATATAGCTCCCAAAAAGCTATAATGATATACGTTTATATACAATAAGACACACAAAAATGTATTGGTATAAATGTTTTCTCATGACAGTTTTAATTTTTCATTCTCTAATTTTTGGTTCACTATCAGCATAAAACAGTTACTAATAAACAGAAAATATAAAGCGAAAGCTGTGCTTGTGACATCACAGTAATTTACATAGCAACAGGCTGAATAAGCTTCAGTTGTAAGTGAACTGTAAGAGATGACAATCTAGACCAGTCAGTAACCAGCACGGGCATCCAATTGGATGCTTAGGGTCAAAATAGCTTTGCCTGGGACATCCCACACCCCACGCCAAGTTTCACAAGAGTGGTGGGTCAGAGCGAGATTCCATCCAATGTGGGGCTGAGCTATTCATCCAGGATACACGCAAATTTAAACAAATAAATGAATCAGTAAATATATATATATATAGGTTGGTATTAATGCTGTGCTTAGTTTGTAGTGCAGGACAATAGGATACAAAATGGTCCAGTAATTCTAAAAAGAGACACCTGGATATACCTTGGTCTCCAGGTTTACATCTTGGGGCCCTAACCTCTAGGTTATACTACCTGCATATAAGCCACAAATATATAAGATAAGAATATAAGTCCAAGCTGGCAGTGTGTGGGTATGAAACCATGATCTTGCAGCTTAGAGGAGAGAAGACTGGCGACTCAGTGATGCTGACGTTCAATTGATGTTATAAAACTTGTAGCACTTACTGTAGATGTACTTACACTGGATTTGAATGGTGCGCCATGAATCCAGCAGCTGCCCTGCTAATGTCTGGCAATGTCCGCTGATGTCGCCAATGAGATAGGTGCTGCAGCAGGACAAACCATAAACCAAAGACACAGATCAGTGCAAATGGCATACAGTGAAAGCAAGTGCTGTTTTAATCAAAACTCTGGTGCAGGAACAAAGAACAGCCAAGTCCCTGCCGCTTTGAGGTGCTCTGCCACTTTGTCATGGGAAATGAAGATGAAGAGGCTGGAGAAAGAAGAAGCAGAAAGCCTCAAAGTGCAGGTGACATGGACTTTTTTATTTTGTTCCTGCACCAGCATTTGATTAAAACAAGCACTTGGAGTCACTATATGCCATTTTGTAGGAGATGCCCCACTTCTCGAAACTCTTCCCTGACCTACATCAGGAGGTACACCTGCAGACAGAGCATTTGCAGTAAAGCAAAACAAGCAAAAACAGTGCAGTCCTGGACAGGACATTTGCAGTAAAGCAAAACAAAAACAGTGCAGTCCCGACAGGACATGTGGAGTGCTGCCGCTGTTCTCTGAATCCTCCTGGCCTGCATCAGGAGATACGCTGCAGACAGAGCATTTGCCATGGCTGCCCCTGCATTAGGAGGTGCACTGGACTAAGCCACTTCAAAGCGAAAACAGTGAAGTGGCTTTTCAGTGCTGCCTCCTTGGCCCGTATACAGGAGTCCTACCAGGGAAAGGGGAAATTGTTTAACCAGGAAAGGCACACTAAGCCGAGCTTGTTTCAGGTGCAACCTGGGAGTGCAAGGAAGTTAAGTGACTTGCTCAGGGTCACACAGTATGCAAGTTAGGGTGGAGAGGATTCAAACTCAGGTCTCCAGATTTGTAGCTCAGTGCCCTTAACCACTATGTTATACTGCTTCCAGACTGAATAGTTTTGCTGCACTAGATGTTTTTATCGCTATTTATCGTATTTATTGACTCTGTGTTTTATGTATTTGTTTAGATCTAATGTAAGACACTCTGAATTTTAATGTGCCAGCTAAAATCCCTACCTACCTATTATTCTCCAGTATTCCAGTCTTATTATTTCTGACCCAGAAGATGCAGGATATGAACTTGCAACCCTCTGGCCTACAACCCCAGGTTCCACCACCAAGCTAAAGAGCAGTAGATGTGAAGGTTGGAGGCAGGCCCTGGGCTCTAATTCACTAGGAGGAGCAGCCCCCTCAGTAATACTATTGAGGGCAAGCCTGTCTTCTGAGTAGGACATTACCCTATAAGAAAGTTTTCCTTGTGCAGCAGCTCTGCTCAAATCAAACAGTCCTAAAACTCAGTGAAAGGTGACCACCGCATAATGGCCTGACCAAGGCGGGGCTCTGAAACATCATGAAGCCTTGTATGTGGAAAGAAAATAAAGATGAAGTTTTCATTATGTGAAATGAGCCCTCAATTAGTTACTTCTGGCATTCCAGTACCGGCAGAGGTATGTCCAATACTAGAATCCCCAATGCTAGAACTATTGTTTTCTTATATAAGGAGGAGGCAGCCTGGACAATCGTGGCCCAATTACAGGACAAATGTTGCAACTTGCTGGCATTTGCAGGTGCAGTATATGCCGCTATGCCGAGGACCCTGCGCCAGATTTCAGAACAGGCAGGGTACCTAGTGACTACATCCTGTGACTTGTGGCACCTCCAGCATTGCGCCACAGGAAGGGAGCACCTTACACAGGGTGCCACAAGCATAATACCACCCTCTGACAGGATGCAGGTCCTGCATGGCACAGCCCCCAATGTCCTGCACCCTACACCATGGCAATGCCTTGCAGGGCAAGTGGGGGGTGGGGGCCACAGGACTACCATGGAGTACCTGGCATGCATGCCCATAGTGGTATGTTGGTGAACCAGGGAATGTGAACTGCCCATGAAGTCATTACCGGGGATGGGGCGTGGGGTGCCAGCTGCTCACAGAGGGCTGCCCTGCCACAGGGGATGGGTGGGGGCCTATGTGGGACTGTGGAAGGGTGGCTGTTGGGGCACCAGACACAGAGGGTGCACCCCAGTGGACATACAGTACAGTTAGATCAGCTAATAGCTCGTCTAACTGTACTTAGATATCTGATCTTCGAGGGGGTCAAGTCTTGGAATACACGTTTGCTATTCCGTCTGTCACCCTCCTAGAATCAGAGCATATCTGCTGCCATATACCCCCTGCGCCATGTCGCGGTTTTATAAGGCGTACCTGGTCTGCATAACGCTATTTGGCACTGGCAGCCTGTTCCATGTCACAGTCTGCCTTCTGGAATACCAGTCAGCGTAACGCATGATGCCAGTGCTACCTACGCCATTGGGTTTGACGTAGTCACTTGCACACGCGTAACCTGTTCTGGAATCGTGTGTTTTGTAAAACTATATTTATAAACTAATTTATTCAGATCTACTATATCTGCAATCCTTTCAGCTTGGGCTTACATTATTAGGCAAAGAAAGCATCTATGGATGCCAGGATTTGATGCAAAACCTTCCCCCATCACCATCTTGCTGCCCCCATTTCTGTGCCAGAGCCTTGGTCAACCCATTGTATCCCTTCATCAGAGGCCTCCCCTCCCATGGCAGAAACCAGGAGAGGAGACTTGCCCAAAAGGCGTTCTTTCCACACCGAGCTCGGCAGAGGAACAGCATGGACACTTCTGGGCTTCGTGGCACATGGGGAGCCTGCCACTCTCATCCAGTCAGCCAGGTGGCCGTATTTTTCCCTATTTTCTCCCTTGCCCTCCCAATGCGGCTGCAGCTCCGTGGCGTTCTGAGGTGGCGCACCTGTGGTGCATGGCCACCCACATCACAGTGGGTGCTACCACTATGGGACACCAGGGCGCTTGAGAGTGATGCACTCAGGCTCCCCAGGAGGAGAGAGTGCCATGGACACTCTGAACTCTCCCCACCAGACTCTGCTCATGTAGTACCAGGCTCAGGGGCAAACCCAGGTCACCAGCATGCCGAGCGAACACCCATCGCTCTGCACCGCGAGCCAGCTAACTTCCTGCATTTTACTTCTGAACAGCAGCCCTTCTGAAAATGAGTGCAGGGGCATTTTATTTATATATATTGTTCATTTACTTATTTCAAAAGTTTTACCTGGAAAGACATACTGAGCGGGTAACAGCTTATTTCAAGACATGTCCTAGTGGAGGGGAGAGGAAAATTAGAGTAACTGAGTATAAAAAACATAAATAATACAGATACTGTACAAAGAATACAAATAACAGATAATAAGCATCAAAACAAATAATAAACAAAGTACAAAGGCAAAAGATACTGTGTATGTAGGTACATAACAATGCAGAAAGTGTTAAAAGCAAGTAAATTAGCAGTGTACAAAATGCAATAAAGGGTTTATGTTGCAATGATTGCAAGCGAGGGAGGCGAATCAGGGAGTTGCACTAAATAAGGGTGCTGGGTGAAGGGGAGCTGAGAATGTCTTGAGTGGCAGGCACAGCCCAGGACAGTCTTATGCCGTTCAGCCGAAACAGTAGATAAGGTAAGCCTTGATCAAATTTTGCTCATCAAGGAATCACAAGTACCCTAGGTAACATTCACAAACATGCCAAACTGCTGCAGCAGGTACAAGATTCTTGAAAATGGTCACTGTCTGTGAGCAGGTCAAACTACAGAAAAAATGACTGAAACTTTCACAAATGGAAGACATGCGGAATTGTGCCTACTGCCTGTGGGAGACTTAACCCGCAGCTTCACCCCCGTCCACTTTTAAAATTGGCGCCTACACAGAAACAAGAGTTTAACTAGAAATCTGCATCCACCATTGTTCAAAGGTAAAATACAGGGGCAGGATTTTCCAGAGTCTTAGATCGCCACAAGCCCCAGTGCATTGACGATATGGCATGTGGGACTGGTGGTGATCTAGCAGGATATTCTATCCTGTACGGATATTGCCACAAGTTAGATTAACTTTTCCTGGTTTATGCTGTGGCAATCCTGGGGCTGTTTTACAAGCTTGCGCCAGATATGTTGGCCAGGCTGCAGTAATTGGAGAAAGCTGTCACAACTGCACCCGAGATTGTAAAAGTGGGCTCAGTTGCGGTGAAGGGCTTGGCGCAGCGCCAGAATCTAAGTGTCATGTTGCAGGGCTGGATGCAAGCCCTGTGCCAGGCGTTGAAAACCCTCCCAGGAGAATACCTTTATTTTATTTATTTATTCAGAATTTTTGCATGCCAGAATTGCCTCGCTTAGATGCATCATGTATTTCTGTTTATCTATTTACCCATGTAGGAACTGCCATGAGATGCAGCATCTCATTTGCATAGGTGTCCCAGGGAGGACAGCAGTGGTCAACAGGTTAACTTAGTCCAGCAGGAATAGTTGCATACAGGCTAAAATATACAAGGCATAAAACAAACCATAAAGGCACGTACATCCAAACAGTAATCAAAGCAAGATAACAAATGTTATGATGGAAACCTGAGAGGCAGTTATTATACAGGCAACAGCAAGACACCAAAGGGATAATGCGACGGGGCCAGCGAAAACAAGGTAGTGAATTTCATCAAGTAAAGCTGGGGAAGAGTGTTAGCACGAGCTTCATGAGATTAAATTACCACTGAGTTGTTCATTGGCTTCCATGTTTTATTGGTTAGAGTACATGGTTTGTCAAACAGCCGCATGCCCCCCCACCCCAGTCTAACACTTACCATGGTGCTAGCAGGAACAGTGCTACATTAAGTGGACATAATGTGTCTGACAGGCTGTTATGTGTGGCTGCAGCTGCATTCATAGAGCCCTGTCGTTCATGGCTACATAGTCGGTGTGTCGCACTAACTACACCGTTGCACCCATGCAAATGAGGGAGCCCGCTTGCATACAGGGCACAGTGTTATATTGACAGGATTTTAGAAGCACTATTTACTCCTTCTAAAACCCTACTTTTAACTACATGCACAGTGGTGCGTGACCTCCCCAGGCAGCACTGGTGCCTCACCCAATCCCCATGTCTGTCATATCCCTAGAACTAGTGGTAACCACACATCACCTGAACACCATGTCTGTCATATCCATGGTGCCAGTGGTAACCCCTCCCTCATCTGAACCCCATGTGTCATAACCCTGGTGTTAATGGTACCCCTCCTAACACAATACCCATGTCTGTCATATCCCTGATGCTAGCGGTTCTCCCTCCTAACCTGTTAGTAATCAATCTTCCTCTGGTGGTCTAGTATTTAATACCATTCTTCTTTTCCCCACCCCTCCCCATCCCTACCCAGAGATATTGGCTAGTACTCAACCTCCGCTCACCTCTACTGCCAGCCACCATCTCATTCCACGCACATCAGTCAGTACCATTATAGAAGTGACTGTATTGGTATGGCTTTAGTTACTTCTATGATGACCTGGACTGACATGCATGAATGAGTCAGCTGTTGTGCAGTGGGATAAGTGGAGGGTGAGCACACAGACTGTATCGTGGCCATATATAAGGGGTGGGGAGGAGGCAGGCAACGAAAGATGGCACCAGGAGGGGACTGGCCACTGAACTACCAGGGAGGGATTAATTATCAACAGGGAATTGGGTAAGGAAGAGGAATGCCACATGCACCTGGATTATGATACACATCATCATCATCATCATCATCAAATCTTTATTTATTCAGGCAAACATTATTGAGCAAGGCTCATTTACAAGATGGACCTGATAAGGTCAAAGTTCAATAGTTGATACACAACAGATACATCATACACTTATATAAGACAGTTATACATACAGGAGAAAATAACGTTTATAAACACAGTGATGTACAGTAAATTCACATGATAAAAAGCGGTTACAGGAAAGTTAAGCTAATATTTACAGTATGTACAGTATATACATATCCCAGTGGGGGGCATGGCAGACACTCAACATAATGTAATACTAGGATGGTGAAGGTATTACTGGGTGCCATAAGATGGGTGTCTGTCTGGAAGGAATATGCCATATATGGTTTGGAAGGGAGATTTGTGAGATGACAATGCTAGCTCTAGTGGTAGCAATTGCATTTTCTTTGAAGAAGACTGTACAATGCTGTTTAAAGGATGCAAATGGAATGATATTGGACAGTTTTAGGATTTGGTGAGGAAAGGAGGGTACCACTAGCATCAAGGTTATGACAGACATGGAGATGGGGTAAGTAGGGGTACCACTAGCACTAGGTTATGAAACACATGAGTATTGGGTGCAGGAGTGAAATTTGAGTGGTTTATAAGAAGTTCCCAGAACCCCAAAATGGAATGCCATCCTATATATGGTCCCTATTTTTATAATATAGTGGCCTCCACATTGTTGCTCTGGTTTCCATAGTAGCATCCAACTAAAACACATAGCTCAGAGTGTTAGCCTCCGTGCTGCTACTGCTGGCACTAGCAGCTCACAGAAAGATGATGGCGTTCAGCTGCTGCTTCCTCTTGATTCAACCACGGCTAAGTTGCAACCATCAGGGTAAGCAGCCAGCTGTGTCATCACTCCTGCCTTGTTGAAACTTCTACACCACTAAAGTTCTCTCCTCCATTACGAGGTTGGGCAATAACTCGCCCTCAGGTCAATCGTTGTTATTCAATATGTTCTGGTTCAACAGGTATTTGTCACCCTTCGAATATGCACTTGCTGGCATGTCCTACTGTGCTGTACCACACTTACTCTCTGCACATATAACTGTTTTGTATTTATTCTAATTTTGTGCCAATTTTGTACTGTGGGCTGTTCAAATGTTTTGCTTCTGTGTATTGTGCTGCTGTTCCCTAGTCTGTTTCCCTCTCCCGAGTCGCACCTGGAAATGAGCCTTGGTGCAGTGTGCCACTTCTGGTTATCAATTTTCAAATAAACAAAAATAAAAAAGGTACCACAAGAGACACAAGGAGTTGACACACCTTTGCGATATAGTAAAAGTGTTCTATGGCATTTAGAAAATATGGCTTGACCACAGTTATAGTGCCTGCTCACATATATCATAGCACTGTCCTGAGAACACCAGGAAGAAGGAGTGCTGTGTGACTGGACTCTCTACTGGGACTAAAGAAGTAGAACTCTTCTACTGGGACCTTCAATTTAGGGTAAAACCACCACACAAAAAAAGTTAGTGTGTTTGAGTTAGCTGAAGTGAATGGTTATCTGAGTAGTTATCTCAGATAACTGAGCAGTTATCTAGATGTAACTCTCAAGTAGCTGAAGGGATTGTTATCTGTGCAATTTAATTACATGTATAAAGATCTATTAAGTAGGGGAGTGGCTTAACTAGAAGGAAGCTAGATTTAAACACTGTCTTAGATTCTGTCAGAGGCTTGCAAAGAACACCAGGAGGAAGGAGTGCTGTGTGACTGGACTTCTCTACTGGGACTATTTTGCCCTCCTTCCCACCCTTCAGCCTGCCACCCAAAGCTAGTTCTACTTTTATAGGCACAGGATTTGACTGACAACAGGAACTTCCTGTTTGGGAGCAAGAAGGAGTGATCACAGAGCCACCAAAGACTCACCATCCTAGAAGGGCAAGAGTAGCTCTCCGCCCTTCCTAGCTGCTGGAGGTCTACCTCTGAGCAAGTAAGGGTCTTATGAGAAATATAGATCTTCTTGTATCAGAACAGGATGATCAGGAGCTAAAGGCGTAGAGGTAGTAAGTAAGTAGGGAGAGAAGAAAAGAAAAAAAACAGAGGAAAAGTAAGGATTCCAAACAAGAGTGAAGGGGCCAGAAATAAGACATGATGGGAGTGGTGCAGTGCAGTGCAGTAGCTGTGGAGTAGCAGTCTTCCAGGAGACATTCTGAGGATACAGTGTTGTCCCATCTGCAGGCACCTCTGGGCTGAGGAAGGAGGTTGCTCATCTCCTGGCTGAGTTGGCCAGGATTTGTGGGACCTCCTCTTCCATCCAGGGACCACCAGGGCCACTGCCGTTGCCTCAGAGGTTGCCAAGAAGGAGGAGCGGTTGGACCACAGTGGGCTCAGGAGGGTGAGGGTGGTGGAACAGAGGCACATCCCTCCAGTTGTACCTCTCCACACCCTATGCCATTCTGGCAAAGTGTGGTTCCTCTATGGAGGCACCCAAAGTGGAGACCAAGGAGGATGCTGGGAACTCCACAAAGGAGACCCACAGGAGGGTGGCATGGGACCCCACAGGAAAGGAAACAACTCCTGGTGGGGACTCCATTGTTAGGAAGGTAGAACTGGGGAGGAAGGGAGAGGGAGGTAAGGTGCCTGCCTGGTGCCATGGCTTGAGGGACAGGAGCGAATCTCAGGATCGCCGGAGCAGCTGCAAAGGGAGGGAGCTGGATGTCATTGTCCACCTAGGGACAAATGACCTGGCTAAAAAGGGATCAGAGCAGTGCAGGAAGAGTTTGTGGAGTTGGAGAGGGGTTAGACAAGTAGCATGCATGAACCTCTCAGAGATGATGCCTGTCTGTGGCGTGAGTAGACTAGGGTGCTCTACACCATGGGATTCAATCAGTGGTTGAAAAACTGGTGCAGAGCTCAGGGATTTTGCTTCATTGGGGACAGGGGGTCCACCTGGAGTGATGCAGGCCTATACTGGCATGATGGCTGCATCTGTCCAGGAGGGGAACCAGGATCCTAGGTGATAGGTTTAAATGCTTCATTGGCAATCATTTTAAACTAGCCAAGGGGGGCACTAGAAAGGAGCAGGGAACTTAGTAGCCCCCAAAAAAAGTCAGGGCAGTAAGTGAGGTAAACACCAAGATAGAGGTGTCGATAGGGAGAAGGGCAGGGGTAAATGGAGAAAGTGACAAAGGCAATAGGACAGGGATGGGGCAAAAAGGAGTAAGGCCATCAGGAAATGGAGGGTAATAGTACCAATGCCCGTAGTCTGGGCAACAAGCTCCCTGAACTGGTGGCCTTGATGGAAGAGGGATGCCTGGATATCGAGAGTCACAGAAACATGGTACACAGAGAACCATGACTGGGATGTTAACATACCAGAGTGCACAACCTACAGGAGAGACAGGGAGGGAGAAGAGGGGAGGAGTAGCTCTCATGTAAAGGAAAGAATAAAAGCAACTGAACAAAAGAGTAAACAGGGAGGCGAGGAGGCACTGTGGGTCACCTTAGAGACTGGAAATGGCACCACAATCCACACAGGGGTTGTATACAGACCCCATGTCAGGGGAGGAATGGACAAGGATATGATAGAAGGCATTCTTAAGATGGCAGAGAAAGGGAGATACTGTTGATGGGAGACCTGAATATGCCAGATGTTAACTGGAGCACATTTGCTGCAGCCACATCCAAGAACAGGGCAATTCTCGATGCCTATAGGGTGGCATGCCTCAGACAGCTAGTTTCGAACCCACTCATGGAGGAGCAATCTTAGACCTTGTACTCTCAAATGGGGACAGTGAGAGGATCTCAGATCTAGAAGAGGGTTGCCATCTGGGAACAAGTGACCATCAAACAGTGTGATTCATGATAAACTCAGCTACAGAGTCAAGCCATGCAAAAGTGAGGTACTGGACTTCAGGAGGCTGACTTTGGCAAGATGGAAGAGTGCCTTAGAAAAGCACTAGCAAACAGGCTAGAAGGAGGGTGGAGCAACAATGGAAACATCAAAACTGCCATCACAGAGGCAACAAGTCTTTGTGTAAAGCAAATAAATCAAAATGAAAGAAAAAGCCACTATGGTTCTCAAAAGAGGTGGTGGGAAAGTCAGGGAGAAAAAGATAGCATTCAGAAAGTATAAGGAAACACAGAAGGAGTACGACAGACAGCTGTACCAGTTAAGGCAGAAGGAAGCAGGGAGGAAGCCAGAATAGCAAAGGCCCAAACAGGAAAAGATAGCCAACTCGGTTAAGAAGGGAATACAACCTTTTATATGTACATCAGGGAGCATAGAAAGACAAAGGGAGGATAGTGAGGCTGAATAGAATGGACGGTGGGTGGGCAGAGAGGGACAGTGAAAAAGCAGGGATACTGAATAAATATTTCTGCTCAGTATTCACAAAGAGGAGGGGACGTGCCTAATCCAATTAACAGAAGCACTCTTGGTAGGGGGTTGATCCCAGTCATTTCACAGAAGAAAGGGTTCTGAAAGAACTCCTAAAACTGAAGGTGGACAATGCAATGGGGCCTGATAGAATTCACCCAGAATTCTAAAAGAATTAAGGGAGAACTAGTGAAACCACTGACTACCCTTTTAACAAATCATGGGAAGATGGTGTGGTATCTGAGGACTGGAGGAAGGCGGATGTGATTTCCCATCACAAAAGTGGGACCAAGACAGAGGCAGGAAACTACAGACCTGTCAGTTCGACCTCTGTGGTAGGGAAAGTGATGGAATCACTTCTGAAGGAAAGAATTGTTGAGTACCTAGAGGCCAGTGGGGCACAGGACCCAAGGCAGCATGGGTTCAGCGGGAAGGTCATGTCAGGCAGATCTAATTGATTTCTTTGACTGGGTGACCAAAGTAGTAGACCAGGGGAGGGGCTGTGGACATAGCCTACCTAGACTTAGCAAGGCATTTGACACAGTCCCACACAAAAGATTAATTGTCAAATTAACCAGTCTGGGAGTGGGTCCCAGGGTGGTAGCCTGCATAAAACACTGGCTAGACAACAGGACACAGAAGGTAATTGTAAATGGAGTCCACTCTGAAGAAAGAGGGTTACTAGTGGATACCGCAGGGTTCAGTACTGGGTCCAGTCCTTTTAATGTCTTTATAAGTGACATTGCAGAGGGACTGGAAGGAAAAGTATGCCGCTTGCAGATGACACAAAGATTTGCAACAGGGTTGATACACAAAGAGGCATGGAAAGGATGAGAAGGGACTTGGCAAGGTTGGAGGAATGGTCAGAAGTATGGCAGCTAGGATTCAATGCAAAGAAGTACAAAATAATGTACCTGGGAAACAAAAACCCAGGGAAGATTACACAATGGGGAGGTAGTAACAACAACAAAATGGAAAGGGACCTGGGGTAATCCTAGCAGATGACCTCAAGGTTAGCAAGAAATGTGAGAAGGCAGTAGGGAGGCTGGGGTTATACTGGAATGTATAGGGAGAGGCATCACCAGCAGAAAACAGGAAGTTGTTATTCCTCTGTACAGACAGTCGGTGAGACCCCATCTGGATTACTGTGTCCAGTTCTGGAGACCCCATCTCAGCAAGGACATAGACAGGATAGAGGGAGTCCAGAGGAGGACAACTAAAGTGGTGCAGGGTCCGCAAGAGAAGCCATATGAGGATAGACTAAAGGAGATTAATGTATACCCTTAAGGAAAGGGGGCATAATGAAGCTTTTAAGTACCTCAGTGGAATCAACAAAGTCCAAGAGGGTAGCATCTTTCAGAAAAGAGATGTGCAAGAACAAGGACACAATTTAAAGATGGGGGGCAGTTCAGGGCAATGTGAGAAGTATTTTTCACAGAGAGGGTGGTGGACGCATGGAACAGCTTTCCTGAGGAGGCTGTGTGGTCTAAAACTGTGGGAGAATTCAAGAATACATGGGATAGACATAAGACAATTCTTGTGGGGGTAAGAAGAAATAGGCTGTTGGTTAACTAGGATCTGCAGCGTATCCTGTAGGTAGGAAATGGGCAGACCAAGTGGGCCATGCGTCCTTATCTGACGTCAAAGTCTATGTTTCTATACTACGGTGCTGGATACAGAATACCTGCTAGTCAATAAACACTTGAGTCGAATCCAACTGTGCTGAGATGAAGAAGAAAACTCTTCATTTGAATTTCAAGTACTTTTCACATCCCTGAATACAATCCCTTGAAATGGCCTAAAACAGGCCCGCCCCCACCTCCTTCTCCAGCTTTCTGTCAGACATTAATGAAGGTGGCAGATGCAAACATGAACAGAACTCACAGGCTTTCCTTCAGCCTCACTTCATCCAATGTCTATAGCCCTTTGTGCAGCTGTGTTTTATTTGGGCATAAAACGCTACCTTTGGCAACTTTTCTCAGATCTGCTGTTGAACAAGTAGTTTCTAAACTAGAGAACACAATCGAATGAGAATTGTTCTGGTGTTGACAACAAGCTACACTTCACTGTGTCAGAGCGGTCACATCCAAAGCAGTCCTTCTATTAGACAGTGTTCTACTTACAGTATATATGTGCTTTTAAATTAATCGTTGCTTTGTGACTGTATGAATGTAAAACAGTATGTAGCAGCTTATATAGCCCTGATCAGGTGCCATCATCACAGAGGCCATTACTGGTAAGAAGGCACGTCTTAACCATATATGACTATGCCCTGTATAAATTAGGTTTTAATAAAAAACATTTTCAAAAACTTCAGCCAGTTCTCATATCAGCTAACAGTGGGACAAGTTGAGGGAACCATTTCAGAATGATTACTCAGCCATCAGTTTGAATGGGATGAAGGACTGTGCAAGATTGATGTCACAGTGAGAGAACAAAAACACGTGAGCACCAAACTCCTTTCCTTCACAGATCTGTAAATTGCTTTGGAGCCTTTTATTAGCCTATACACTGGTTTCTTGCACCATGGACCAGTTCACCACCCCTTCTCAACAGTACTGGGCGTAAATATCTCAAATGTCCGATTTCTAGGGATGTCTCTGCTTTTGCTTCATACTTTTCCTCCGTCCACCTAAAAATTGATGTTTCCATCACTGAGGAGTAAGGAACTGAAAAGAATCTGGTTTATATATCTCGCCTTTTATACAAGCTATATCCCAAAGTGACCAAATAAATCAGAAGATGGCACTCAGGACGTGTGCAAAATAATTCAAAGGCATACTCACTGGGAACTGTAGAGCATACTGTGTTTATTCCGCCAACAGTAAGTGCAGGAACAGCTCCGAAGCACAGTGGTACTGCTACTGGTTGCTAAGCTGGAGACAGCATTCAAGAATGAGTCGTCTTGTTGTGGGCGACTGGGGAGGAAGGACTGGGTGTCCCAGGGACTGGTATCCTTGTAAGGGAGGGAAGAACAAGCTCTTGTTGAAGACTGCCACCTGGTGGTGGCCAGGTGGTAGTACAGAGAGGAGCACATGCAAGGGCAGGGGCCGCCACTGGACCTCAGGAATGATGCACACCACAGCATGCGTACATGCTTGTGCCATTGCATCGCGGCACCCATGGAGGGATCATGGAAAGGCCGGGCTGCTACATGCTGGCATCTCCACCCCAAAGGCTCTTTCCAGGATCAACAAGGCTGGCCATGCTTCATGTTGTGGTCCTAGTAAGTGGGGACAACCAGGAAGTCCATGAGAAGGTTAGTGACGGGCTGAAGGGGTCGCTGGTAGACCCAGTTGGAGGAAAAAGCTTAATTGAAAAACAAGTGAGTAACTGCAATTTACTAACTATAGAGCCCCTACCAGTGGGTGTACCATTGCAGATCCAACCAAATGCTTTGCTTTACTATGCAGTGAGCTTACAGTCCAGGATAGGGAGGGAAGAGAATATTGCTGCTGTTTACAGCGCACAGGGATGATTCAAAGAGCTCAGAGATTCATTTGAAGAGACAGCAGGGAGTGGCTGAGAAGAGTCTAACCATTAGGTAAAACATCTTCCCATCATGAAGAATTGTAAACAGAAATAAAAAAAGTCAGACATTCAAATTACAGACTTGTTCTTCAGAAAAATGCTTAGGACACTAAGTTAACTTTCTCAGTAGATTCTGGAATTGATAATACTGAGTTTTCAGCTAATGTCCCAGATTTTGGTCATTTGACCCTCATGTTTGCATCAGAGGGTTGTTTTATTTAAATCTGTTGACAGGGAAAGGCACACTAAAGGGACACTGTCGACCTTATTTTAGGTAAAGACCCACATTTTATGATTGCTTACTTCCTCTAAAATTCATTGATGTTGCTGGTTGCTTTATTTGCTCCTGCCGTACACGGCAATGTATAGCTATGCCCAGCTTTGCTTTGCTTCATATCACTGAATTACTCTCAGAGCACACTTCCTGAACATAGAAACACCCTCAGAAAGTGAAGCCACTCATGATACAACAGCTTTTCTACTCCCACTGCATAATCAGTGGCTCGATTGTGTTGGGGTGTTCCGAGTCCAGGAAAGATGCAGTGGGAGCTGGTGAAGAAATGTAAACAAACATGTATTGGTGTGGTAACACCAGCATGGTGGGCAGTCCATTGTTAAAAGAAAAAAGGATCTGAATCAAACTACCAGCTGCTTCATCAGTCTCATTAGAATGTGAACAATCATAAAATGTGTTTTTAAACTAGGGACACTTTGAGGCATAAGGGGTTGACAGTGCCCTTTAAGGCGAGATCGTTTTCAGGTGTGACATGGGAAGGGACTGCAATGAGGAAAATGCAGTAATATATAAAATGTTGAGGAGAGCTATGGTTATTGGGTGTTCTCCATGTTGCAGGACCCCCTTCCATGTTTCTCCACAACAGTGTGGCCTGCTTTGGCATGTTACAGACTGAGGACAAGATGTGCGACACAACTTTCAACTACCACAGAATCTGCTTCAGTTGCTCAGTTAACAAGTAAGAACCTTTTGTGTGTGTCTTTAACTTGCAAGTCGCCACCATCCTGTTTCCTCTGAATATTTTTTTTCGGGGAGTACCTGAGAGTGCAGAATGAATGGTGCAATGATGCATAACAAATGAAGCCCATGGAAGAACAAAAACAAATGCCTTTCTTGCAAGGGTTAACTGCAGGCCACGATTAGCATCACACAAGTATAATCTTATTTTAATTAACCATGGGTGCTTTAAAAAGGTTTCGTTTAACAGGTTAATTATATATGAAGATCAACTAGTTTCCCTTAAAAAGTCTCTAGAATATAAAGGCCTTTACATTACGCAGTCTTAGCAGCCCTCACGTGATCTATCATGGCGACAGCTCGTCTGAGACCTTTTCTGTTTCAAAAGGGCTCCCGATGAGGGACAGCTGCCCGCCTCTTTGGACTGGAACGCCGCGATTAGAGCAGGCAAGAAAGAGGGGAAGAGGAGCCCACCAGACAAAGGCAGCCCGTTATCCTGGGGCCCGCGGCAAGTGGCCTCTGTGGTAAAGGTCAGGACAGGAGGCCAGGCCCCGGCGCCGCTGTCAGGCTGACTAGTTGCTGGGATTATGCCACCTTTTCTTTCAAGCAGGCCTTTCGAGTTCGGAGCAAGGATTGTTTAACTGTCTCAAAAGTCTCTGGCATTTCCAAGTGTACAATGCATCTCTCCAGAATATTTTTCATTTTGTGGGGATGGAGGTGGGGTGGCGTCAGTTCTTATTGTCTGAACAGTGAGACTGGGCTAGAGCACAGCAGTCCTTCTAAAGGCAAACAAAAGGTGTGACTGGAGAAATTGTCTTTCCACTGCAGAGCTGATATTTCCTCCAGTTCACGAGTCATGAAAATCTGCATCAATATTTTTTTCATTAATGTAGACCTGCCCTCTAACCTGCAAGCCTGTGTTTTCTGCAGAATCTGTTTTAAACACACTAAATTAGTTAACTAAAGGTCAACAAAGAGTTCTGAATTGCAACAGAACTGGAACCAGTATTTAAAAAAGAACTGGTTCTACAGGAAAACGTTTTACTAGTTCAACAGTCCTCCATATAGATGTGACTACTGTTGAGGATCAGCACCTGATGAATGTGATTATAATACTATAATGCAGGACGGGCTTCAAATGTTCATGTCACCGATGTAACATATCCCTTTCAGTTGCTTTCTTGAGGGGACTAAGCTGTTTATTCACAGAGTGTGTTTTTTTTTTGGTCAGACCTCATCGCCAGCGACAAAGAATGACTGAGGTTTCATTTGCATGGCTGGAAAAAATAATGTTCATTTTGGGTGTTATTTTGCAACTACTGTACAGTATACAGTGCGTGGATGACAGGTTGACTAGTCAAAACTCTTGAGTTGTGAAAATGGAGTGTGATCAGCCGTGTGTGTGTGTGTGTTGCACACATGTGTCTTGTGATTCATATCTACATTTGTTGATATTTTGGACACTGTCAGTGGCTCAGTATGCTGCATGTTCATCTCTAGGTCCAAAAGATAGAACATTGTGGATTTATGTCCCACACCAGGTGCTTGGCATAATACCCATCACTGACACTACAGTGCAGCATGAGGGACGCTGCACTGTTAAGGGGTCACCCTTCAGATAAGACTTTAAATTGAGGTCCCTTCTGCTCATCTCAGGTCACCGTCCGCGTGGAAGTTAAGGATCCCATGACACTTATCAAAGAAGAGTACTAGAGTTGCCCCAGTATCCCAGCCAACATCCCCAGACCTGGAAACAAGCTATCGCAGCTTAATGTGCCTTTTGCAGTCAAAGGAAACCATATATAAATAAAATAAATAAAATCATCAGATGGCAAGGCAAATGTGTTGTTAGGTGCCCATCTAGATCTCTGAACACTGTACAAGTAATGATTTAAAATCTAAACACATAACATAAAATCCGATCAGGAAAATCATGTGATATCATAAAGAAAACAAAATAACGCCCCCCTCCCCCAAAAAAAAATTAAGCAGTCCCAAAAGCCAATTTAAATAACTGGGTTTTAACAAAACCTGAAAAAGTTCAGATGAAGCAGTAAGCATGTTCCACAAAATGGCGCAGCAATACAAGAACCCCATCTCCTTGTGATTTAAAACAGAAATTGAAACTATGAAGACCTTAGCTTCAAGGAACAAAGGGTGAACAACAAAACAGATGTAACAAAACACTAGCATGGAACCCTAAGTACCTCTTCAGAAGGAAGTACCAGGGAAGAACCCAATAACAGGGATGGTAAACCTTTTCAGTTATAAAGAAAACTTTAAAGATTCTAATGCTCAAATCACACCACAGTCGCGAACTCACCCTGTGGCCTTGAGCATGTCACTAAATCTCTCAGTGCTTTAGTCCGCTGCACTGTAACAAGTGAGTAAAAGCAGAACTCCACTGAAAATTTGTTAGTGCATCTAAACTGGGTTATTCCATAAGTTTATTAACAATTAGTCATTTGGATACATCCACACACTGTATGCTAATCAGTTGCCAATTACTAATTTAAATTTTGAACTAAACTGCTTTATTTATTTATTATTTTGGTTCTATCTTTTAGAACCACCCAGTTTCAAGGGTTTCTTTTTCCAGACCCACACCTTCTTTATAACTCCCTTATCGAGAAACTTCACTCCCTGTTATAACCTGTAAACCTCAGCTCCACTTTGAGGTCATGAAGGTAATTTGCCCAATAACTGTTGCTGTTACAAAGTATTTACACAGAATAGCCCAGCTAAGATGCAACATCTCATTTCAGTGAGGTCCTTCTTTTCCCAGTTCTGCAGCAGGGTGGACTGGAGCACTGGAAGGTTAAGAGACTTGCTCAAGGTCACACAGTGAGTATTTGGCCCCAATGGGGTTTGTGGTGATCTCCTGGCTCCCAAGCAGGTGCTCTAACTATTAAACTATGCTGCCTATAATCACAGGTTACGATCAGATGGTCACTGTGGCATGCTGGCCTGCAGTGTACTGTTGCATGGGAGACCAAGGTTTATATCGAGCCCCAGAATCCCACACTTTGGCTGGGGGTGGGGAATGCCAGGGGTGAGGAAACTCAGCAGTAGAATGGGGGTCATGATCAGCCCAGCACGCACGCACACTACTGCTGGCTAACCGGGGCAGCACTGGACCTAGGGTGAAATGTAATTGCTTGCTCACTCTCCCAGCTGGAAGAAGGGCATCACCATGGCGGCCCCAATCACTCGGGTTAAAAAGTGGGCTAAAAGTAGACAGAAATTTTTTTTTTTTAAATCACTGATTTGATTGCTACAATATTTAACAGTGCCACAATGATTAGCCTGATCCAAAGTAAACCACATGAACTATATAAAAAATAAATTAAAAACAGAACCCACCTACATAAATATACAGAATACAGTTTATTTTGGAGTTGGAGGGTAGAGAATAATACCATGATGGTTTCACAACCTTCAGAAACTAGGGCTGACATTACAAGTTTGTTTTAACTCCCCACCCCCAATGAATTATAACAATGATGTCTTTTGAAATTTTTATCACACACACACACACACACACACACACACACACACACACACACACACAATATCTATTTATTGAGTTTATTTAATCCAGGCAGGCAGTAGGGATGGGGTGTTAGGTTTGGCAACCCTAACACCACATTTCCCTACTTTATCAGTTTAACCTAACTAGTGCATTAGCAAGGCTTTTTGCAATAAATGTCCTTACTTTTGAGATAGTATAATCATATTCTCATTTGCCTGTGGGAGCACAGGGCCCAGAGGGCCCTGCACTTCCATCCTCCACTGATGCATACATCTATGTTGCTGTGGAAGTACAGAGGCCTCTGGGCCCTTGCTTCCACTTCTGCCAAAACAGCAATTTGTTTGGTAGCCTGTGACATGGGCATTGGCAATTAAGCACCTGCAATAATGGTGACTCAATCCCTGGTGCATGTCATTGGGGCTACCGACGGGCAGGGCAACCGGATGGGGGATGGGTGAATATAGCGGCAGGATGTTGCTATACATACGCTGCAGGGGGGAGTGAGCATGCACAGTGAGGGGCAGGAGGGATTGTGAGGGGTGGTGCTGTGGTGGATTGCCAAGCTGGCCCCTGGCATGGTGGTGTGTTGGTGGCTTTGATGGGCAGGGTGCTGGGTCTGGGCGCTGGTGCATTTTGTTGTGCCCAGCTCAACTTATTTTTTTCAATGTTTTGCACCCCCCGACATGCACCCCACTGGAGTTGAGAATCTTGCTAGGGGGTAAACAGCCCCTCACATAAACATTTGAAAACAAATCTCTGCCACTGTTTTGTTGTATGGCTAGAGTCAGAGTGCCAAAACAGATTTTTTAGCACTCTGGCTTCATGATAATGGCAATTGCCTTTAGGCTTTCGCTGTCATTACATAAATTGATTTCTTCCTTCGTAGTATGGCTTGTTAAACTTCCAGTGTTATCCTATAGGAATTTGGATTTTCTATTCTTTATGATTTTTATATTACCCCTAAATGTTTAGGGGTATGTATTATTCATGTAGTACTCATTAGGACCTTTGTTTTGAGATACAGATTGTCTCTTAAGTCCAAATACTGAGGGAGTTATGGCTTGTTGAAGTTCCAAAGTTATCCTATGTGAATTTTCATTTTTTATTGCTTTTTTTTTAATATTTCCCACAAATGTTTTTGGGGAATATGTTTTATTCTTGTAGTATTCATTAAGATCTTTGTCTCGATATACAGAATGTCCCTTATGTCCAAATATTAAGGGAGTTATGTCTTGTTGAATTTCCAATATTATCCTATGGGGATTTAAATTTTTTATTGTTTTTATTAAAGGAATAATGCATGACATGGTGTGTGTCGTGCTGGGATAACGCCATGCCTGGGGTTGGGCACGAGGCCGCAGGGCCAAATGCATCTAATGCCGCAGGCGTGGTGTTATCCCAGCACGACACACACCCTGGAGTGCATTATTCCTATTATACAATGGCTTGTTGTTATATATAAAATACAAAAATAATTTAAAGAATGTTTTTATTAGTGTGGAAAATATTTTTGTTTCTTAAGAGAAGATGCAAAAACAGAATATATCTAATGGTCCAAATGGTAATCCAAATGGGTTCCACAGTGCTGAGACTAGACCTTGTGGTGTTATGGGGATAACGCCATGGGTCCAGCCCCAAACTGACCAATCACAGTCCAAGATTCTTTCTTGCCATTGTATAATTTTGATATTGTAATGCCCCTATTTTTTTGGGAGGGGCATGTTTTACTTTGTAATACTCATTAAGACCTTTGTTTTGATATATGGGTTGGTCCCATAAGTCCAAGTATTGAGGGAGCTATGATTACTGAAGTTCCAATGTTATCCTCACGGGAATTCTCATTTGTTAATTTTTATGTTGCCCCTAAATGTTGGGGTATGTGTATTCTTGTAGCACTCATTAAGATATTTGTTTTGCTATATATAGAGTGTCCCTCAAGTCTACACACTGAGGGAGTTATGGCTTGTTTAAGTTCCAATGTTATCCTAATGGAATTTTGTTTTCATATTGCCCCTAAATGTTTGAGGAAGAGGAATATGTACAATTCTTGTAGTACTCATTTAGACTTTTGTTTTGATATTTAGATTGTCCCTTAAGTCCATATTGAGGGAGTTATAGTATGTTGAAGATCCAGTGTTATCCTTTGAGAATTTAAATGTTTTTATTTGTTTTATATTTGCCCCAATACATTTTGTTTTGGGGGTATATGTGTCATTCTAGTAGTACTCATTAAGACCTTTGTTTTGATATATAGATTGTCCCTGAAGTCTAAATACTGAGGGAGTTATGGCTTGTTACAGTTCCAATGTTACCTCACGGAAATTTGATTTTTTTTTTAAACTTAGATTTTTATTAAGGTTTTTTTGTATATAGATTTTTACCTCTCCAGAGCCCTGGTAGATGGTGATGGCTCTCCTGATGGAAGGACTCTCTCTCCAGTCCTGCCGCTCCCGGTAATTTCCCGTGGCTTGCCCCCATGGTGGGGCCAGAAAGGAGGTTGCGGCTTCTCCCCGGAGACCCATCCAGATGCTGGGGATGGTCCTCAGGAACAGCGGACTGTCATGGAGCCTACCAGGCTCTTTTTCCACCATTTTTTTCTCCTGTGCCTCTCTCCTACCGACATAAGGATGTTGGACCGTGCCTCCCGACCCGTGCTGCCCTCCTGCCACAGCCAGAGGGCAGTCAACTAACAGGACAACAAGTCTCCTCCCTGAGAGAGGAAAGTAGTCCTCCAGATGCTCAATCCTCTCTCCTCCCTGCTGACCCCTGGCGGCCGGGTTGATTCCTGAACCCAGGTCACCAGCGTGGCGTGAGGTGTAGCAACCAGGGCCTCAACCTCCAGTGCCTCTGGGGCTTTTATTAAGGTTTTACAGTGGTAGGCAAGCAATGTGAGAAGGCAGTAAGGAGGGCTGGAAGGATACTGGGATGTATAGGAGAGGCATCACCAGAAGAAAACAGGAAGTTGTTATCCTCTGTACAGACAGCTGGTGAGACCTCATCTGGAACACGGCATGCAGTTCTGGGGACCCCATCTCCACAAGGACATGGACAGGATGGAGGCAGTCCAGAGAGAGCAACTAAAATGGTGCAGGGTCTGCACCAGAAGCCATATGAAGAAAGACTAAAGGAGCTTAATATGTATACTGTCAAGGAAAGGAGGGACGGGGATATGACAGTAACTTTTAAGTACCTCAAGGCAATCAATAAAGTCCAAGAGGGTAGCATCTTTCAGAAAAAGAGATGTGCAAGAACAAGGGGCTCAATCTGAAGATGGGGATGGCTCAGGGCAATGTAAGGAAGTATTTTCTCACAGAGAGTAGTGGATGCATGGAATGGCCTTCAAGGAGGAGGTTGTGGGTCAAAACGGTGGGTGAATTCAAGAATGCATGATGTAGACGTAAGGCAATTCTTGTGGGGGGTTGGAGGAAGTAGGCTGTTGGTTAACTAGGATCTGCAGCATATCCAATAGGTAGAGAAATGGGCAGACTGGGAGTCCATAGTACAAAAAGCCAAAGGATATTCCTTTTCAAAATCCTGAGGGGAGGGTACAATGGGGCTTATTAAAATGTAAGGTGAGAGGAGTAGCTGCTGGGGATTCCAAACAATATGCAAATCTTAATTATATATCAAAAAGAATGGCTTAATCAGATACAAGCCCCGCCTCCCTTCCCAGGAGCCCCAGACTCAAGGTACCATCTCAAGGCCTGAGGGCAGATATGTATAGGAACTAGATAGTCCATCTGTTCATGCATGTTTTTATCTTCTCCTGTAACTTAGCCATCGTGTTTCCATAAGATAAATGTCATATGTAGTATCTTACCATTGTTTAATTGTTGGAGGAGTAGGTTGTAGCCAGTCTAGTGATTACTTTTTAGCGGCTATTAATAATATATTAACCAGACAGATTTGGTGTTTTTGTTTGAACTGGTGGAAATGTAAGAGAATGGTGAGCTCAGGAGTCAAAGGCCTAGTGTGGGAACAGCTCTCCCAAAGTTTCACCAACCTCTTGCCAGAATTGAGTGATAACAGGGCAAGACCAGAGAACATGTGTGTGCATTGAGAGGTCACAGCCACAGTTCCTCAAGCACGAAAAGTCATGGGAAGATATATATTTAGCTGTGATTTGCGGGTGTGAAAATATAGGGCTGTTATTTTCCAGTCATTTTCCCTCCATGTCTATGACAAAAAAACAGAAAAAAAATGATTTCTTGAACATTTTTGCTATATGCAGCTTGGTATTCACACATCCGACTGAAACGAAACTTGGAACGCCAAGAAATCTACCCGAGACCACACACGCAAACTTTTGTGCAAATCCAATGAATGGTTGTGAAGATATTAAAGTGAAAAGTTTGAGGTTTGACATAGAAACCCCTGCTCAACCCTAACTATAGTGGTGCTACTACACCAGTATAATACGTATGCAATGCAAACCTGTTATAACGGATGTATTTGTGCACAACATTTTTTCCATTGTATCCAGTGTCCATTATATCCAGAGGAGGTGGAGCCTATGTGTTAGGTGTGCCTTTGTGACCACCTCACACACGTTCTCCTTCAGGCAGTGACCACCCTTTTCCAACACCACTCATCTCAACCATGTCATCTTCCACAGTCTTCCCCTTGTTGGGGCCTTTGAGGCAGAGCATCCCCAAAACTCCAGACAGTCCATATCTGGTTCTGGTTGGTGCTGCGTGACCATTATGCCTGCTGGCACACTGATGGTATTTTCAGGGTATTCTCCCCGTATGGTTCTCACCTCCATGCTCTTTCTGGCAATGGCATGCCTGACTCCTACTTATCGTCCACCTCCCAATGTCCTGCAATGCCTCTGTCAGCCTCATGCACTATGGCATCTTAGCATCAGACACCCCCTCACGAGGGAGCTGTCTTCCCAGTCCACAGTGATGGATCTCTATGGGGAGGATGATGGCATCTCTCCACTGGGCTGGGATGCACTGTGCTGGGCAGTACTTCACATAACCTGTCCATCTTACTTCACTGACCCGGTCCACTCCCAAGCCCAGTTTATTTATTTATTTGTTTTTGTTTACCAGGTAAGCACACTAGACAAACCAAGTGCCTATTTTCAGGTGCGACCAGGAGATTACAGAGATACATCCATGAATTACAAGGATACAATCAGGTACAACAGGCAAACAATAAGAGCAGGTACAAGTAAGGGCATCAGTCATAAACATGGTAAATGCAGCAACACCAGAGGACATTACCTACACAGTGGCAGGAAGATAAAAACCTAGTACATAGGAGGCAGCCCATTGACTGAGTATAGTAGACAACACGGCATTTGTAGATTAGGGGTAGTAGAGAACATCAAGGAGATTACAAAAGGGGATAGGAGAGGCCAATAAGTCACTCAGAGAAATAAAGCAGATGGCCTAGCACAAATTGATCCAGTAGACCAAGGAAGGATCCATCCCAAACTGATTCATTGATCTCCGTATGTTTCACCAGAAGGAGGGTCAGGATATCCTACACCATAGAGCAGTAAGAAACAGTGGGACATGCGGCAGGAGTACCTTAAGTGCAGGGGCAGGGAAAGGCAGACTTGAGGAAGCCCCAGAGGGAAGCTTTAAAACAGGAATGGGAAGGGAGAGTGCTCGCTGGAAGGAGTTCCATAGTCTGGGGCAAGAGTAGTGAAGGCTGGTCCCCCATTTGGGCAGCGCTGCTTAGGAACCAGAAGGACATGGGAGTCGCTGGACCTTAGGGTGGTAGGAGGAGAAAGGGGAATGAGGGTAGTGGCAAGGGCAGGAGGGGTGGCAGTTCTGATAACATTGTCAATGAAGTTGCCTTAGTTTGTTAGGACAGAAGCACAAAGTGTTTCTTCTAGGCCATTGAGTGACCTCAGTATACAGGTTTATAAATTCTTCTAGAATCTCAGACCTATTTTTGGAAAATGGCACAGATCACTTGGAATTTGCTGTTGTGACATAAGAATTGTAAGCTGCTATGTTTGATGTCAGAACTGCATCCTTCTACAGCAGAAGACTCAAAATGGGAAATATGTATATCTTACAAGACAGGAGGAAAAGGGCAATCTAAACTAGAATACAAATGTATAGATAAAAATTACCACTATAGTTTGTAGAGAATAAGACATGAGGAGCTGTGGTTTATGGGCTGATAGAGCACTCCCCCAGGTGTTTAATGAGTCATGAGGCGCTTGTGCGAGTGCCTTAGCACCTGAAGTGCTCTTATCAGCCCATAAACCACACCTTGGAGTATCTTTATTCCGCTTTTATAAATGGGTAAACAATTTTCATTCTGAACAGCAATGTGTAGTTTGAACTGTCAACTTTTATTTATCTTTTATTTCAATTTCTTTAGGTTACAAGAAAATAGTTCCTTCCATTTTCCTCTTTTTCTTAAAAGTATTTTAACATTTTAAGGGAGGTCATGTCTGTTGTTCTGTCTCTCCCATACTTACATACACATAGTTTTAAATTTTAATGTACTTTTATTATTTTTGTATTTTTTAAACGTCTCTGGCAAGATGTAACAGAGTGACTGGTTTCAGAGAGAGTGTGCTTGCTGTCATACCTCCTTCCCATCACCCACAGAAGACACACATACATGAATAGTTTCTTGTCTTTTACTGCATTTTTGCTCTGAATAAATTTTTTCATTGTGTTTATACATGTTGTTGTGCTACACACTGTGGTTTTTCTTGTGAGTGTGTGGCTGGCCAGTTTCATTGGGAGTGAGTGTGTCCCCAGTAGCCACCGTGATATAGCGTTTTCATCCTTTGCAACGTTGACATAGTATAGCTAATGCACTTTTAGTGTGAAATGACAATTTATCATTTGTGATTTCATTGTAAAGGAGGAGGTCAGGAGATCAGATATTCAGGGAAAGTAACTGATGCAGGAAGGCGGCTGTTCCTTCATACTGGGCATAGTGGTAGTTTTAACAGCAGGAGCAAGAACTGTGGATTTTAGGTAGAGAAACAGGCAGCTTAAAGAAAAATGAAAGGTACAAAACAGTGCTGCACTGTAATGACTTTTCTTAATCTTCTTTAATAACTGCCTGCTGAACATGAAATGGGGAACTGTGGACACAGTAAATTGTGTCATGGTGGTAGTGCTCTCCTGGTGCAGCTGTTGCAGTTCCCTCGATGCTAGTTGTGGAGCTGCAGTAGGAGTGCTCTGGCAGGCATCAATTTTAGAGCATGCTGCACTTTGTTAACATAAGAAGTACCAATTGCCAGTATATGTCCTAAGGACACAGCAAATGGTACCTCTTAGCCAATCAAAATACAGGAAATATTCAACCCATTTTATAAGCACTAGTATTTGTTTCATAGAAACACAGAAATTGTTGGCAGAAAAGGACAGCTTGGTCCACCCTGTCAGCCCAGATTTTCCTGACTATTCTGTTCTCGAGAACCTACTTGGTCTCCATCAACCCCCCACTATTTACTAATATTCTCTTATTCCTATTCCATGCATGTTTAAAGCCTCTCACTGTTTTGCTCCCACCACCTCTGCTGGCAGACTATTCCAGATGTCCACCACTCTTTCAGTGAAGTAGTACTTCCTCACATCCCTCTTAAACTCCCCTCTTCCAGTATCATTGCATGCTCTCTTGTTCTGGTGCACTTCCTCATTTGAAATAGACTTCCCTCCTGTACTCTGTTTACACCCATGAGGTAACTGCAGGTCTCTATCATGTCCCCCCATCTCTTCTCTTCCATGGTGTATGTGTTGAGATCCGTCAGTCTCTCCTCGTGAGGACGCTTGATGTAATCCCAGCATCATTTTAGTTACCTTCCTCTGACTACCGCCACCCTGTCTATGTCCTTTCTGAGATGCAGCCTCCAGAAATAGACACAGTACTCCAGGAGAGGTCTCACCAGTGACTGATGCAGTTGTAATACTGCCTCCCTCCTCCTGCCTTGTCAATCAGCAAATATTTTCATCATACTTTTTAGTGAAAATGTATTCCTGACATCTTTAGATTCATAATCAGTATCTTTTGTCATTTCCTCAGATATTTTAAAAAAAGCTTTTATAAATATTTTTATAATTAATGACTCATGTCATTAAAGATTGCTGCCATTCACAATATTTAAAAATCTCTTCCGCTGAGGGTATCTTTTGTCTCTACATACTGAATTTACACTGCAGATATGAGTGCCAGAATATGTTTCTAATAGCAAATAGCATCACATTGCAACAAGATGTTTAAAGGGACACTGTCAACCCCTTTAGGTCTCAAAGTGTCCCTAGTTTAAAAACACATTTTATGATTGCCAGGATTATGTAAAGATTGTTGATGTAGCTGGTAGTTTGATTCAGACTCTTTTTTTCTTAGAAAAGTGAAAACAGACTGCCCATCAAACTGGTGTTACCACACAAACACAGGTTTGTTTACATTCCTTGATCAGCTCCAACTGCATCCTTCCAGGACTTGGGAACACCCAGAACACAGTCTATCCACTTGTGATGCAGTGGAATTTAGGAGGCTACTGCCTCATGAGTTACTGCGCTGTTTAGTAGCGGTCCTAATGCTCAGGAAGTATGCAATAATAACAGATCCAGAATTGTAAACAAAAACGAAGTTGTTTATAAGTATACATTACCATGCATTTCAGTTCTACTAAACAAGGAGACAGACAAAACAAACAGCAACATCAATGAATTTTAGAGAAGATAAGCAATCATAAAATGTGATTTTTAACTAGAAATGATGTGATGAAAACAGGGTGACAATGTTCCTTTAAGTTTTCATGGTGGACATTGTAAGGGAGCAAGAACTTTTAAAAACTTCAAAATCATGTATGTAGTAGTAGTAAAAATTTATTCATTCCAAACAATGGATTGGCTACTCAACTGAATCGGACTCATTTCCAGTGAGAATATCTCAGTCAGGAAGGAAAGAAATGAAAAGAAAACAATGTTACAGTGATATTTTTACTAGAAATACGCTATTGTTAAAACAATGACTAACAAATACTGCTGATTAAAGGTTATGTGTTCTAGAAAAGATCAATGAGATTTTGAAGCATTTTTAAGTAAGTAACAAGCCACAATAGAGTGTGCATTATTGGATTTTATAAAATGCAAGAAAAATCTGAAATGTCATTGGCTGAGAGACGTCACCTGACTGTGCATTAACTCTCCATAAACACTCAGTCAGATGCCAAATCCATTTTTTCCCCTAAAACCTAACTTATAGACATTTTATAAGTGTAATAAGCCCCTCCAGGATGTGTATCTTAGGATTTTGATACAGTTCCTGGGCATAAGGACACTCAGCCTTTGGCCTCATACCTTATTACACCTTGGGGTGTGCATTAAAATCCCATATTGCACACTCTGTCATGGCTTACTGCTTACTTAATGCATGCCCCAGGGGTGCTGTAAGGCATGAGACTGAGGGCCGTGTGTCCTCACACACCTGGGAAGTGCATTAGAATCCTAAGATACATACCCGAGGGCTTTTACACTCATAAAATGGCTCTAACTAGTTTTTGGGAGAAAATGAGATTCAGCACCTGACTGTGCGGGTTAAAGAGACCCTGACACGTAGTGACAACTGAGAAAATGTAATGTTTAGCACAAGTGAGCTTATAGTTTAATATTGTTTCTGTATTTCTCATTCTTCTTTATTACTAAGGACATTTGCATGTAAACAGGATCACTGCCCTATCTGTTCTGGCTGCTTGTCTACATATATGACATTAGAGTTCTGTTTATGACATCACTGTCTGTTGCTGGGGATAATTATGATGCCATAAGCAGGGACTATTTATTTTATTTATTTCTTTATTTAAAAGTTGGTAACTGGAAAATGCGCCATGACCAGAAGCTTGTTTCCAGGTGCAACCTGGATTATGATGTCATATGCAGGATAGCAGAAAGAGCAGATAAGGTCTAAGGGCCAGTAAACCTCTTTCATACAGCTGTCCTCAGTAATAAAGAAAAAGGTAAATAATTATAGAAAATACATGAAATATAAACTGAACTATCTAAATCTTACATTTCTTCCACATTTTCTAACAGTGTCAGGAGCTCTTTAAAGAGATTGAATTCATGGTCAGGAGATGTCTCGGCCAGTGAAATTTCTAGATTTTTTCTTCCCATTTTATAATGCAAAATACGAAACACTGAACTACAGTATGCTTTTGAACAATTCCCAACAAGGAACCGATTTAAAGCAGAGCAGCACTGCAAACTGTTATATGGTGGTGTAGTACAATTTATACACAGAGCAACAGAAACTCACGCCTGTATAGCAGGCCTCATGGTTGCAAGGACCTATGAGGCAAGTCTCAACAGGATGTACACCTTGGCTAGGTGGGCAAAAGACAAAAGGAATAGCAGGGAGGCCAGCAACTAAAGACAGAGACTAGTCTGGGCATGGACATTATGAATCGATTATAAAGTACCAATACCATAGCCATCAGAGTATACACTGCATAAGAAGAAGTGTAAATAAATGTTGTGGTTCTTGATTTGACATTAATAAAAAAATATTACAAAAGGATAGGTGCTTGTGTTCATTAGAATGAGTACCCACTTATGAAAAGGCTGCATGCTCTGACATGAATTGACTCATTGGGTATTTGTTTATTTCCCAGTGCCTTTCTCAGTTTGGATAAAGATCATGTTTTACCATCTGGTGTTCCATTCCTTTAGCAATTTCACAAGTAATCTTGCGGGTAGGGACTAATTCAGGCAGTTTTCCTTGTCTCTAAAATGGTCTCCTCCTTCAACAAACCCAGCCATAGTGAATTTCCCTGCACGCTACAAACTTTTGCCAAGTCCTTAATTTCTTTCAGAGATTCAAATGAATAGAGATTCCATGGGAGAGGTCTCCTTTATAGTAAATTATTCCCTGCTTATAACAATCGGAAAGTTGAGTGGGGAGGAGGTGTAAATGAAACATATTATAACAATCAGAAAGTGGTGGGGGGAGATGTAAATGAAACATGCAACTTCCTACACTACAGTATTGTTCCTGAGCGAATTCAAGTGTATTTTAGATTATGAAAAATGACCTCAACTTCTTTTACAAAATAATAGCTTAAAGCTTTAGAGAATGGTAAATGATACTGTAATAGTTAGATATTAATTCTGGAACAGGCACGTCTGAAACGGATTACATTACAGCATCACCTGCCACCTCATGACCAGTTGGAAAATGATTTTAACCTCAGTCGGATATCTAGGTAAAATAACTAACTAAATAAAATGTTACACTTTTTGTTGAGAGCTTCCAAGGGATCTGAGCTGCAAAACGGGACAGGGACACTTTTTAAAACATTGTGGTAATATTTAAGAATGACTGCTGCCTATGCCTAGTTAAAGCTTACTGATAGATGTATTTATTAGCTGTGGGGTCAGCATTATGATTTCAGTAGTAATAAATCAGCCAGAAAATATCCTTAGATACTGTGGGAATCCCATGCTTAAGAGGAGGTACGGTATTCACGTCAGTAGGTAACGTCTATAAATGTCATACTTCAGCTATTTACAATTTACTAGACATTAAGAATCACATGATTTCAGCCAATCAGCATACAGAGCCACTGTACCACTTCTGTGTACAGTGTTCTCTCATGCAGGAATGTTAAGAGGGCCATTCCACTTCAGAGTTGGGGAGGACATACTTTATTTAAAGCAGCAGTGCAGCAAAAATGGTTTTCCAAAAAATCTAGTTTTAGCTATGATTAAGAAAAATATTAGTACACCTGTCAAATGTACTTGCCTCGGTGCCTTCTATGCAGCACAGCACAAGTTTTTTTATTTTTTTGAAACTTAACCCTTTCCAGGTTTACATGCCATTTATATGGAAACTGTGCGCCATCTTTTTCTTGAGAAAAAATAATTAAAACATTTATAAAATACTCAGATTTCAGCTGAATTAGAAAGCTGTACCACTAAATAAAACTGGAAGATGCCTGGAATCTTTTATAGTGAAAAAAGGTAGGGTCAAATTTCTTGCCAATTTAGTTTGCCTGCTGCTTTAAAGGGACACTGTCAGCTTTGCCCTGGTTTGCCTCAGTTTGCAACAATAATTCCACAGGCACATACCTGTACCAATATTAGAGTAGAATCCACCTTTATAAGCAAAAACTGAACTGGTTACCTGTTTTTGTAAAAAGCATTACTTCAGTTCACTTTCGGACCATAAGGTAACAGTTCAGCTTTTTGCTTATGAAGTGCATTCTACTCTAAATTTGGTACAGGTATGTGCCTGTGGAATCACTGCTGCAAACTGAGGCAAACCAAGGGCAAAGCTGACAGTGAGTTTAGTTTATAAAGGTTCTGGCAGTATAGCCAAGAGGTTAGAGTAATGAGCTGTGAATGAGCTTGGTACATCCAACAGACCTGAGTTTGATTCCCACAACCTCCACTTGCATACTGTGTGACTCTGAGCAAGTCACATAACCACCCCAGTGCTCTCAGGTCACCCCTGAAAACAGGCAGTTGTGCCTACTGGACCTTATCCGTTACCAAAGACTTGAAAAAAAGTTTTGAAATAAAAAATAGACTTGGAACTTATAAATTACTCAAGCTAACAGGTGATTTATAATAAAATAACAGTGCCTCCCAGGGTGTCTCATATGGTATAAGAGACTCCTCTCTATGGGCAGTCAGAACCCTCAAGCTTCACCTCGGTCCTCTCGCCAAAACCTCATGCTCAGAGCTTCTTAATCTGATGACCTCAAGGGAGTTGGTCAGTGTGACAAGGCAACTGGAAAATCTAGTGGAATGTTGGTGTGCACAGGAAGTGGAATGCCTAGCAGGAGAAGAGAGGTGGTGTTGCCACTGTATTGCTCGCTGGTGAGACCTCACCTGGAGTACTGTGTACAGTTCTTGAGGCCACATCTCCTAATGTACATAGACCAGGCAGAAGTGGTACAATGGAGGGCCACCAAAATGGTAGGGGACTGCATGAGAAGCCATATGAGGGACAGGCTGTGGGATCTCAACATGTACTTCCTGGAAGAGAGGAGATGAGAGGGACATGATTGAGACCTATAAGTACCTCACAGGTGTGAACAAGGTGCAGATGGGCTGTCCCTTTCAGAATGAGGAAGGTAGCAGGACACTGGGGCATACAATGAGGGGGAGCTTAACAGGGATGTAAGGAAATACTTCACACAGAGAGAGTCATGGATGGCTGGAGCAGCCTACCCGCAGATGCTGTGGGGCTAAGACTGCAGGAGGCTTCAAGCATGCATGAGACAGGAACAGGGAAAACTAGTTAGTGGAAAGGGAGGAGAGGGACATCACTGAAAAAGGGTCAGTGGTATCAGAATAGGCAGGGAACATTGGGTTAGACTAGATGGGTCACTGGTCCTTTTCTGCCGGCAGAATCAATGTTTCTAGGTTTCTGTTTCTTCTACCCTGAGAGACACACCCTGTGGAAGCACTATTAAACTGTAGTACAGGTTCTGATCTTTCAGTTATCCTTTCCAAAGTTTAGATTACATCTTGGTTGACTGTCTCAGACATCAGTGTAAAAAGACATGACTGAGCACCAGTTGACATCATGGTGCTCTTGTCTGTGATTTCATAGTACTTCCCATAATACTGGCAGTACAGCCAACAGGTTAGAGTCATGAGCTGTGAATCGGGACCTCCAGCAGACCTTGATTTGATTCCCACAACCTTATCTTGCATACTGTGTGTCCCTGAGCAAGTCATTGAACCTCCTTGTGCTCCTGGATGCACCTGGAAGTGAGCTTTGGTCACAGTGCATTTCCCATCCAAAAATTGCAAAATAAATAAAGAATCAAATGTCCAAAAGAGGAGAAAGCTTAACCACTCTTGTTTTGTTTCAAAATCTAAATTTATGTTTTTCTTCCACCAACACAAATAATGAGCTAACGCTTTGTGGTAAATGCCTTTCGTCTGGGCTGCACCGGCATCTCACTAATTGAGATAACTTATCCAGCTTCAACCTTGGCCGAGGCTAATCTGTCATTCCTTGTTGTATGTTGCAGTGCACATGACCTTCCCTAAATCCAAAGTCAAGTTCTCCATGCAGAGTTGTAGATAAATAAAGAGGGAAGGAAGCCATGGGCTCCTGCACTGGAATAGGAGTTTCAGATACCACCGTAGCCTGGACAAGCGGTGTTTGCCACAGAACGCCGCTCAGTATGTGTGTTAGTGGAAGACAATACTAAATTCATGATTTGAAACAAAGCAAGAGATTAATTTTCTATTCTTTGGACATGTTGATGTTTTCCACTTCACCGACGCTGCCCCCCAACTATATATAACTCTGCTCAGGAGGGACTTTCACAGTGCTCCCCATAGCAACAGATTGTGATGTCAGAAAACAGCAACAGTGAGGTCAGTTAGGAACAGTCAGATTTTGCTTGAAAGTCACAGTGAAAGACATATTGTGTGATTTAAAATATATATATATTTTAATCATTTTACTAGATTTATACAAATGAGATACACATCACTTACTATCTATGCTAAGTGCATAGGCATCATAATAACAGAGTTATAGTCACAAGACAAATACATCATGATCACGCCCATTCTCTAGTTTCTCAATATTAATTTCTTTTAGACATCTTCACTGATCAACCTACAGTATGATATTAGTACAGAGTAAAGTTGCACACATTGTGCCCACTAAGATCCCCCTTTCCCAGTGAGAGCAGCGTACCTTACCACCCCATTAGCCAGAATCTTAGGGTACAAAATACGTATCAAGCTGCATCATGTACACTGCCCACAGTTGCTATTTATCTTGAAATTTAGTAAGTTTGTCATTAAAGCTCGCTGTAAGTTTTTTCGTTGATATATGGCTAACACTAAAATATTTTGTTTAGATGGCCAATAACGAGAGGCATTTAAAAACAAGTAGAGACCACGGTTAGACAATAGTTTCATGCTTTTAATTTTAGCAGATACCTGCTCTTTGAAGGTGCTTTCCATCATTTTAAGAGGGTAGCACTATATTTTGAATGGACGTAAACTGACTTCATTAATAAAAATGAAAAATACATGATTTTTCCAGGCCCTGGAAGAGATTAAAACACTGAAGTGACTTTCTTAGCAACATAGAGAACAGGTTTCTAGCAACTGGTTTATATGAGAACTTTTGAAAATATAAGAAACAAAGAATTTAATGGTAGAGAAGACTGACGTTCCAGCGAGTTTGCCCTTAATATACTACCTCACCCCACCAAACTACTGTCCTATTTTCTGCTTCCCAGCTACCCCACCCCTCAGACCTTTACTGCCCCCTTGGGGAACTAGGAGTCCTCTTGCCCTGTCTCAACCATGCTTAAATCCACTAACGGTTATGGGAGATGAACATCCAGAATCTAATGCCATAAGGTCCCAATGGGAGAAGGAATCAGGCTCCACTAATTCAGAGGAAGACTGGAAATGGGTATGGGAGAAAGGGTGGCATGTTGCAGCCTTACCAGACTGATGTGAAGTTAGGGTGGAAATGCACCTCAAGATTGTTCCACCCCCATCATGCAACATTTTGGAACAGGAGCCTCAAACCTGTGCTGATGGGGATGTGGAGTGGCAGGAAACTATTTCCCAGGCCACTGATTTACGGTGATTAAAACAATGAAATTCCATTTTCAAGACTTGAGATTCTGGAATTGCACCAGTGATTGTTACTCTAATTTCTGGATTTTACGGGATTCTGCTGTCATACTTTTAGTATGTGTATAAATAATCAGAATAAAAGAAGGCTTAATATATAGAGCATTAAATAAAGCAAATTGAAAATAGTACAGGAAGCAATTATAAGAAAAATACAAGTTTTGTAGAATTACTGATCTAGTATAAAATGGCAGATTCCATGAAATCTTTGTTTTTACCGTGTTCAGGCAGCCCTAATTCCAGAATTTTACTGGGTTTCTGGTAAAACCAAAACCAGTGCCCTTGCCTATTTCCACATCTTCTGGGCATGCCCGGTACACAACAGTACTGCAGACAGATCCAAAGGGTTCTGACAAGGCTCTGGGATGATTCTGTCCCCTTTGAGTTTAAAAATTTGGTCTTGGGAACCAAAGCCAGGGAAGTAGGAAACCTAAAGCAGCAAAACCTCTTAAGGATATTATGCACTGCAGCTCTGAAAGGAATCACACGTAACCGGCTGCAGAGGATGCTTCCCAGATTAGGTTCCTGGAGAGACGTGGTGAATGGGATGAGCAGGATGGGAGGGATAATTGACTCAGTAGGATTAACCTTGGAGAAAACACAATGAGTTGTGGTCAAGGTGGGGAAATTATAGTGCTGATGCAGAAGCTAATACTACATGTGAGGGCAGGTGAACAACATAGAGAGGAGTGCCTCACTATAAATACAGCTCTTCATAACAGTGACATGTAAGCAATATGGAATGCATTAATACCCAGATTAAGCAGACTTTGAAAAACTGACATGACTTGTTAGAATAACTGTGCTCTGTTAGACTAAGTTTATGAAGTTTGGTTATAGTTAAACTGTATTTTGACATACACCAGTATGTGCACTTTCTGCACACATTGAAGAAATGATAGGCTTGATTCAAGCTGTTAGCCAATCATAACATGAACTTGTACTGTAATTGTCACCAGGGTGGGTATTGTCTCCCCACACCAATGGTGTATTTGTGATTGTATTTGCTATGGTATATGCAATAAGGCTGTGTTAAAAAAACGAACCCACTAACAGTAGCTGCCCCAACACTTCCACTGGAATTCTGTTCCATGGTTCCACCATCCTCTCAGTGAAGCAGAACTTGATCAAGTTTCTCCTGAACTTGCCCTCCACCCAACAACCTGCAGTTGTTTACCCTAGTGACTGCATCCCTAATTCGTACCAATAGATCGTCACTGTTTACCTTGTTAATACCCCTAAGACACTTTGATGTTCCAGTCATGTCATCCTGCTTCTGCCTGGCCTTTAGCAAAGATGTTTAGGGCCTCCATTCCTCATAGGATCTGACCTGCTGGCCCCCAATCCTCCTGGTTACCCTTTCACTGCACCGACTCTAGTTTGTCGACTGCTGAATCATATATTATTTCAGGAATAACTTTCATATCTGTGTTTTCAAGCAGTCTTTCCTGAAGACATTTGTTGAATTACATGTGTTTTATGGCATTTTTGAATGTCCCATTCTGGGGACAATATAAGACTTATGACAATTATTAAAATAAAACACTACTCCTGTATGTATGGCTAATATCACACTGGTTAGATCTGAAATCAGCCTGAAACTAGTACTCTAAAATCCTATAATACATGGCTCTGATGTCACAACCGTGTATTAAGGGATTTTGACATTTTATTATCAAAGTGATGCTGCACTAAATTTTCAAAGAGGTGCAGTCAGCATCTGAAATCAGCAATCATAACGAAAAAAGGGCATTCGATTCTCATGTTTTTCACACCTCATGGTTTATGTAGTATCTCACAACTCAGGTGTATAAATCAGGTTTGTAGCGTGCGTGCTGCCCATTCATTATTCTATACTGTAGTATTTGTTGGTCAGCAAAAGCTTCCATCATATAGATTTGTGTGTGTGTGTGTGTTTTTTATTTGCCTTCTCTGGTAAACCCCAAGCACCTTCCTCCTTCAGGCTCATCCGCATGGCACCAACTGCTAACAAGAATCACCCCAGCCCAGCAAGCATTGCTCCTGCTCTCCAGGGTACCCGTTACCTCCCCGAGTACTTGGACTACCCCATCCCCTGGGGTCCCTCTCGGTTAACACAAGAGAGATAGGAAAGCAGCATCTTACTCAGACCTGCAGCTGAGGAAGCATGCTTTGTTCCACAGAGAGTCCTGTGGTGTGGAAGGACCATGCACAGAAGCTATCATCAGAGCATCCAAAGATGGGTTAGCATTTCTCCCCATCCCACATTGGCACATACGCATGTGACCGTTCAGCTGGGCGCCTAACTGCAAGAACTCATGTGCCCAGTGGCACGCTCCACCTCCATCATCAAGAGCTGCTATGAGAGTGATGCATCATCATCCTCCCATCCCAACCAGGAGGAAGTCAACCATGCGGACATTCTGAGCTCTTCCTGCCAGTCTTTCCTCTTGATGTTCAGGTCTGTTGTGCAAACCTGGGTATCACCTAGTTATTTCACAATAATTTATTTCTGATATTCTTAGATTCATAAGTAACATGGAAACTCACAGTCGGAAGGGATTCTAGACCTATCAGATCCACCCATCCCTCACTTCACAAGCAGGGACAAAAGTATGCATGCAAACATACAAATTTATAGACTCTCTACCTACCCAACTACCCAGGGGTATTCTGGGATTCCTTGATACATGATGGACTATACCTAATTTGGGTATAGACCAATATCGGGTTCATCAACCATAACGCTCCCAAACACATTCTTGTATAAACATCAACACAGTGTGCTACTCAGATCATTTAGTATAACCATCAACCACAGTGCTACCTCAACACATTCTGCATAAACATGAACCACAATGCTACTCCAACATTCTGTGTAAACATGAACCACAATGCTACCCCTACACATTCTGCATAAACATGAACCACAGTGCTACTCCTACACATTCTGCATAAACATGAACCACAATGCTACTCCAACATTCTGTAAACATGAACCGCAGTGCTACCCAGACACATTCTGTGTAAACATGAACCACAATGCTACCCCTACACATTCTGCATAAACATGAACCACAATGCTACACCTACACATTCTGCATAAACATGAACCACAACGCTACCCCTATACATTCTGTGTAAACATGAACCACAATGCTACCCGACACATTCAGTATAAACATGAGCCACAATGCTACCCATACACAATCTGTGTAAATATGAACCACAATGCTACCCCTACAAATTCTTTTGTAAACATGAACCACAATGCTACCACTACACATTCTGTGTAAGCATCACCACATGTTACCCTACACATTCTGTGTAAACATCCACCACAATGATACCCAACACATTCAGTATAAACATGAACTACAAGTTACCCCACATTCTGTGTAAACATAAACCACAGTGCTACCCTATAAAATTCTGTGTAAACATGAACCACAATGCTCCCAACACATTTAGTATAAACATGAATCATAATGCCGCTCACACATTCTGTAAACATGAACTACATTATTTCACTACACATTCCGTGTAAACATCAGCCACAATGCTACCCTTACACGTCTGTGTAAACATCAATAACAGTTCTACCCAACATATTCATTATAAACATCAACCACAATGCTACCCTATACATTCTGTGTAGGTATCAACCACAATGTTACCCCTACACATTCTGTGTAGGCATCAACACAGTGTTACCCCTACACATTCTTGTAAACATCAACAACAGTGCTACCCTTCACATTCTGTGTAAACATCAACCACAATGATACCTGACACATTCAGTATAAACATAAACCAAAAGTTACCTCTACACATCTATGAACTTGAACCACAATGCTACCCAACACATTTAGTATAAACATGAATCACAATGTTGCCCCTACACATTCTGTGTAAACATGAACCACAATGCTACCCAACACATTTAGTACAAACATGAATTACAATGCTGCCCCTACACATACTGTGTAAACATGAACCACAAAGTTACCACTACACATTCTGTGTAAACATCAGCCACAATGCTACCCCTACACATTCTGTGTAAACATCAATCGCAGTTCTACCCGACATATTCAGTGTAAACATCAACCACAATGCTACCCCTACACATTCTGTGTAGGCATCAACTAAGTGCTACCCCTACACATTCTGTGTAAACATCAACCACAATGATACCTGACATATTCAGTATAAACATCAATCACAGTGCTACCCGCACATTCAGTATAAACAGAAACCAAAATGCTACCCTACACATTCTGCGTAAACATGAACCACGGTGTTATCCCTACACATTCTGTGTAAACATGAACCACAGTGCTACTCCTTACACGCTCTGTAGCAACATGAGCCACAATGCTACCCGCACATTCAGTATAAAACATCAACCAAAGCTACCCCTACACATTCTGTGTAAACATGAACCACAATGCCACCCCTACACATTCTATGTAAACATGAACCACAATGCTACCTCTACTCATTCTGTGTAAACATGAACACAGTGTTACCCAGACACAGTCTGTATAAACATGAACCACAATACTACCCCTACACATTCTGTATAAACATCAACCACAAAGCTACCACTACACATTCTGTGTGAGCATCAACCACAATGCTACCCCTACACATTCTGCGCAAAATCAACCACAGTGCTGCCCTACACATTCTGCATAAACATGAATCACAGTGTTACTTGACACATTCTGTGTGTATACATGAACCACAGTGCTCCAGCGATATATTCTGTGTAAACATGAACGATAATGCTACCCCTACACATTCTTCGTAAACATCAACCACAGTGTTACCCTGACACATTCTGTGTGTATATGAACCACAGTGCTACCCTGACATATTCTGTGTAAACATGAACGACAATGTTACCCCTACACATTCTGTGTAAACATGAATAAACAATGCTACCCCTCTACACATTCTCGTAAACATCAACCACAGTGCTACCCGGACACATTCTGCATAAACATGAATCACAGTGCTACCCGACACATTCTGTGTAAACATAAATGACAATATTACCCTACACATTCTATGTAAACATCAACCATAATGTTACCCCTACACATTTCTGTAAACGTGAACCAGTGTTACCCCGACATTCTGTAAACATGAATGACAATGTTACCCCTACACATTCTGTGTAAACATCAACGAGCGCTCTACCTGGACATATTCAGTATAAACATCAACCACAATGTTCCCCTACACCTTCTGTGTAGGCATCAACCAGAGTGTTACCCCTACACATTCTATGTAGGCATCAACCGCAGTGTTACCCCAACACATTCTGTGTAAACATCAACCACAATGATACCCCTACTCATTCTGTGTAAACATTAACCACAATGCTACCTGACACATTCAGTATAAACATGAACCACAATGCTACCGCTACACATTTTATGTAACTATGAACCCCAATGCAACCACTACATATTCTGTGTAAACGCCAACATCATTGCTACCCTACACATTCTGTAAACATCAACCACAATACTACCCTCACATTATTTGTAAACATCAACCACAATACTACCCCTACACATTCTCTGTAAACATCAACCACAATACTACCCCTACACATTATTTGTAAACATCAACCACAATACTACCCCTACACATTATCTGTAAACATCAACCACAAAGCTATCCCTACTCAGTCTGTGTAAACATCAACTGCAAATCTACCCTGCACCTTCTGTGTAAACATCAACATCAATACTACCCCTACACAGTATGTTAAACATCAACCACAATGCTACTCCTACACATTCTGCATAAACATCAACATCAGTACTACCCCATACCTTATGTGTAAACATCAACCACAAAGCTACCCAACACATACTGTGTAAACATCAACCAGAAAGCTACCCTTACTCAGTCGGTGTAAACATCAACCACAAAACTACCCTACACATTCTGTGTAAACATCAACCACAAAGCTACCCCAACATATTCTGTGTAAACATCAACCATAAGTCACCCCTACACATTCTGTGTAAATATCAACCACGATGCTACCCCTACACATTCTGGGTAAACATCAACCACAGTACTACCCCTACACTTTTGTGTAAACAGCAGACACAATACCACATCAACCACAGTTCTACCCCTACTCATTCTGTGTAAACTCTCTGGTTTCATTTATCCTCAAGAATCTGTTCAGTCCTGCTCGAAAGCTGGAACAGCCACAAGTTCAAGAAACAAGGTTGTTCTGAATGAATGGTGGTGCAAACAGTGATAAATCTTCAATGCAGATCAAAAGACTTTGCACTCCCACACCAAACAAACTGCTGAGAACTCACTGGAAAATGCTTCTGTGATATTTTAATTCATAACCACGACTGTGCCATAAACACTACAAAGGAACGCTGGGAGCAGGACACCATCTCAACATCTTGCAAGAATACCTGCATTGTCAAATGAGAACTTGGTGTGGTGCATGTAAGCTCGAACAGTATTAGCTTCTGCAACTCCTCAATGGGTAGGCTGCCCCACAGGTTTACCACCATTGTCTGAAGTAATGCTATTCTAATGTTTCCTCTGTTCTCACCCCTTCCCCAGTTTGAGTGCAGGTCTGCTACTTCATCTTGCACTCAACCACCACCTCAAACATCTGTGCATATTCTGCCCTGTCCATCCCTTTTATTAGTTGGAACACTGTGATCATGTGCCTCTCAGTCTTGTCTTTTCCAGGCTGAATAATTAACGTATGTCTAATCTCTCCTTGTAGCTCTTGCAATAAAGTCACTAATTAACTTTGTGCCCTGTGCTGGACCTTCTCAATCTCTTCTCGTCCTTTCTGTACTGCAGTGACCAGAAATGGGCACAGAAGTCTAGGTGTGGTTGAAACAAGCCCTTTACATGGGGTGGAGCTTCCTTAAACTTCCCTCACTAAAGCATCTCAACACTGCATTTGCTCACTTGCCTGTAGTAGCACACTACCTTCCTGCTTTCCACTTACTGTCCACAATCACCCCTAGAGCTTTCTCCTTATTCATGCTTTCCACTGTTGCACCACACAGGATGCATGTGCAGCCCAGATTCCTTGCCCCACAAGTGTAGTAACTTCACTTCCCTACCTTAAATCTAAGCCCCAATTTCTTTGGCCCCAAAAAGGAAAAGTTACTCCCATTTAGCTATATTAACTTGAATGATCTTCCCACCGCTCCTCAGAGAAACTAACCATATCTTGTTTATAGACAGGAATGTAGCCGGGGTGGCATTCAGGGGCAGCCACCCTCCCACATTTATTACTGCATCCAGTTGATAATCATATCAGTCCCACACACCATGTCACCATGCAGTTAAGTTACCCAAGTGCCTTACAACTGCTGCCTTGCATTTTCTGGGCTGGCTACGGACCTCTCTGCTCATGCTAAATGTATTAAACCTGGAGGTTCTGTGTATGGAAAAGTGTGATAAGTAAGCAATAAGACACAATAGAGTGTGCATGGAACATATCTTACCATGCCCAGGGGTGTAGTGAGGCACAAGGCCATAAGTCGAGTGCCTTCAGCCCCTGGAAGTGTGGTAAAATCTGTTCCATGCACACCCCTGGGAGGTCCTATTGCATTTACAAGATGGGCTCCTTTTTAACTTTTTACAGTTGAGAAAAGCATATTTAAATGTAGAAACAATATATTTTCTTGTGTACATTTATGATAAAATGGTCCTTCCGCCCACTGCAAATTATGTCATTGTATTATTGCCTACTTTCTTCTTCCTGTTTTTTTTTCCTCTGTTTTTTCTGCACATTCAAGATATGGAATATTTATCATGGAATGTTTACCATGGAATACATGGATTCAAAATTCTGCTGTGTTCCACTGGCAGAATGATCCTCTCCCAACATACTGTACACACACAACAAAGGCCTCTTCTACAGCCAGAGACTCAATTATCTTACTGTTAGGGCAAGAGAAGAGATTTCCTGATGAGCAGGTAAAGATAGAAGGAGGATTTTTCATTGTCAGCAAAGAAAGTTGTAATGAAAGCTATAAACAGTACTTAATGTTTCTGATTTATGTGTGTAACGAGAGTGTGATGATGAGGGAAACAACATTTAATTAATTTGTTTTTATTTTTATTTAAGGTAGTTTGGATGCAAACCAGGATTCCAAGAATAGGATTCTTAGAATGGGAGTGGTGTACAGGCCACCATCTCAGGACGGAGGAGTTAGACAGGGAACTAGTGGGACAGATCAGGAGGACCCAAGTGAAGGGTAGTGTGGGTGATTGTGGGGACTTCAACATGCCAGGAGTGGACTGGAGCACTCCAACAACCAGGAACAGAAGGGAGCAGGTACTGCTGGATGCCTTCCAGGACAGCTTCCTGCTGCAAATGGTCAGTGAACCAACCAGGTTAGGGAATACCCTTGACCTTGTGCTGGCAAATGGGGACTTTGTGAGAGAACTTACAGTGGAGGAACTGCTGTCAGGGAGTGACCACCACTCAGTATGGCTCACATTGGATATGGGCAAGGAAGGATGGAATCTGGCACAATAGTGCTGTACTCAGGAGGGCCGACTTTGGGAGGATGGGGACGTGGTAAAAGGGTACCTGGCCAGAATTCAATCTAGTATGGACACTAACCAGAGGTGGAGCTTCATAAAGCTGGGGATAGGGAGGCAACTAAACTCTGCTGCAAAGCCCAGAGCAAGAAGGCTAGGGCTAAGAAACCAATCTGGTTGAGCAAGGAGGTCATGGAAAAGGTAAGGAGGAAAAGAGCTGCCTTTAGGAAGTACAAGAAAACAGGGAGGGGAGGACAGGGAGGAGTACTTGACAGAATCAAGGAGGTGACAAGGGCAGTAAGGGGAGCCAAAGCATCTACAGAACTCAGGCTGGCACAAGGCATTAAGAAGGGGAGAAGGACTTTTAAGTACATCAGGGAGAAAAGGAGCTATAAGGACCACATAGTAAGGATTAGGAAGGAGGGGGTTGGGTGGAAGTAGGTGATAAGGCGAAGCACTAAATGAGTACTTCTGTCAGTATTTACTAAAGAGAAGAGGGGGTGACACCCAAGGTGGGAGAAATGGCAGAAGCAGGTGGGAAGTGGTGACAGATGGGGAAATCATGGAGAGTAGAGTTCGAGAGGGTTTGAAGGCACTGAGGGTGGAAAAGGCACCAGGCCCAGATGGCATCCACCCCAGGGTACTGAAGGAGCTGGCAGAGGTCCTTGCAGGACCTTTGGCAGACCTATTTAATGCCCTCTCATATTCGGGTGTGTACCTCAGGACTGGAGGATGGTTCATGTGGTGCCCTCCACAAGAGTGGCCCCAAGGATGAACCGGGAAACTACAGACCAGTGAGCCTCACATCCATCGTGGGTAAGCTAATGGAGACTATCCTGAAGGAGAGAGAGGCTGGTGTCCTCCCAGCTGTAGTATCAGCAGGACAGCAGACAGCATGGCTTCATACATGGCAGATGCTGCCAAACCAACCTGGTCGAGTTCTATGACTGGGTAACTAGGCAACTGGACAGAGGCCATGCAGTGGATGTCCTGTATCTGGACTTCAGTAAGGCATTCGACTAAGTGCCACATGGAAGGCTGGGAAGGAAGTTAGTAAGCACAGGGCGGTGCAAAGCTGGTGAGATGGGTAGGAAACTGGCTGCAGGGAAGGCAACAGAGGGTGGTGGTGGGTGGGGAGCTCACACCCAAGGGCAGTGATGAGCAGTGTTCCACAGGGCTCGGTGTTGGGACCAGTGTTGTTTGGGATATTCATTGCAGACATATCATGGGACATCAAGAGCAAGATCAGTCTGTTTGCTGATGATACCAAGGTAGGCGCGGTGGTGGATGACCTAGGGGGATGGCAGGGGTTGCAGGATGATCTGGCAAAGCTTTAAACCTGGTCAGACACATGGCAACTGGGCTTTTAATGCCAAAAGTGCAAGGTGCTGCATTTTGGGATGAAGAACCCAAGGAGGAGCTACCAGCTAGGGGAGTGCAGCTAGCCCAGACAGAGGAGGAGAAGGATCTGGGTGTGCTCATTACAGGGTCAATGAACAACTCAGCACAATGTAGGAAGGCAGCTGCAAAGGCCAACAAAATGCTAGGTTGTATTGCAAGGGTATATCCTCGAGGAGGGAGGAGGTGATTCTGCCACTGTATAGGTCATTAGTTAGACCACACCTGGAGTACTGTGGCAGTACTGGTGTCCCTGATCTGAAGAGGGACATTAAGTTACTGGAGGGAGTGCAGCGAGAGCAACAAAGATGATCAGGGGCTGGGGACTTATCATACGAGAGGAGGTTGAAGGAGTTGAATATGTACTCACTGGAGGAGAGGAGAGACAGGGTGACATGATTGAAACCTTTAATACATGAAAGGAATAAAAAGACTGGTACAGAGGGCTGTTCAAAGTAAGGGAGAGGAGGGACACTGGGGCCATGATATGAGATTGGAGCGAGGAAAGTTCAGGAGGGAGATGAGGAGACACTTTTTCAGAGAGGGTGGTGGCTGGGTGGAATGCTACCTGCTGAAGTGGTATGCAGTAGAACAGTGGACTGCTTCAAATGAGGATGGGACAGGACAAGGGGAGGGTTAATGAAGGGAAGGGTGGAAGGGAGGGGCAGCTGCAGAATAAGGGTTGCTAGCTGCACATTCAAGCAGACTTGATAGACCTCAGGGCCTTTATCTGCTGGCAAATTTCGTATGTTCGTAGTTTTATTTTTAGGGCCCAGTTGAAGGTTTTTTACAGTTAAAAGCAGCCATGTTTGTGATGGAAGATCAATTCTGGTTGTGGGGTGACTGATGGAAGATAGTTCTGGTTGTAGGAGATCTGATTTGCTCATTGTGTGATGTGGCTTAGACCAGGATAACTGTGAATGGAACAGATTTCATGCATGTTCACATGATGTTTGGACCAATGAGACTTCTTTATTTTGATGCCCATTTTATAAGAAATGGTGAGCCCATGAATAGCTACTCCAGGTAAATAACTCTTTCTAGCTTTAGAAGGTGCTACTCATCAAGACCTACGGTGTAGCAGATATCTATTTATTCTTCAAATAACCAGTCTCCTACACACTCCCTCCCTGTGCTAAGTTGTTGTTCCTATAAAACAAGCTTTTTTTTAAAATATACTGCATTTAAATACCAGGGAACAAGGAACAGTGGACATGTACTGCACTATAAGTTGAAAGAACTCCACTGGGTGTCTCTTATGACATAATGGACTCTTAAGTGTGAGATTTGGGCGAGGGACCTGTGAAGCTAAGTTGTGTGGCTGTAACTGCCCAAAACTTATGAGAGGAGACTCTATACTATAAAGACACCCCATGGAGGTTCTACTAGTTATTATAAATCACTTGAGTTCGTGAGAATGATTTATAGTAAGTTCTAATCTTTTCCTTTTCATTTCAAAAGCTAAATGAAGCTGCCCCATCCCTCACTGTGAAGTAGAATGCGACACTCCAAACGTTCCTGCACAAGAGACCACCATATGAGGATAATGCATGCACAGTGGTTCTGTGCTTGATTGGCTGAAACCACATAAGTGATTGGTACACGCTTATATGTGCTGCCAAAGGTGTCTCTTGTGGTAAGTTATAAGAATGCCCTCACATGATGTTTGGGTGGAGGACCACTAAAACACAGCAGAGCAGTTCTGTCTGCCTAAACTGTGAAACAACATTCTTTTGCCATAAGTGCTATCTCTTAGAGCACACAAAATGTAGCCCGCCCCCTTCCACCAGGGTCTCTGTGTCACCTATTCTTCTCCCCTGTACTTTGGTCATCCATGGAGTTAAGTTTTCAGGCAGAATCAGAACTGCCCTTGTGACTGGCTGCCCTGAATAAAAGAGGAAGTCTGCATCCGCCTAGGGGGAACAGAAGCACAAAAGAGAGGAGACATGAGTTAGGGGAGAGGAGACATGAGTTAGGGAGCGAGGTCTAGGTTGTGATCAGCCTCTATTTTACAAACACATGAACATGCAAAATAGTCAACAGAAGAAGGCCTTATGGTCAATCAAGTCTGCTCGATTGTGGAGCCCCTGTTCTACAGATTGCAGTAGGTCCCGCCTCCCCACCTACTGTGACCCTCCCTTCACCCTGTCTCACCTCTCTTGAATCCCCACTCATTGTTTGAGTGATGACCTCAGATGGGAAATCATTCCATTCCATTCCAACACCACCCTTTCTGTGAAGAAGTGTCTTCTGATCTCCTTCTCGAACCTTCCCTCCACCAGATTATAACCAGTGCCCCTTGTGGTCTTGTTTTCACTGAGTCAGAAAAGATCCCCGCTATACACCTTGTTTATACCTTTTAGGTACCTGAAGGTTTCAATCATGTTTGACTTAGTCTGACTTAGTTGATAGGAGCAAAAAGGCCAAAGCTCACAAATAGCTCCATTATGAAAGAATAAAATACTCCATATTTCCCTTCAGAGATGTACTTATCCAAACTTTTTTAAATTGCTCTTTATTTGCACTTAATATTATTTCCAATGGTAGTCTATTCCACAAGTTTGCAGTTCACAAGGTAAAGACATTTTTCTTTTAGTTGTTTTAAATCTATCTATTTTTACTTGAAGAGGATTACACTGAGAAAATCATTTTTATACTCAATACTCATTTCTGTCATTAGTAATTAGTAAGGGGTCATTCATGATGTCATAATAAAGTAATAAATCCCTCTTGCCTGCTTCTTTCCAAACTATGCAGACCTAGCTTATACAATCTTTCTGAATAAATATCATATTTTACAGTTGATATTAATTTTGTGTAGCGTCGTTGGACCTTTTCAAGTCTGTTTATATTAATTTGTTTATAGGGGACCATACCTGACTACAAAAATCCAATAATGGTCTAACATAAGACAGGTACAAGGGGAGCAAAACATCCGTGCTCTACTTTTAATATTTCTTTTAATAGACATGATAACCCTGTTTGCCTTTAAAATAACTGTTTTAAGATGTTCTTTAAACAGGAATTGATTATCTAGGGTAATACCCAAATTAGTCCTGATATCCTTTGTGGTATAAGTACTCCATTTAATTGATAAACATGTTGCTCATTCTGTTTACCCATATGAATAATACAGCATTTTTCTGTATTTAGTTTCATTCTCAGGTTATTGTCCAGTCTGCAATAGTATTTATATCTTTCTGTAATGATCTCTAGCACTAACTGAATTACAAGAAGCACAATTTGGTGTCATCAGCATATTTTATTATTTCATTACTTATGTTGCCATCTAAATCTGCTATAAAAATGTGGAATAAGATAGGTCCAATAACTGACCCTGTGGCACACCGCTAGTTATCAACCCTTCAACTGAAAGATGCCAATGTATTGATACTATCTGTTTTCTGCTTTGTAACCAATTTTCCACCCATCTTATAATATAAGAGTCTATTTTATATGTAAAAGTTTTTCACTGATTGCCCAGTGTGGAACTAGAGCAAAAGTTGTATTGAAATCAAACATTACCACATCCACTGGTGTTCCTTTGTCCAATGCTTTACTGATTTTGTCATAAAACATATCAGATTGGTGGTACATGATCTACCCTTCCTGAAACCATGTTGGTTTACATAAAATATTGGGTTTTTATTAAGATGTTCTATCATTCTATTTTTATGACGGCCTCTAAGATTTTACCAGGTATAGAAATTAGACTTATTGGCCTATAATTAGACACTTCAGTCTTAATACCTTTCTTAAAATATGAGTTATTTTGAAATGTTCAATCTAATGGAATAACACCCTGATTTATAGACCTTTCAAACAGTATTTTCAAAGGTTCCCAAAAAGAATCTTTCATTATTTTCAGCATTTCTGATGCAATATTATCTAGGCCTGAGTGTGTTTTCTTAAATGTTCGATTTGCTGGAGAATTTCTTCTTTAGTGAATTTAAGGGTTCCTATGTTATTATTATATAGGTTAGTTGTTTTATTTCCAATGTTGTTTCAATAAACTGAGCAGAAATAAGTATTCAATTTACTGGCAATTTCTTTTTAGGGTTTGTAATACATTTGTTATTTTCTACTATTGTTAATGATTCCATATTTCCTTTTTTCAAGGAGTTAATATAACTATAAAACTGCTTTTTGTTTGTTTTATTTGCTGTTGTTGCTAAATAGATTTCATACTCCTTCTTTGCTTTATTTATTCCATTTTCACATTTTTTTTGTAACCTTTAAAAGCTAACCGATTTGATTCTGTTTTATGTTTCATATATTTAGCATAGGACTTATTTTTGTGTAATCAATTTCAATAATCCTTTTCGTAACCACTTTGGTTTTCTACCCTTTTGTTATATTTCTTTATAGTTCTTACATGACGCTGCATTATACTATGGACTGTAAATTTTATGTCTTCCCAGAATTTGTCGATAGTTTTATTTTCTGATTTTAATTCCCAATTTATATCCTGAAGATCTTTACTATACCATCAGTATTTGCTGTTTTGTATAAGTAAGACTCAGTACATCCATTAATCCTTTGTGTTTGCTTTTGTATTTCAAAATACACAGTATTATGATCGCTATTACCAATCGGTGACCTGTATTACATTTAAGCAGTGTGATATCTTCAGTAATGATTACTAAATCTAATATATTTTCTAATCGTGGGAGGGTATTTACATATTTTACTAAACTATTTTCAATGCAAAAGTCCAGAAAGTCTTTACTTTGTTTATGTAATGCATGTCCTGTAGCCCAGTTTATATCTGTAAAGTTAAAATCCCTGCTAAGATAACTTTTCCTTTTATAGTGCACAATGTACTTCTTCTAGAATACTTAAATTAATTTCTGTACTAATATCCAGTGGTCTATAACATAATCCTAATATATATTACTTTATGTTCTTATTTAGATCTGTACTCATAAAGTTTCTGTATTATTAGTATTTTTTATTTCTTGTGTAATATCCACATATTTTATATTTGATGACAAATAAATTGCAATACCCCTCCTTTCTTATGTTCCCTATCAAGATGAATTATATTATAAGCTTGGATATTTTTCTCCAGCTATTTTTTTATCTAGCCAAGTTTCAGTTAGTAAGGCGATGTCAATATGTTTATTAAATAGTACAGATTGGAACTCTTCAAACTTATTGTGCAGACTTCGTAATTACTAAGGAGAAATCTAATGCTGTTGTCTTTATTTTCTGATACTTTTATTTTTATTTTGTGATTTGTTATAGACTATTTTCATCCTATCCCCCATATTTCTCAGTTTAAAGTGTTTTCTTCCATTTTATGTTTTATTAAAGTGCCTAATAAATTTGCCCTCGTTGTTGAAGGCCATCTGTACTATAAAGGCTCCTTCGTCCATTGAAATCATTCCAAGCATCAATGAAACCTATCTTTTCCTGTTGACACCAGTTTTTCAATCTTGAATTTATTCTTTCAATGGTTTTATTTTGTTCCCTTACTGCTCTTGGTACTGGAAGGATCCCCGATATAATGATCTCCATCCCCAGAGTCTTTATTTGTTTTGTAGTCTCTATGAGATCTACACAAATATCTTTCTCATGATTTTTTCCTACATCATTTTTTCCTACATGAATGATAACTATTTGTTTAGTGTTGACTTTTTTAGTTAGGACCTTTTGAGCCTCATTTTGTATATCTGCTACTTGTGCTCCTGGGTAACATAATACCATAATATCTTCTTTGTTGTCCCCTTATGGAATCTCCCATAACAATCATTTCCATCCTAGTTGGACTGTTTAACAATGGTTCAATAGAATCCCCATTTACAACTAGTAGATCACTAAAATTATTTTGTAACATTATTTCCTGCATGCATAAAGCCCTTCTACCTTTTTGTACCCTTCCCTTTATTTATTTTGCACCAACCGCTTATTGAATCTGATTCTGTTTGTTTTTTCTTTTATTGCTGTTTAGTCCTTGTTCCTGTGTATGGTTTTCAAATATTTGTGCATTTGACTCATCCCTGACTCTTTTTGACTGCTGTAGTCAAAAATGTCCCCTCTCCTCCTCTCTTCATGTGAATACATGTTAAGGTCATCCCATTAGCCTGCCCAGCTGTCCCTGAACCATCTTTGTTGCCTTCCTCTGAACTGCCTTAAGCTGGCTGATAGCCTTTTTCAGCTAGGGGATCCAGTACTGCACGCTGTACTCCAGGTTCAGATGTACCAAGAATCTGTGCAGAGGCAGTATAACCTCCTCCCTTCTGTTCATGATCTCTCAGCAGTACAGCATAGCATTCTGCTTGCCTTGGCCATTGCCTTCCTACACCACATAGCCTGTTTAAGGTCACTGGTGATGGCTATCCCAAGTCCCTTCCTTTCTGATTCCATGATCTTGACCCACCCCTCCTTGACTGTGCTCAGCCCTTGGGTTCTTCCTTCTTATATGCATGACCCTGTACTTCTAGCATTGAACCTCCACTACTAGACACCTGATCACCACTCCAGCTTTGCCAGGTCCTCCTTTAGGTCATGCAGCCATTTGTTTCTGCCCACCCTCCCACAGAACTTGGTGTTGTCCACAAAGAGTCAGATCTTGCCTTTAATGCATCCTCACTGTCATCAATGAACACATTAAACAGGGCCAAACACAGCCACTGCAGGATCCCACTCTTAACTTTTCCTTGTTCTTCAGAGTTCCTTCCATCACTAACATGTGGGTCTTACCACTGAGCCAGTTTGCCACCCACCTGGTTAATTTGCCCCCTGACTCTCAGTTCTCCAACTTCCTGATCAGCCTCTTGTGGGACTTGCTGAAATCAAATATAGACTGTCAGCCATCGGACCATTGTCCACTGCCTTTGTTACCCACTCAAAGAAGTCGATCAGGTTGGTTTGACATGACTTTCCTGACATGAACCCTTGTTGCCTCTTGCCCCTGTAGCTCACTGGCTTCAGGGAAATCAACTTCAAACATCATTTCCTTTAGAATGGTCTTCATCAGTTTACCCACAATGGAATTCATACTCCACAGTTTGTAATTCCCAGAGTTATTCCTGGGACCACACTTGTGCAGGGCACCACATGTGGATCTCCACTCCTGTGGACTCCCACCCACCCACACATATCTAAATAGCTGTTGAACACATCCACCAGCACACCCACCAACTCTGCCGCTAGCTCCCTCAGCACTTTTAGATGCATGCCATCCGGGTCTGGTGACTTGTTTAACTCTAGGGACATGAGCCCTTTTCTAACTCAGTCTTCCATTATCCTGTCCTCAGCCATGTTTCCCTCCTCCCTCCATCCTCCCTTTTAGTACTGGTCCATCCTTTTCTTTAGTAAAGACACAGCAGAAGTATTCATTCAACACCTCTGCTTTCTCTTCACTGTCTTCTACCCACCTCTCCTCCTTTTTTGCTTCACTATGCCGACCTTCGTGTCTATCTTTTCACTGATTTACTTGAAGAAGCTTTCTCGCCTCCTTAATCCCTCAGCAATGTGCAGCTCCTTCCTAGCTGTGGCCTGCTTGATTATCCTATCGACCTCACTTGCTTTCTGCAAATAGACCCCTCTTCCTCATCCTTCCAGGACTTCCTGTACTTCCTATGTGCATCCCTCTTATCCTCACTGCCTGTCTCATCTGTTAAAGAACCAACTTGGTTTCCTGGCTTTGAATTCTTCTCATTCTGCTTTAGGCATGTTAGTGGCTGTCATGATCCCTTCCCTAATAACTCCTCTTCTGAGCCACACTCATACCTTTCTCGATGCTAGCTAGGTGCCCCTCGAAACCTCTCACATCTTACCACAGTTGGCCTTCTGCAATCTAACATTTTGTCTTTCTGCTTGGTGTTTCTTCCCGTATCAACACAGAACCACACTGTCCAGTGGTCACTACTCCCCAAGGGCTCCTACACTGTGATGCCTCGGACGTGATTCCCTTTTTGTTACTACCAGGTCCAGGATGGCTCCATCCTGTGTCAGTTCAGTCACCCCGAACCAAGAACCTGTTCTGGACAGCATCCAGTATCAACTGGCTCCTGGCACCGATGGTCGACTGACACCCCAGTCAACCTTAGGTAAACTGAAGCCTCCCATCACCACCATACTGCCTTCTTTCAGCCACCATCCTGATCATGGTAATCAAGTCCCAATACTTGTCCTCACTCTGATTGGGTGGCTTATGAACTAAACCTAGTCTTAATTTCCTTCCTGCTGCTTTCTGGATTCGTACCCAAGTGCCTCTATTTTCCCATCCCTATTTCCTCCTTAATGGCAGTAATGCCCTCCCAGATGTATAGTGCCCCCTCCTCTTCTCTTCTCTTCTCTTTCTCCCTGTCCCTCCTATAGAGTGCTATACCTTGGAATGGAGGCCCCAATCATGTTTCGAGGCAGCTCAGGTCTCAGTGACACACAAGTACAAAATCAAGTATAGAATACGATGATAATTGTAACTTTGTAACTCGACATAAGATTATCACAATTCTTCATAGCCATTCTAATTTTAGGAAACAGTGTGAAACTCTGATTGGGCAAGGCATCAGGAATCTCAGAAGCCAGAGAATTGGCAAACTACATACAGCATGGGTGTTCTAGAGTGAGGGGACCACTAGATGCCAGGAATGGGTAAACTATATACAGCATGGGTGTTCAGGGATGGGGACCACTAGTCATCAGGTAATGTTATATAATATATATATATATACATATATATAAAACCTTCCCAAGTCAGGAGCGTACTGGGCTCTTGAAGCTGCCCAGGAGCTCCTGGACTCTGCTGCTCTCTTTGTTCACTTCCCCAGCCTGATCTTGGACTGCCAGGGCCAGGAGCACTTTAACTCTTGCTCAGCACCTCCTGCACCCAATCTCTGTTGCAGCCAGTGAGGCAGTTGGTATTCCTTGCTCCCCAGCCCACTCAAACTGCCAAAGGGGCTGAGGAGCAGAAAAATTATTCTGGCACCTCCTGCACCTATCAGAGGAGCAGCCAGTGAGTCACACAGCTCAGGTTGCTCCCCGCCCCTGAACTGCTGCACAGTGGGGTGAGAGCCTGGACAAAGGCCACATTGTTTCTGGCACCTCAAGCACCATTCATAGCGGGGAGAAGTGCTGCATGAGAGGATTCATCTCCCCTAGCCCACCGGACTGCCTAAGGGGCTGGGGACAAGAAACAAAACATAAATAACTTTGAAGGACTCCTGACCTTGCCTCTGCCTCCAGTGGGTCAGGAGTAAGAGGACAACATGGCAGCCACTGGGACTGCAAGTCCCATGATGCTCAGCACCCAAAAACAGCCATTTTCAGACACAGCTCCTCCTGGGAGTCCATAAAATAGAACTAGCAACACAGCTCCTGTCCCACAATTGTACCCCTGGATCTAGTGATCATCAGAAGGGACCAAGAGGGGCAGCCATGCAGCCAGCTGCTGCCAACTCTGTGCCAATAACATGTTGTACTTTAGAGAAGAGACTGAGCTTGTGGGAATTGTTCAAGGGCAGCCATCTTTGCCGAGGTTGCTTGAGGACAGCGTGGAATCCTATTGGTAGCTACAGTACTCCAATCAGGACAAAGAGCTCATGAGTTGTAAGGACCAATGAGAAGCTGAGTTTCAAACATGAAGATTATGAGTTTTACAGTTTGTCAGTGTGACTTTCCAGTGAGAGTTTTAAGGAGGAGGAACATTTTTGACAGCTCCTGCTGCTGTCAGAGAGAAAATCCTGCAGTTTGTGCCTTCTGCGCAGATTAGGAACCGTTGACTTTCCTACTACAACCCTGGTGAATCCTAGAGATCGGGATTTGCCTCAGCGGTAGAACTGGGATATTTGGTGCCCCAAATATCCAAAGCCTGCTGAAGGAAAGTATTTTTTCTGCTGTGGGGATTGAGGTAACAAAAGCTACTGCCTCATTTTCCTGACAAAAGAGACTGAGTTTCCTGTCAGGACCTATGCTCTGGGGTCCTGTCTGCTTACTTGCTTGATCCACTGTTGCCTACCTACTGCCGAGGTGGGTGAAGACAAGTCCTCTAGGGGCTAAGACTGCCTATCTACAGTCAAGGTGGTGAAGACAAGTCCACCTGTGCGGTGGAGACAGCCTACCTACAGTCAAGGTGGGTGAAGACAAGTCCCTCTGTGAGATGAAGACTGCCTACCTACAGTCAAAGTGGGTGAAGACAAGTCCCTCTGTGGGTGAAGACTGCCTACCTACTGCTAAGGTGAGTGAAGACAAGTCCCTCTGTGGGTGAAGACTGCCTACCTACAGTCGAGGTGGGTGAAGACAAGTCCCTCTGTGGGGTAAAGAGGATCATCGCCTGCATCCATGCCTTTCTTGCCTGTTCTTCCAAGTTGCCTGAAAAGGGAGACGTCCCCAACAGCCTGCATCTGTTCACCAAAGGTTGTGAGTACTGGCTTTTACCCAAACAAAGACTTTTCTAACTGTTCAGCTAGCTAGCTTCCTCTGTGACCTTAGCAATGCCCTTAGCAACAAGTACAGCCAGGAATAAAACTGTTTTCACAGCACCCCCAGTGTGGTGAGTACTTGCACTGCAGCACCCCAGCATTTCACCTGTGCTATACCCAGCTTTCCATGTCATAGGCCTGCAACTGCTCAGTGTGTGCACACCAAACAGAGAGCTCTCACAGGACTGGGGGTTAACTGGTGCACCAGTGGGGAGTGGATCCAGGGCTGGTAATTCTGGAAAGCAAAATACTGTTTATTCTGAATGCCAATGTGTTTGTTACCCTGCTTGATTTTCATAGAGTATAGAGTTGTGTTATTGAATGCTTTTATCCCTCTTGTTTCCACTGCCCCATACCTTTTATCCACCCCCAAAATAAACCCGTTATTTATTTTTCTGGCAACTGTTGCAGCCATTCTATTATTGTGTAGTGTGATATTTCATGCTTAGAGTGATAAGTGGGAGGGACTGTATATTGTTTTACCTGTTTCCAAGGAAGGGGGGCTGTATTTCATTTCCTGTGAGGAAGCACCCTGGCAGTATGCTGTGAAGGATCCCCATAGGTGGGAGGCACCGCACCACTTGCCAAGCCAATTATAACCATGAACCCGGTCACCAACCTATATCCTTAGGCAGCACCACTTGCGGTGTGGGTGTGCAGGTAGAAGGGAAAGGGTGATTACATATATATATATATATATATATATATACTGTATATATCTGCAAAAACTTAATTAATGCACCATTAGGGTTCCAGTGACAAAGTAGGGAATGTGGTCTTAGGGTTCCTAACCCTGAGACCCCACCCCACCCTGGGTTTCCAGCCCTAACACCTTCCCCACCCTGCATGCAGGAACAAGTGTGAGGGGTGTGCCCCAGGGTGTGAACCCTAATGCTCACCCCATGCCATGAGTAACTAAGCTGAGATGGGTACATTATAGGAGAATGCGCGATAACACTGCTTTGCTTTTCCTTCAGGCATTTGTAGGGTAGCCTGGGGTTTGGTATCCTGGTGATTCTTAGCCAGTAGTTTATTCTACAGGTAGCTACCAGTGCATTCAAATTTATTGTGCCCAGTTCTGCCCTTAAATATAACGGACAGGAGTTGAGTTTCCCATGCCTAATGGGGTTCTATACAATTTATCAAAGTTCCCTGGGTTCCAAACTTCGGTTGAGAAGAGTGCCTGTGATGCATATTTTTCAACTATTGCTTCAAATAAGGGGACACTATTACCCCACATTGGCTGTTAAATCCCCTCAAAGCCATTGCAGCGTGTTTTAATTTTGAAAGTACTTCTCTCTTCTGTTTAGCCCATAAAGCATTCTCAACAAACGTTATGCACAGGTAGGTATATGACCTCACTCGTTGGGTTCCAGTGGCCATTTTGAGTCAGGTTCAGCAAGGGATGGTTCTGATGCCATATGGTGGCTACTGGATCCAATGGGTTAACTGTGCTTAGTTTTTGGATCCAACATTCCATGTCCAGCTGGATCCCTAGATCCAAATGCAAGTACCTGACTTTTGGTTTCATTTATTTTGAGCTTAAAATTGCACTGCGAGTCATTCAGAAAATCCAGCTAATTATAAATTATTATATCTTTAATTTGGCCACTGCTATTTGAGCAAAATGCATGAATTGATTTTAATTTATGCTTTTCAGCCTTAAGTAATACTTTTGGCTTTATATGTAGGCCCACAATATATTAAATATATTCTATAGGCTATTTTAGCCATTTTGGCTTTTTAAGGAATCTTTTTGTTTCTTTGTTCTTTTGTTCTGTTGTTTATATTAAATTTATGTATTTTTGTCAGTATAGGATTTGGTGTCAGAGTGTATGTTGCCTTATTCATTCCTCCATTATACGCATTTTTGGTAATTTGCCTTTTGCAGCAATGTTTGACCTCCCAGCTTTGTTTTCTGCCTTCTCTGGCTTTTTTGTTAAAAACTTTTTGTATTATCACATTTACTATACAATGGTGTTTAGCTTGGTGGTCTTTGTTTACGGCTTGGAAATTTATATTGCTGTTCTATGTAATCATTTCATATTTCTGAAGCACTGTCACTTTAATATTTGCTATCAATAAAAAGGAAGATCCTGAGCATCAGGACCCCGCCTCCTGATGAAGTGCCCTGAGAGGACATGAAGCGTTGGGGTAGAGTGCTCTGTGGTTTCATTTGCTCCTGTATGCCTATCTTGCTTGTGTGTTTATTTCTGGCTCCTGAGTGCTTTGCCACCGTTTGTGCTTCTATTTGTATTTCCTTCTGGACTTAGCACCTTCTCATTTCATGTATGCACAGAGCACCTGTATGTTTTGGTTTGAGGAGAGATGCCCCAGGCCCCCAATCGGATTTGGACCAGGCGTCATGGCAATTGGAAGGTCCAGAAGGATAGAGGACCTCAGCAAGATGCTCTGTGTCATTGTACTCCGATGTCCTCAAGAGAAGAAAACCAAAGGGAAAACAATCCTGGCAGCACAGGATGAAGCACATTGCTCCCGTAAGCCTTGCACCACCAATGGGTACCAATGCAGGATTCTGCTTTGGGTGACAAATCCCTACCTTCCACAGGCAAGTCATGGGGCAGAAAAGGTAAGTCCCAGAGATGATGAATGACTGGGTGGGACGTGCTGTCTGCAGGGCAGCAGTGAGTGAGGGGATAAACACAATAGGAAAAAAGGTTGCAGATATGTGTATAGTAGATGTAGCAAGCTCAGGTTTATGATGACTGATAGCAAGTACTGCCCCTGCCCCCAACCAGCTGATGAGTGCGTGGGCCTGAAAAGGAAACAGAGTCTTAAAATCTTCCAAAACACTTTCCTTGGGAATGATATGTAATGGTTTGATATGGCAAGGCAAGGCAAATTTTATTTATATAGTGCCCTTTCTCAATGGCTCAGGGGCTGTACAATCAGAATAATATGAAAACAATAATAAAATACATGTACAAATTAATACAAAATAGAATAAGTAATAATAAATTGGTCTCCTCCAGTTTTGTTCATTCTAACTGTTGAATGGCTTATTCAATTTTTCCTATCATAAACTGCCACTTTAAGGATAAGAAAATGATGTGAAAGTCTGAGTTTGTTTGTTTTTATTTCATGGATGGTATCCATATGATCACACCATGACCGCGAGCAAGCCACTTGACCTCCCTGTGAGTCTGTGCTCCAAGACGAACATTGTGTAGAAGAAGCCCTCTGCACACACACTGAAAATAAGATACTTCATCTAAGCTAAGCTATGCTGGATAAATAAGAACTAACATACATCCCCCAACAACTCAACCTCCTAAAGAGAAGACACAAGGGCCCAGATTTTCAGAGGGCTAACGCAGGTGCATGTATTGCCCTGGCTTCATGCATCACTCATCTGAAAGCAGTTGGGGCCATTTTGAAACTTATCTAATTCATGACAACCAAACCTGATCTCACAGCAGCATGCATCCTCGGTTAGGAGTGTACTGCTGTCTGGCACTAAGTGCAGCCACCAGACCATGAAGAAACGGCGTTGCTGGTGAAGTCTCTGGCTGTTTACATTCATAGATGGACATGTAGAGTTAGCTCCAGACTCCTTAAAGAACAGCTGAGCCTTAGTGAAAACTTTCAAATACATAATATTTAGACACAAGCCAGCATATAGTCCACATTTGTTCTGGATTTCTCTCACCCCATGCCTTAGCATTGAAGATGTTTGTATAAAAGCAGGGGCAGATTTTCAAAGGTGATGCTGGGCTTGCGCTCCAGCGCTTCCATCGAACCTACATTTTGGCACAGCTGTGCAAAACACCTTTATGCAACCACACCCAGTTTTATATTGCCGGGTACAGTTGCCACTCTTTCCTCACTCACGGCAACTTCTGCTACACAATTGGCACAAGCCCATAAAACAGTCCATAATGCTGCAAGTCAGACGGGGGCTGATGTAACTTGTCAGACTCAGTTACACAGTGAAAATCCTGATGGCTGACAACAGAGACCGCCACAAACCCTGCATGCCACATGATCAGCGCACTACTGTCTTGCAGCAGTCTCAGTGGCTTTGAAAATGTGGCCCAGAATCTGTGTCCCTTCTACAAGATCTGCTGTGGCTACGTATTCCCCACCTGAGGATATAAGCATCTGCTTGTGACAGACACAGTCGTTTCCACAGCAACTGACTGTGATGTCATACATTATATTGCCCTTATACAGGTCACTGGTGATGCCACATCTAGAGTGTGGAGTTCAGTACTGGTGCCCACACCTCAAAAGGACATTAACCTGCTGGAGAAGGTCCAGAGGAGGCCTGCATAGCTGATAGTGGGTCAGCAGGTAAGGCATATGAGGAGAGGTTGAGGGCACTGAATATGCACTTCCTGGAGGACAGAAGAGGAGGGGCATTATTGGGACCTTCAAGTACTTGAAAGGGATATAGAAGTGGATAAGGAGAGTCTCTTTAAGCTGAGTGGCAACCATACACAGTCTAAGCCTGAGGGGGGGAGATTTAAGAGGGAGGTTAGATGCACTTCTTCTAGGAGAGGGCGGTGACACGTGGAATGCGCTGCTGGAAGAGGTGATCTCATTGAAGACAGTGAGCAGCTTCAAGAGAAACTGGGATAGGCATGGGGAAGGTAAGAATCATGGGTAGGGAGGATGGGAGGAGTGGGGGGGAGGGACAGTAGCTAAAGCTGTGGACCCTGCAATACAAACAGACTAGATAGACCAAATGGCCTTCTTCTGCTGGCTTTTGTATGTCTGTATGTCACAAGCAGAGAATTATGACATAAAGTGAGGAACTAGTGTCAGGAGCTGATGAACTCAATGGGACTAAGATCCAGTTTTCATGCAAATGTCCTCAGTACTAAAGAACACAAAGAAGAAAACTGTAGAAAATGTATGAAATACTTTATAAGCAGAGTGTTTGCAGAAAAAGACCTGCTGTTTTGAAACTGATGCCAGAGGTCTGTCTTTATCACGCTGACCTCCATATCTAGAAAGGATTCAAACTTGCTCTGAGATGACTGGGATCGCTCAGAACCCACGTTGCTAGATATACTTGCTGGAGGACCAGGACCCCGTTGACATATACAATATGCTGAAAACATGCTGCTTCAGTAGCCATCCTCTCTCGTGTACATACTGCCCTACTAGGCCAGATCACAGGTCTTTTTGCCAGAGTTATCAACCAATCAGATTTTCATATACTGGAAGAATATTCTCCTAGAGAAAAACTCTTTGGTTGGTTCTAGGCGACAGCAAAAAAGAAAGATTATGGCAAGTATGATAGAATTTATTTTTCTGGGTCATTCCATATCGTCACTGGTTTATTCATCACTTCTGAGATGTAATAAGTAGTACTTAAAGAATTGTGCCTAAATAATGTGTTTTCAATGTTTTTGAAAGGTACCAGCTGCTCTTTAAAGGAGAAGTGCTTTGAATCTGTGAGCCTGTGTTTTCTGTAGAAGCTGAGTTTCTAATACACTGGTTTCATAATGCATTCATAACCCATTCCAGGGTATGGGGTTATTGGAGATTATAAAATGGGCTTAAAATCCAGAATCTGATTGGCTAAAACCTAGTTTCAGCCGTGTTCCTTATCAGCATGTATTGTGCCAACCGACATTAACTTCCTCTGCCCGACCACATTACAAAGAAATCACTGAGGTGTGCCAACTGAAACTAAAAACATACAGTGGCACACCTCACCTCACACAATACTGCGAAATGGCATCTCCCTCACAGCAGCTGCAGGAAACAGCCATGGCATAGAAACATCGCCATGAAACAAGGTAGCCACTGCCCCTCCCCACAACAAAGGTCACAAAAGTACCTGCTGAACTGTGTTGCAAGCGGCCTCATCTCTGCACATCAACTTGGTTCCTCTAAGCTGCAAGCAAACCGTGAAAAAAAAAAAAATCTGCGCTGCTCTCCAAACTGGACCACTTTGATCTCTGAAGCCGACCATAAAACCAAAAGTAAGTTCTCAGCGGTCGGCTCAGTCACACAGATATCACTTACTAGGTGATATGGTGCTCGCTCTGTTCTACAAATGAAAATCAGCTTTAAAAATAAATTATTTACTCAAACAGAGCGCGCCTAATGGTACTTCCATATACAGCAATAAATAACAGAAATCCGGAAACATCCATCTACGGGCTACTAAGGGACGTGCTCGCTCCCAGACAGCCAAGCTGTTTCTGAAAAATCCTGATATAAAAATACAAAAGGAAGGCATTTAAAAAATATATAATATATATATATATATATATGTATAAAAAAAAATCATACACAAAACCCTGACTACATCTTCGGCAGTAGCGCAAGAAACAGCACACATTATAGGGCAGCCCAGCTGTTAGACACTGGTCCTGATGCCTTAAACTCTAGGAAAATATTTTAAAAAAAAATAACATTTTCACAGTTTCTCTTGATATCTTCTTAGACAGAGTCACTGACTGGCTACCTATAGACACAGACACACAGTGACCTGACACACAATGACATGCTATGGTAATTTTCAATTAAACACAGGGGCTACTTTTTCTTTTTGTACAGATATCATATTTTATTCATTTTATAAAAATTATTACTTCATTTTTTTCAAATTAACTTCTTTCAGGGCCCATTTTATAAGTGCAATAACACAATCCAGTGTGGTTATCTCCTGATAAGACATGCCCAGGTGCATAAGGCACTCGGCGCAAGCACCTCATGCCTAACAACGATCTGAGCGCATTTATCAGGAGATAACCACACCGTCAGGTGTTATTGCTTACTTAAACAACACCCCGGTGCTGTGAGGGCACATGGGTTAGGGAAAAGTATGAAGGCAATTGGCTAAAGAGCACCATATAACCTGCATTAATGTCTGTTAATACACAGTTGCTGAGAAATGGCGCAGAGAGATCCTGGGCAGACCTGCACTCATTATGTGTGTGAACAGGGAATGGGAAAAGGCAGCCATTGTTCAGAGTCGTACAGGCAGCACCGGAGGGAGTAAGAGAGAGAGAGAGAGACAGACCGAGGGAGTGACGCCAGCACTTGTTCCTGTCGGCAGTCGAGACTGATAGTCCATGTCCTACAGGCAAAGTCCCTATCCCTCTTCCCAGAACAACGCTGATCGACCACATAGCACCTACAGATAAAGAAAGACTCACAGTGAGAGTGGTGACATGGGCATAGAAATCCCATATCACAGACATGGTTCAGCGGGAGAGAAACACTCTGTGCTCCAGTTCAGAGAGAAGAGAGGAGAGAGAGAGAGAGAGAGAGAGAGAGAGAGAGAAAGAATGCCAGTGTCCCGTCTTTCTCTCTTTCTCTCTTCTCAGTGCAACGGAGTGGTGGTTGTGTAGCAATCCCCCAACCTGTAAGCAAACACGGTACTGGACATACACAGCAACGGGACAGAGGAATGTCATAAAGCATTTCAGCAATATCTTTCTGGCATTTCTCTGTGCATACGGTAGCAGAGAGTTACATTATTTGTACACACTACTTTTCAAGGTGGCAGTATACACTCAGTTTTTTCATCTTGCAACAGAGGAAAACACTTTTCTAGCTTTCTTTTAAGTTCTAAACATAACCCATGTTATAAGAGTAATAATAACTCAGGCTATGGGATAATAATTAATCACACCCCAGATGCTCTGAGGGCATCTCCTGGCCCGCGGCTTTGTGCCACAACGCATCTGGGGTGTTGATTAACCTCAATAACCCCATATCATGTCATGGATTATTGCTTACTTAATGCATGGTCATGTGGTGCTTTTAGTCAATTGCCTTCATATCTTTCCCTAACCCATGTTATAATTAGAAACTCCTACTGTGTTTACTACAAGGTCATTAAAGATGGAAGAGTAACAGAAAGAGGACAAACATATTGAAAAAATACATCTACTGGTAAAATGACTTACAGGTTCAGTGCAGTTCTCTTTAAGCCCACTGACAGGCAATATTCAGGTGCAAAGGTGCTGATGCGCCCCTTTGAAATTTGCCCCAGACGAGATGCAAGCTGGGTGCAGGGCTCTGACACCACCCCAGATCTTTTAGGGCAGGAGAAAAAAAGGCACCCATCATCCCTGACATTTAAGTTACTGCTAGTATTCACCTTGCTCTGGATCAAAACTAAGACAAGAAAACCAAGAGAACCACAATATACATCAGGCTCATCAGCTGAGAAAAATAGCAGGCTTTCAGAGCCTTGCCTGCATGGAGTGGGCCTCCCAGCAAACAAAACAACAAGACAGGTCTCTAATCTCTGAAACCTGCTGAGCCGAATTTCATATAACAGAATTTAAAAGGGCATCCTTCAGCCCTGGGAGAGGAGGCATTGTTTGTGTTCTAAACTTTGAAATGTCAGGGCACAGCAAAATGCACTGCTGCTGCATCACACACACTATTCACACTGCGAGGCCATCGTATTTTTGTTTTGTTGCACACAGATTTCTTTCCCTTTAATGACCAAATTATTCTAACGCGGGTACCTACTGTATCCGCCTGTTTGTCATACACCCTATGTCGCTGTCTCAGTATAGATACAATGTGTGATAGCATATGCCACTAAGAACCAGAACGAATGAGGTGATATGTCCCAAGATGCATATTAGAGATGTCATGGTATACTACATTATGGGTGATAGCGCTACTGATACTGTGAGTAATTTATTGCACCACAACAACAATGCTGAATGGTGTTCCATGGTTTTCAGGCCGACTGTCCCTGATGCCCCCAGATCAACCCCCAACATAGAGTTTCAACATGCATGCTGTTCAGAGCTAGTCCTGAATTGCCATATCCCCACATGGAACTGAAAATGCGATGGTGCCCGAGGTTGTGCTGTCTAACATACATTAATAACTTCTAGAGCTGTATCTATTTTTTTTTTTTCTCTTTTCCCTCCGGTCATGGTCTTGGGGGTCTCTCTCAGGCATCCTACCTGTTCCTGCCCTGCCTGAAGTCCACCTATGTCCTCCTCTCTCCTCCTCCTCTGTCCACGATAGGCACCCTCGGCTTGGCCCCTCTGAGGTGGGGCTGCCCCTCCTCGTTAGGCGCACTTATAGACAGACTCGGCGTGGGAGAGGACCGGGTGGAGGAACCTGGAAGGCCAGGCAGGATGGACTTGGCCTTGGGCATGGGAGCAGGTGCTGTCGCCTACCCCTCAGACCGGGCTTTTCCCTGTTCTTGGAGATCCCTCCCCTCCCATTTGTGTGCACATCCCAGCCAAGGCATGCAGGGCAACCCCTGCCTGCATCAGGCATGTGGACTACATGAGGCCGAGCGTGCTGCAGCGCCTCAAGCACCAGTAGCCGCTGGCATTCCAGGTAATCCCTGACCTCCCAGGGAGAGGAGAGCAGCCATCAGGTGCTCAATCTCTCACCGCCTCTGCTGACCCCCCAGCACCCAAGCTCGCCCCTCGACCCGGTCGGCCGGGCGCAGTGTGAGGTGTGGGGTCCAGTGCCTCAACCCTCAGCACCACGAGCTGTGTCTATTTAGCAGTCTGTTTGTCTGTCTATACATAAAACAGTCTTCAGACACTAACATGACAGCCACAGGCAATTGCCACAAATCAATCCACAAAGTAGGGTCAGCCACACAGGCAGTGTGGTAGTAGATACAACTCTCAAATGACTCTGAGTAACTTAACATCCATCTGTAAGATGCCAGTTAATACAACAGATGCAGTCAGAATCAGGACATCTGCAGCACTGAATGCTGCTGACACTGCTGCCATGCCTCTCCATGCTTATAGCCAGGGTGGGACAAATCATTTTTGTGCTGGTGGTCAGTTTGGCCACTAGCTTTCAAAATCTAGTAGTCAATTCAATATCTTTACAGGCCATCATTTTAAGGGCCCAGAAATCACTTCATGGACAGGTAGCCAGTTGGCCAGTAACATTCAACATCTGGTAGCCAAACCAATTTTTTTAGTGGCCATTAGCCACCTGGCTACCTACTTTGTCCCACTCTGCCTACAGCCCATGGAGAGTGGTGCAACAGCAACCCCAGTAGAAGACTAGGGCAGTTGTTCTCCCACAGGACCATGTTGCATCGCGAGCGAGGCTTCTCATTGACTGTGCAGTGCCAGTGGAGTCAAAGAGAACAGGAAATTGATGTGGAAAGAAAAATGCATGTGCATAATTGCAGGCAGGTGCCAGAATGACAGCCCCGGCACTCTCAGACCACCACGTACAGTGATCAGAGGCCTTGAGTTTGGGAGGTGGGGTCAGCACCGGGAGGAGGGCAACTGTGTGAATACCTATTTTTTATTTATTTGAAAATTAGTAACCCAGAAAGGCACACTGAACCGGGGTCATTTCCAGGTGCGACTCAGAGAAGAGGGAATGGGGAGTACAGAATAACAAAATTACATCACACCATAAAATCTGGTTGCAATGGCAAATTACAAAGTATGATGGCAGAGTACAGAACAAGCAGGTGAACAACGTCATGACAAAGAGAGGGGAACATAAAATTGTTTACAGGGCAGCGAACAATGTAGATAAGAGATGAGTAAATGCATGGTGCTTGTTGAAGAAAGTGACAGTGCTTTAGCACTGCAGATGAGTCAGAACAGGCAGATTCAGTTCACTGATAAGAGCCAAAATCATGAAGGAGGAAGGGGGCATTTGCAGAACAGGAGGTCAGGAACGGAGAGAAACATAGAAACATAGACTTTGACGGCAGATAGGACCGCTGGCCCACCTCAGTCTGCCAAATTCTCACCTATTGGATAAGCTGCAGATCCTAGTTAACCAACAGCCTACTTCTTCCCTATCCTCCACCAGAATTGCCTTATGTCTGTCCCATGCATTCTTGAATTCCCCCACTGTTTTGATCCCACAACCTCCCCAGAAAGGCTGTTCCATGCTCACCACCCTCTGTGAAAACTACTTCCTCACATTGCCCCTGAGCCATCCCCTCTATCTTCAAATTGTGCCTCCTTGTTCTTGCACATCTCTTTTTCTGAAAGATGCTACCATCTTGGACTTTGTTGATTCCCTTGAGGTGCTTGAAAGTGTCTCTCATGTCCCCCTCTCCCTTCTGTCCTCAAGGGTATACATATTAAGCTCATTTAGTCTCTCTTTGTATGGCTTCTGTTGCAGACCCTGCACCATTTTAGTTGCCTTTTCTGGATTGCCTCCATTCTGTCTATTGTCCTTGTGGAGATGGGGTCTCCAGAACTTTGTTTATTTATTTACCATATTGCAGCCAAACTGCCACCAAGGCTCGGCTGTAGTTCAATACACAAACTTTTAAAACAATACAAATAATTTACAAAAGCATTTATCACAATACAGAACACCTTAAAATTTACATCACAGATTAAATAAACAGTTAATTACAAAAGGGATGTTACAGTAATTTTAACACTCATTTAAAAATTTCATAAAAAGGAGGACTGATACTTAGTTGTTCTAAGCACTGGTTTCTCCATCTCACTGGTTTTCTTCATCCATAAACTGCTGTTTCTCTAACTGGTAACTGTGTGCAACTCATGCTGAGGGTTACAAATTTCAAAACAACTTTCTTGACACTAATTACTCAGATGGGTCTCACCAACTGTCTGTCTTACCTTTAGGCCATCTGATATGACTACCCCAGGTCCTTTCCATTTTGTTGTTGTTAATACCACCCCCACATTGTGTACTGTTCCCTGGGTTTTGTTTCCCAGGTGCATTACTTTGCACTTCTTTGCACTGAATCTAAGCTGCCATACTTTTGACCATTCCTCCAACCTTGCCAAGTCCCTTCTCATCCTTTCCACCCTTGTGTATCAACCCTGTTGCAAATCTTAGTGTCTTCTGCAAAGAGGCATACTTTTCTTCCAGTCCCTCTGCAATGTCACTTATAGACATTAAAAGACCGAACCAGTATTGAACCCTCGTGTATCCCACTAGTAAACCCCTTTCTTCGTAGAGGGACTCTGTTTATTATTACCTTTGTGTCCTGTTGTCCAGCCAATTTTTACTCAGGCTGCCACCCTGGGATCCACTCCCAGGCTGGCTAATTTGTTTATTAATCTTTTGTGTGGGACTGTGTCAAATGCCTTGCTAAAGTCTAGGTAGGCCATGTCCACAGCCCCACCTAGTCTACTACTTTGGTCACCACTCAAGAAATCTAATAGATTCATCTGACATGACCTTCCGCTGTGAATCCATGCTGCCTTGGGTCCTGTGCCCTGCTGGCCTCTAGGTACTCGACAATTCTTTCTTAAAGAAGTGATTCCATCATTTTCCCGACCACTGAGGTCAAGCAAACAGGTCTGTGGTTTCCTGCCTCTGGTTTGCTCAGGTGGGGGGGCAGGGGTTGGCAGGAGTAGAAGGATAGTACCGAGATGGTTTTAAGCATGGTTTCATATTCTTAGAGTATTAGAAACTACTCACGATCAGCTCACTGTTCTCATACCATAAGAATGCACCTGTTAACATAAGAGAGCCTTTTCAAGTGTGCCAGAACTGCTGAAAGTCACTTTAGTTCTCTCCATTCTCCACCCAAACAACTTGAGAATGCACTCATAACCATGAGAGACACAGTTACTTTTTTATTTATTTGTTTATTTATTTAATTTATTGGTTGTGATACCTGGGTAAGCCCTTGAGACTAAAGTCCCTTTTCCAGGACAACCCACAGTAAATTTCATAAAAGAGCAATCATAATGACAATTTAGGAATACATACAGGGTTTGGAGCACAAGACATATGCAAAGACCTTCAGGAACAGTAACAAAGGTTACAGACATAGAAAATCTACATAAGAAATTGTTTACAAGGCCAGACGTTAGTAACACAGATGCATTCCAGCAGTGCATAGTCAAAAGGAAAAGGTAGGCATGCTAGACACCTTAACAGCAGTCTGAGACAAGACCATCACTAGAACGGAAGGAGGTGTACCGCGATAACAGCTGCAGTGGCTCCTGCCAGGTTCGGGAGCCTTGACACTGTTTTGAAGCCATTAGGGGCTCTGCAGTCACAGACCTGAGGAGGAAGTGTATTCCATATTTCATGGGCTATGGAGACTTATGGCCTAATTACCAGACCTAACTTTTGACTATAGCTGAACCTCAAGTAGAGTACTGATGAGGAACAAAGTAACCCTCTGCTGAGGTTTTGTACTCTACATATAAATAAACAGACACAATGAATGCAGATAAATACAGTACTTGAGGAAAAGGCATCAGTGCTTCTGCTCACGGGCAGATGGGGTAAAGGACTCCATGGACCCAAGACCTCCATTCATTACTATTTTTCATGTCTGTATACCGACTGGCTCATATACAGTGCAAGGATTTATCATGACAAAATTACCCCCACCACCACCAAAGAAGATGCCCCCTCCCCTTATGATTTCAAGCAGAATAAAGGTAAAAGGTGCAGCTCTTTTGAAGAATACGTTAGTGTCTTGCAATTTCCACAGCAGTTTGGAACAAACATAAATTGAGCGAGACTCCCCATGCACACAAGTGTACTGATGCCTCAGGCTGTCCCGTTTTTCCATTAATCGTGATGCTGTTTAAACCACAATCAGACAGGCAGGCCAGCGTGCTCATACATAAATATGTTTTATAAGCATTAAGGCATGACCAGGGCCAGATTACTGTCAATTAATCTTACCATGGGGGAGAGAGAAGAGAGAGAGAGAGAGAGAGGTGAGGCAGGAGGCAATGCTGAGTGCCTCAAGTCCCTAAGGTTAGCTAAACAAAGATAACCCAGCCCCTGGAATGCCTTGATGATTAAACTAGGATGTTTTTATTTTAAATAGATGTTTTTATCATTTTAAATTCTAATTGTTTTATTGCATGTGATAGTTTTCAGCCATTAACGTGGCCTTTTAGAATGCAGACAGCCAGCCAGTCAGAAAGCTCCATCTTGAGCTATCATTTGTGCAATTTACAATAATCAGTGATGCTGAATTCTACGTGCTTTTGGCACTTCAAGAGGCTGCACCACCTCTGCACATGAATGAAAATAAGGGCTTGGGCACATCTTTAAAGCTCCTTCAAGATCCGCCAGTTCCAGTAGGAGGAGAAATGCTTAGCATGTGGGCAGGGTGGCACATTTTTCCAGTGACAGCTGTTCTAATGATTACATGGTAATATAGACAGAGGCTGTGTTTCTGGCCAGTCAGAGTGCTCCTTTCCTTTTATTCTGTAAAGCATATCATGCACAGTCACCATGGAAACCGGCACATTCACCACACTTACTTTGTTGAATCTGTTGAAAAATACTGGTCAGACATTCTCAATTGGTAATATATTGTTTATATATGCCCCCACCTTCACTCTTATGATTCCAAGACTGAAGAAGAATAAGAAGAATTAGCATTTATATAGCCATTTTAATATGTATTGTATCCCAAAGTGCTTTACAAGCAATGAGGTACCGTAGCTAAGAGACAGTAAATGTGTGGCAGACAATGTGCACATTAACCATCACACACAGCCTCGGACAACTGCATCAACTGGTTTAATGGGAAAGGAATGCTGGCAGGGTACTGGGAAATTCCTTACTTGAACAGAGGAAATTCTGACATTTCTATCACTTGAATTTTCTTTTCTTTATTTAGCTTTCACACAGTAATCTGGAGTTGAATGTTTATAGTATAAGATTTATATTGTAAATATGTATGAGATATTGTCTCCTAATTTTGACCTTTTTTCCTTTACGAATTTCCTTTATCCACTTATTTAGATGTTCGATGTATCTGCATTACTTAACAATATTCATTGATTTATATAATATGGTGACTAGAACCTACATCAATGCTTTGATTTTTAGAAATTGTTTTGACTGTTAAAACTTTTTGTTTTTTTCAGTTATTCGGTATATTTTGTTTGAATTTCAGTTTGTATTTGGGAGTTTGTGGGACTGGGTTTTCTTTTTGTTATTACAATGACTGTCCCTTTGTGTTTTGGTGATGTAACTGTTTGTGTGATTTTCTTTCCCAATAAACACCCCTACTTGGTTCTGGAGTAGGACCGAATGAGCAGTTTCATTTTGATGTCAAGCAATCTTTTATTATGGGTTACCTATGCTGTTTCTGAAAACAAGGATATCTTCATGTTTCTTTGCTGTTCCATTTTTTGAATGTTTGTTTGTTTGTTTACTGTTGCTTCATATGCCTAATGTTTTTGTTTGTGTGTTTTTTTTTTGTCTCTGTAAAATTGCCCTACTCTTGTGGAAAATGACTTGCTCCTTACTTCTACCTGGACACCACACGACAGCACTAGAGATGGGCAGGAGGGACCTTGGTTTAACATCTTACATGAAGGACTGCACACTGCAACAGAAAGCAGCCTCTGGTTCTGCACACGAAAGTGCCGGCATTATACCGAGTGCTTAACCCTAGTAGAATCAGAACTCAGAACCTTCTGGCCCAGAGACCAATCTGCTGGCAACTAAGGCACACTGAAACCTCTTTCACTTACATTCATAGTGTCAGAACAGATGGCCTCTGTTTTTTTTTTAATATCATTGGCCCCCATATTTTACTCGGAACGTTGTGGTCACTAGAGATGTGCCAGCGTTGGCGGAGGACAACTGGGCAGCGTTTACAGAATGTTACACTAGTTAGGGTTTGCTGGTATGGCTGTCAGACTTCTTTTGTTAATTTGCTTAGGTTTGGGGATCCTCCCCATTCCCCATAATTTTTAAATTTTAAGAGGGTGGGGGTTGCAAATCTCCCATCTCAAACAAATTAAAAAAAAGGCAAACTTATAATATCTTAATCTTGCACTGGCTATAACTAGCGCTTAATAGCACTGCAAACTGTAGTGTTACGCTCAAATTAATGCTGTTCTACAGTCCTTCGCCAGTGCTGATATACCAACTGGAACGATGGGATTTCAGCACTTGTAGCAGCACTATCCGATGGGGTGGACAGCATCAGATAATATGCTACTAGCAGTGTGCAAATACCTTCTCTTGAATAGTCGGGATCCCAAATTATTCAGTGTAAAATATTGGGCCCAGATAGAGATAATCCCTCACCCCATCATCATCTGAACAATTTTTCAGACAATGACCTGGATACCATATTATCTGTTCTGATAAAAGAGTCTGGACTAGAAATTGTCACTATCTACAGGTATCTGAAAGATGACACAGATTACCAAAGCACCTCTGAATATAATTTCTAAATGTTGTGAATCTTGACTGGTACTCATTATTTTTTTATTATTCTTTGGTTACTGGAAAGGCCCACTATGCACAATGCCTGTTTTCAGTGGCAACCTGGGAGCACTGGGGAGCTTAAAGGAACTGGCTCCAGGGTCACATGGTATGCAAATTGAAGGTTTTGAGAATCAAATCCGGGTCTGCTGGATGTACCAAGCTCATTTCATAGCTTGTTACTTTAACATCTAAGCTCTACCTGCCTGCTTTATTTGTATCTGAGTAACAGTCTATAACTCTTGATATTTAAAACACAATTTAAATGTGAGAATAAGTGCCTAGCTGAGATGTGAACCCAGGCCTGCTCAGAATACCATTCCCTGCACTTCCTGTTATGTTACCAGAACAACAGGTAACCTGGGCATCCTAAAGAGATTCTCTCTTAATGCGCACCCTGAATCCACACAAATCAGAATTATATTTTTATCTACCAAGAGCGCAATGTGCATATATTTTAAATGTAATTTAGACATGAGAAAAGAAATAAGTACCGTAGTTGGACTGAACTCAAGCCAGCTCGGATACCATACACTGCACTACTGGTTGTGCTATAAATTAACACCCCTGTATAAAGACCATCAGTGGTTGAAGCACTGGGGCATTGTAATTCTCTGAGCTGATGAGTTCTAAATAAACTCTGCAATAGTTCGTCTGAACTTGTATATGGATTATAACTTTTTCCTGAGGGCTGGATTTTGTTGCTGCAGTTTGTTGTTGGGGCTAGCCACCCATTCCTGCATACCACTTAGCCTGGATGCACTGCTACACTATTGCCCTACCAGGATAACTGGAAACCTGACGATGCCAAAGACACTCATTCTCTTTCAATGCACACCCTGACCCACACACAAATTAGGATTGCATTTTTATTTACAAGGAGTGTCGCTGTGCATATATTTGAAACACAATTTAGATCTGAGAAAGAAATAAGTGCCCTAGGTGAGAACTGAACCCAGGCCTACTGGGAATAGCGTTCCTCTGTTTACCAGCTGTGCTCTCAGGACAACAGGAACCTGGGGAGTCCAAAGGTAGTTATCCTTTCTTCAATGGTACACCTGGAACAACACAAATTAGGATTATTTTTTATTTCAAGGAGTGCGTATGCATATATTTGAAATATAATTTAGACATGGAAAGAAATAAGTACCCTAGCTGGGACTTGAAACCCAATGCTGTCAGAATACCATTCTATTGTACTACCAGCTGTGCTTGGTATTTGGGAATAATCTGTTACTTGCACAGCCTTTTTGCCACTCTATCCACTCCTATCAGATAGTGTCACTACTTGGCACCATTCCCAATTAAAACAATTATCCCACTATGCATAACCTCCCACAAAACAGTCCCTATCTTCACAATGCCCTCTGGCCCAATGGGAAGAGGGTACATTAAACATCACCTAAGCTGTAGATAGACACCAGGGGCAGTGCCCCAGGTCCAACTCCCTGTGGATGGGGTTGTTACCTTAGCCTGGCACCTGCTGTGTAAGGATAGACCCGGATACAACACACTTGTGGCTAAAGCATTCATAAATTGGAAGTCTTTTCCTCACAAATGGGAATACTGTAAGTAGGCAAGAGTAAGACACAACAGAAAGTAGATAAGTGTGAAATGAGCCTATAGGATATACGTTATGCTGATTGACATATGCCCGCTTGGGTACAGGTGAAGCAAGTCCCTGGGAAAAGTTTGAAACAATGTAATTTTTGTATACACAGTTCAGCTAATACTAAGTATCTGTTTCTGTAGCGCCCACTTTTCACTATAATTATACAATTTAGCAGGGAATCAAGGTTATCGTCCACTAAATGTCATCTGCTCTGGCTGCTTATCTACATCTGATATCAAAGTCCTCTGCTGGTGACATCACAGTCATTGTCACAGCAACAGATTGTGATGCCAGGTGTAGACAAGCATCCAGAGAAGTTCCTGGGACAGCTAAATTGCTTTCATGTTAGTGCAATATAGTTATGAAGAATACGGGAAACTCAAACAGTAAACTATATTAAAGCTGAAATGTGTCCAGAAATGTTTGTTCAGCTGCCTGAGACATCTGGGTCTTTTTAAATCCTGTGCCATTATAAACAGCCCTATTTAAATCTGCAATGCTTCAGCGCCTGTCTCTGCCACTTTGTAATTAAAAGATGGCATATGATGTTGCAATCTTGGGCCATCTTTTCAAGCCCCCCACCATCCATCTCTCTCCCTCTCTCATGCATATATATATATATATATATATATATATATATATATATATATATATATATACAATATACACACACACACACACACACATATATCTATCTATGTCTTTGGTAACTGGGTAGGTGCACTGATCCAGAGGACTATTTTCAGGCACGACCCAGGCCACAGGGGTGGCAACAACAGGAAAACAAACAAACAAACAATACATACAGAGTCAGAAAATACACACCCCGAGCATGAGGTGGTGTGGAAAATAAAAATATATAAGTGTATAAAATATAC